>JAZKJV010007373.1:0-42035 GCA_037367405.1 Ottelia alismoides | reverse complement strand
TCCGCTGGTGGGCTGCGCTGCTGATCGCGCTGATGGCCATCCTGATCGTGCTGCCGATCCCCTTCGGCAACGTGTTGCCGGCGCTGGCCGTGATCCTGTTCGGCCTGGGCCTGGCCTTCCGCGACGGGCTGGCGATGCTGGGCGGCGTGGTGATGAGCGCGGCCGCGGTGGCCTTCGCGGTCGGCCTGGGCGCCGGCGCGTGGGCGCTGGGCAGCCATTTCCTGGGCTGACCCCGCCGGCGGGGCTCAGGCCAGCCGCAGCATCACCACGCCACCGACGATGACGAGCGTGCCGATCGCACGCTGCCAGCCGAACGCTTCCTTCAGCAGCACCGTGCCCAGCACGGCGGCGAACAGCACCGAGGTCTCGCGCAGCGCCGCCACGCTGGCCACCGGCGCCTGCGTCATGGCCCACAGCGCGATGCGTAGGAGCCGATCGACGCCGCGCCGCCGGCCGCCGCCTTCGGCCAGCGCGCACGTGCATAGGCGACCAGCGCACGCCGGCCCTCGCGGCCACGCTGCCAGACCACCAGCGCTGGGTACGGCAGGCCGTCCAGCACGAACAGCAGCAGCACGTAGCGCGCCGCCTCGCCGCCGGCCGCGACTTCCTGGCGCACGCCCAGGCGTCGACGAAGGTGTACACGGCGATGATCGCCGCGTTGGCGAAGGCATACGCCAGCGCTTTGCCGTGGTGCAGCGCTTGCCCGGGATGCGCCAGCCCCACCAGCGCCACGCCGAGCGTGATGGCCAGCACGCCGGCCCATTGCGCGGGGTTCAGTGCCTCGCCCAGGACGCCGGCGCTGCCCAGCGCTACCAGCAGCGGCGCGAAGCCGCGCATGATGGGGTAGGTGAGCCCCAGTTCGCCGTGCCGGTAGGCGCCAGCCAGCGCGACGTAGTAGCCCACGTGCACCACCAGCGAAGCGGCGATGTAGGGCCAGCTCTCCGCGCGCGGCAGGCCCACCACCAGCAAAGCCGGCAGCGCGACGCAGGCGCCCATGAAGTGCACCAGCGCGGTGTCGGCGGTCTTGTCGTCGCTGCTCTTGACCAGCGCGTTCCAGCCGGCGTGCAGCAGCGCCCCTGCCAGCACCGCGGCGACCAGGGGCCAGGTCAGGCCGGCCTGGGTCAAGACGTGCAGCGGCGGGCGCGGGCCAGGAAGTGCGCCAGCGGCGGCGTGGCCGCAGCGGGGTCCTTGCCAGGTCGTCCCAGATGCGCAGCTGCACTGCTTCGGCCGCGCCCGACGGGCGATGAAGTCCTGCGCCTGGCGTTCGTCGAACACGCCGCCCTGCAGCACCAGGCTGCGCCTGGAGTCTTCCGACAGCGCCGCGTGGTAGCCCGGCCGCGTGGCGCACAGCCAGCGCTTGGCGTCCACGTGGCCCTGGATCGCACCCAGCACACGCTCGCCGAAATGCGCGCGCAGGAACGGGATCGCGATGAACTGGTGCAGGTCGTCCACGCCGCGCAGCGTGGGCGTGGCGCCCAGGTCCTGCAGCAGGTGGCCCAGGTCGTGCAGCAACCGCGGCGGTGACCAGTTCGTCGTCGGCGCCGGACGCTTCGGCCAGCGCGGCGGTCTGCAGCGCGTGCTGCAGCTGGGTGACGGGCTCGCCGCTGTACTGCTCGCCGCCGCGGCGGGCGAACAGTGCCAGCAGGTCGTCGGTCACATCCACGGCAGCGAGTAGGTCTTGGTGTTGGTGAAGCTCTTCATCGCCTCCTGCACGCCTTCCTTGTAGCCCAGGCCCGAGTCCTTGATGCCGCCGAAGGGCGTGAGCTCCAACCGGTAGCCCGGCACCTCACGCACGTTGACGGTGCCCACGTGCAGTTCGTCCACCAGCCGCGTGATCACGTCCAGCCGCTGCGTGCAGACCGCGGACGACAGGCCGTACGCGGTGCCGTTGGCGATGGCGATGGCCTCGTCCAGGCTGCCGAAGGTGATGATCGCGAGACCGGGCCGAAGGTCTCCTCGCGCACCACGGTCATCTCGGGCCGCACGCGGTCGATCACCGTGGGCGCGTACAGGCGCCTTCGCGCCGATGGCCGGCCAGCAGCCGCGCGCCCTGGGCGATGGCCTCGTCCACGCGGCCTTCGAACAGCCGCGCCGCGGCCTCGTCGATCACGGTGCCCATCTCGGTGGCCGGGTCGGCCGGGTCGCCGTGCTTCCACGCGCGCGTCTTCTCCACCACCGCGTCGGTGGAAGGCGGCGGCCACGTCCCGGTGCACCAGCATGCGCTTGATGGCCGTGCAGCGCTGGCCCGAGTTCTTGTACGAGCCCTGCACCGCCAGCGTGGACGCTTCGTCGAGGTCGGCGTCGTCCATCACGATGATCGGGTCGTTGCCGCCCAGCTCCAGCACCACGCGGCGGTAGCCGGCCTTGGCGGCGATGGCCTTGCCGATCGCCACGCCGCCGGTGAAGCTGACCAGGTCCACCGCGGGGTGCGTGATCAGCTCGTCGGCGATCTCGCGCGGGTCGCCGGTCACCACGCTCAGCATTTCGGGCGGCAGCCCGGCCTCATACAGCAGGTCGGCGAACAGCAGCGCCGACAGCGGCACCTTCTCGCTGGGCTTGAGCACCAGGCGGTTGTTGGTGGCCACCGCCGGCACACCTTGTGCGCCACCTGGTTCATCGGGTGGTTGAACGGCGTGATCGCGGTGATCACGCCCAGCAGCGGGTCGCGCTGCGTGTACACGCGCCGCTTGCGGCCGTGCGGCGTGATGTCGCAGCTGAAGGTCTGGCCGTCGTCCTTCAGCACTTCCATCGCGCCGAACATCAGCACGTCGGCCACGCGGCCGGCTTCGTAGCGGCTGTCCTTCAGCGACAGGCCCGATTCGGCGGTGATCAGCGCGGCGATCTCGGCGGTGCGCGCGCGCACCGCGGCCGCGGCACGGTTCAGGATGTGGCTGCGCTCGAAGCGCGACAGCCGCGCGCGGTAGACGCGCGCGATGTCGAACGCACGCCGCACCTCTTCCAGCGTGGCCTTGGGCACGGTGCCGACGAGCCGGCCGTCGAAGGGGTTGTGCACCTCGATGCAGCGCTCGCGGCCGGCGCCCACCACCTCGCCGGCGATGCGCATGCCTTCGTGCAGCACCTCACTGGGCATGGTTCAGCGCCAGGTCGAAGGCGTCGAAGTTGCGCCAGCGGCGCTGCCGGTCCAGCCCTTCGATGCGGCGGTTCAGGATCAGCGGCACCCGCTGCTCGGAGACGCCGCCATGCGAGCGCAGCGGCGCGTCCAGCGCGCTCAGGTCGTGGCGCGCGGCACTGGTGCCGATGACGGTGAAACGCTCGGATACCACGACCAGGTCGCCGATGCGGTCGCAGGGCAGCTCGAAGCGCACCGCCGCCTGCTCGCGCGTGAGCACGCTCTCGATGCCGCGGCGCGCGGCGATGCGCTCGGCCAGTGCCACGCGGTCGGCCCCGCGGGCAGGTATACGGTGGCGTACGAGCCCAGAGCGCCGTGGTGCACCACGTAGGGATCGGTGATCGGCAGGATCACACGCGCGGCGGCAGGGCCGGTCCACTCGTCCAGCAGGTCCTGCAGGTAGACCACGTCGGGCCGCGCGTCCATGCCGGTCTTGGCGTTCATGCCGTGGTCGGCGGTCAGCGCGATCACGCAGCCGGCGGCGTCCAGCTGCGCCCAGGTAGCGGTCCATCATCGCGTAGAAGGCGTTCGCGCCTTCGGTGCCCGGCGCGTGCTTGTGCTGGATGTAGTCGGTGGTGCTGAGGTACATCACGTCCGGCCGGCGCGTGGCCATCAGCTTCACGCCGGCGGCGAAGACGAACTCCGACAGCGCGGCGCTGTACACGTCGGGCACGGGCAGGCCGACCAGGTCCACGACACCGGCGATGCCGTTGTCGGCCTCGGTCGCCTGGTCGGCCTTCTCCGACGAGAAGCAGATGCCCTGCATGCCGTGGCCCAGCAGGCGGCGCAGCTTGTCCTTCGCGGTGACCACGGCGCAGCGCTGCCCGGCATCCGCCAGCGCGGCCAGGATGGTGGGCGCGCGCAGCCACTTCGGGTCGTTCATCATCACCTCGGTGCCCGAAGCCGGGTCCCAGAGGTAGTTGCCGCAGATGCCATGCACCGAAGGCGACGCGCCGGTCACGATGCTCAGGTTGTTCGGGTTCGTGAAGGTGGGCACCACGCAGTCGGCCACCAGCGCGGTGCCTTCGTCCAGCGTGCGCGCCAGCCACGGCGCGGCGCGGCGGCCACCGCCTGGGCGATGTACTCGGGCTCGCAGCCGTCGACGCAGACGACGACGGTGGGCTGGCGCGCCACGCGGTAGCGGCGGCCGTTGACTTCAGGCATGGCGGACCTTCTTCGGCTGGTCGGGCAGCGGCGCGCCGCCCTGGTGCTGGATCATGCGCACCTTGCTTTCGACCACGTGCGCGCGCAGCGCGCGGCCGGCGCCTTCGGCATCCCCGGCGGCGATGGCCTTCAGGATGCGCGGTGCTCCGACGCCGAGACCGGGATCTGCTGCCCGCCGGCCAGGTTGGCGCGGCGCAGCAGCGACAGCTCCTTCACCAGCCGCCGGTACAGCGCCGACAGCTGCGGTTGCCGACGAAATCGACCAGCGCCTCGTGGAAGCCCAGGTTCAGCCGGTGGTACTGGTCGCTGGCCGAGGTGTCGTGCCCGTCGCGCACCAGGCGCTCCATCTGCTCGACCATGCTGCGCAGCGCGCGCAGTTGCTCGGGCGTGATGGCCTGCGCCAGCAGCCGGCCGGCCGATTCCTCGAGCATCGCGCGCAGGTCGTAGATCTCCACCGCCTCGTCCAGCGGGATGCTGCGCACGAACACGCCGCGGTTCTTCTCCTGCCGCACCAGGCCGGCTTCCTCCAGCATGCGGAAGGCCTCGCGCAGCGGCCCGCGCGACACGCCCAGCCGTTCGGCCAGCTGCGCTTCGCCGAGCTTGGCGCCGGGCGCCAGCTCGCCGGCCAGGATCAGCCGCTCGACCTCGGCGTGCACGGCCGAGGTCAGCGAGTGGGCCTGCAGCAGCGCGATCGTGGCCTGCGGGGCTTCCCCGGCAGCGGGCGGCTCGTCGCGCGCCGGCGCGGTCTGCATCTTCATGGCCGGCATTGGACGCGGCCGCCGGTGGATTGTCAACAATCTGCAATCAACGATTGACACCATCCGGGGGCGGCCCGAGACTTGCACGGCCGTTTTGGAGGAGGAACCCCGATGCGACGCATGTTTGCCCTGGCCTGACGCTCACCCTGGCCGCCGCCCCTGCCTTCGCGCAGAAGACCCAGCTGCTGGTGTACACCGCGCTCGAAACCGACCAGCTGAAGGCCTACCAGGAAGGCTTCAACAAGGTCCACCCGACATCGAGATCAAGTGGGTGCGCGACAGCACCGGCATCATCACCGCCAAGCTGCTGGCCGAAAAGGCCAACCCGCAGGCCGATGCCGTGATGGGCGTGGCCGCCTCCAGCCTGGCGCTGCTGGACAAGAACGGCATGCTCGAGCCGTACCGCCCGCTGAACCTGGACGCCATCATGTCGCAGTACCGTGACAAGAAGAACCCGCCCGCGTGGTTCGGCATGGACGTCTGGGGCGCCACGATCTGCTTCAACACCGTGGAAGCGCAGAAGAAGGGCATCCCCAAGCCCGAGACCTGGAAGGACCTGTTGAAGCCCGTCTACAAGGGCCAGGTGGTGATGCCGCACCCGGCTTCGTCGGGCACCGGCTTCTTCGACGTCACGGCCTGGCTCACGCTGTGGGGCGACGACGGTGGCAAGGGCGGCGGCTGGAAGTACATGGACGGCCTGCACGAGAACATCGCGCAGTACACGCACTCGGGCTCCAAGCCCTGCAACATGGCCGCCAGCGGCGAGTACGTGGTGGGCATCAGCTTCGAGTACCGCGCCAACGCGAACAAGGCCAAGGGCGCGCCGATCGACCTGGTGTTCCCGAAGGAAGGCCTGGGCTGGGACCTGGAGGCCTTCGCCATCCACAAGGGCACGAAGAAGCTCGACGCCGCGAAGAAGCTGGCCGACTGGGCCAGCAGCAAGGACGCGATGCTGCTGTACGGCAAAAACTTCGCGATCACCGCGCAGCCCGGCGTGGCCGCGCCCTTGGCCAACGTGCCCAAGGACTACGAAGCGCGCCTGGTGAAGATGGACTTCGGCTGGGCGGCCGAGAACCGCGAGCGCATCCTGGCCGAGTGGACGAAGCGCTACAACGCGAAGGCCGAACCGAAGAAGTGAACGGATGACGGCGCCGTACCTCGCGCTGGAAGGCATCGGCAAGCACTTCGGCGCCTTTGCCGCGCTGCAGGCGTGGACCTGCAGGTGGCGCAGGGCGAGTTCGTCTGCTTCCTCGGCCTTCGGGCTGCGGCAAGACCACGCTGCTGCGCATCGTGGCCGGGCTGGAGACGCCCACCGAAGGCCGCGTGCAGCAGGCCGGGCGCGACATCACGCGCCTGCCGCCGGCGCGGCGCGACTACGGCATCGTCTTCCAGTCCTACGCGCTGTTCCCCAACCTGACGGTGGCCGACAACGTGGCCTACGGGCTGGTGAACCGCCGCCGCCCGGCGGCCGAGGTGCGTGCCCGCGTGGCCGAACTGCTGCAACTGGTGGGCCTGCCCGGCAGCGAAGGCAGGTTCCCGGCCCAGCTCTCGGGCGGGCAGCAGCAGCGCATCGCGCTGGCGCGCGCGCTGGCCACCTCGCCCGGGCTGCTGCTGCTGGACGAGCCGCTGTCGGCACTGGACGCCATCGTGCGCGTGCACCTGCGGCAGGAGATCAAGGCGCTGCAACGCCGCGTGGGCGTGACGACCATCATGGTCACGCACGACCAGGAAGAGGCGCTGTCGGTGGCCGACCGCATCGTGGTCATGAACCAGGGCCGCATCGAGCAGGTGGGCACGCCGATGCAGGTGTACCGCGAGCCCGCCACGCCCTTCGTGGCCGACTTCGTGGGCCGCATCAACGCCGTGCCCGCCACGCGCGCGGGCGAAGGCCGGCTGCGCATCGGTGCCACCGAGTTCACCGGCAACGGCCTGGCCGGCAGCGGGCGCGTGGGCGAGGCCATCACCGTGTACCTGCGGCCGGAGGACGTGCTGGCGCGCCCCATCGCGCCCGGCGACCCGAACGTGTTCGAAGCCGACATCGAGCGCATCGAGTTCCTCGGCTCGTACTGCCTGGTCACCGTGGGCGGCGCGGCACTGGCCGGGCAGCGGCTGGAGGTGGTGCTGTCGCTCAACTTCCTGGCCGAGCAGCGGCTGGACGTCGGCTCGCGGCTGCCGCTGAAGCTGCTGCCCGAGCGGCTGCGGGTGTTTGCTTGAAGGAAGCCGCCGCCCGCGGCGCGCCGCGCCTTGCGGCCGACCCCACGCACTTCGTCGCCCATGCCGCGCTGGCGGTGGTGCTGGGGCTGATGGCGCTGTTCCTGGCCGCGCCGCTGGCCGCCATCCTGCAGCAGGCGCTGCAGGACGCCGAAGGGCGGCTTTGCCGGCTTCGCCAACTTCATGGCCTACGCGCGCACGCCGGCGCTGCGCGAGTCGCTGGTCACAGCCTCGCGGTGTCGGCGCTGGTGACGGCCATCACGGTGCCGCTGGCCTTCGCGTTCGCGTACGCGCTGCGCCGCACGCGCATGCGCGGCCGGGCGGTGTTCCGCGGCATCACGCTGCTGCCGCTGCTGGCGCCTTCGCTGCTGTCGGCCATCTCGCTGATCTACTGGTTCGGCAACCAGGGCGCGGCCAAGGGCTGCTGCAGGCGTTGGGCATCGACAGCATCTACGGCGCGCCGGGCATCGTGCTGGCCGAGTGCATCGCCGTGTTCCCGCACGCGCTGATGATCCTGGTCACCGCGCTCGGCAGCGCCGACGGCCGCCTGTACGAAGCCGCCGCGGCGATGGGCACGCGGCCCTGGCGGCGCTTCTTCACGATCACGCTGCCGGGCGCGAAGTACGGGCTGATCTCGGCCGCGCTGGTGAGCTTCACGCTGGTGATCACCGACTTCGGCATCCCCAAGGTCATCGGCGGCAACTTCAACATGCTGGCCACAGACGTGTTCAAGCTCGTGATCGGGCAGCAGGACTTCCAGCGCGGCGCGGTGGTGGCGCTGCTGCTGCTGGCGCCGGCGGTGCTGACCTTCGCGGTGGACCGCTGGGTGGCCGGCCGGCAGACGGCGCAGCTGGGCGCGCGCGCGGTGCCCTACCGCCCGCGCCCCAAGCCCTGGCGCGACGCGTTGGCATGGTTGTACTGCGCGCTGGTCTCGGCCGCGGTGCTGGCGGTGATGGGCATGGCGGTCTTCGCGTCGTTCGCGAAGTTCTGGCCCTACCAGCTGCAGCCCACGCTGGCGCACTACACGATGGGGCTGGTCGATGCCGAGGTGGGCGTGGCCTTCGTCAACAGCCTGCTGATGGCCGCCGGCACCGCGGTGTTCGGCACCGCGCTCGTCTTCGGCGGCGCCTACCTGCTGGAGAAGACACCCGGCGCGCCGCCGCTGCGCGCCGCGGTGCGGCTGCTGGCGATGCTGCCGATGGCGGTGCCGGGGCTGGTGCTGGGCCTGGGCTACATCTTCTTCTTCAACGCGCCGGGCAACCCGGTGGGCGGCCTGTACCACACGCTGACGCTGCTGACCTGCTGCACCATCGCCCACTTCTACACCACCGGCCATCTGACCGCGGTGACGGCGCTGAAGGCGCTGGGACGGCGAGTTCGAGTCGGTCTCCGCGTCGCTGAAGGTGCCGTGGTGGGTGACCTTCCGGCGCGTCACGCTGCCGATCTGCACGCCGGCGATGGTGGACATCGCGCGCTACTTCTTCATCAACGCGATGACCACCATCTCGGCCGTGGTGTTCCTGTACTCGCCCGAGACCAAGGTGGCCTCGATCGCGATCCTGAACCTGGACGAGGCCGGCGAACTGGGCGCCGCGGCGGCGATGGCGGTGCTGATCACCGCCGCTTCCAGCGTGGCGATGCTGGCGTTCAGCGCGCTGGGCTGGTGGGTGGACCGGCGCACGCAGGCCTGGAAGAACTGAAGGAAGACCATGGACCGCGACCGCATCCTGCTGACCCCCGGACCCGCTGACCACCACGCTGCGCACGAAGCTGGCGATGCTGCACGACTGGGGCTCGTGGGACGCCGACTTCAACGCCGTGACGGCCGGCGTGCGCCGGCGGCTGCTGGACATCGTGCACGGCCACGACACGCACGTGGTGGTGCCGCTGCAGGGCAGCGGCACCTTCAGCGTGGAAGCCGCGGTGGCGACTGTGGTGCCCCGGGACGGCCACGTGCTGGTGCTGGACAACGGCGCCTACTGCAAGCGCGCCGCCAAGCTCACGCAGATGATGGGCCGGCGGGTGACGACGCTGGCCTTCGCCGAGGACGCGCCGGTCGCGTCCGCGGTGGTGGACGCCGCACTCGCCCGTGACACGACCATCACCCACGTGGTGCTGGTGCACTGCGAGACCGGCGCCGGCGTCGAGAACCCGCTGGCCGAGGTGGCGGCGGTGTGCGAACGGCATGCCCGCGGGCTGATCGTCGATGCGATGTCCAGCTTCGCCGCGCTGCCCATCGACGCGCGCAGCGTGCGCTTCGACGCGCTGGTCGCCGCCAGCGGCAAGTGCCTGGAAGGCGTGCCCGGCATGGCTTCGTGTTCATCCGCAAGGCGGTGCTGGACGGCTGCGCCGGCCACAGCCAGAGCCTGGCGATGGACCTGCACGACCAGCACCAGTACATGGAGAAGACAGGCCAGTGGCGCTTCACGCCGCCCACGCACGTGGTGGTGGCGCTGGCCGAGGCCCTGACGCAGTTCCAGGAAGAAGGCGGCCAGCCGGTGCGGCTGGCGCGCTACCGCGACAACTGCCGCACGCTGGTCGACGGGCTGCAGGCGTTGGGCCTGAAGCCCTTCCTGAAGCCCGAGCACCAGGCGCCGATCATCGTGACCTTCCACGCGCCGGCGCACCCGGCATACGACTTCCAGCGCTTCTACGCCGCGGCCAAGCAGCGCGGCTTCATGCTGTACCCGGGCAAGCTCACGACGGTGGAGACCTTCCGCGTGGGCTGCATCGGCGCCATCGGCCGGCTGGAGATGCAGCAGGCGGTGGACGCGGTCGGCGCGACGCTGCGCGAACTGGGCATCCCTGCGCGCGCGACGTGACGCTGGCGCTGTTCGACCTGGACCACACGCTGCTGTCCGGCGACAGCGACGTGCTGTGGTGCGGCTTCCTCGTGCGCCACGGCCTGGCCGCACCCGACCTGGGCGGCGCGCACGCAGGCGCTGGACGACGCCTACCGCAGCGGCCAGGTGGACGTGACCGCCTACTGCGGCTTCCACGCCGGGCTGCTTGGCGGCCGCGCGCCGGCCTTCTGGGCGCCCTGGTGTGAACGCTTCCTGGCCGACGAGGTGTTGCCGCGCATCCCCGCCGGCGCGAAAGAGCTGCTGCAGCGCCACCGCCACGCCGGCCACCGGCTGGTGCTGACGACGGCGACGACCGCGCGATCACCGAGCGCACCGCGCAGGCGCTGGGCATTGACGACCTGATCGCCACCGACCTGGAGCTGGCCGACGGCGTCTACACCGGCCGTACACGCGGCGTGCCGAACCTGCGCGAAGGCAAGGTGCAGCGCCTGCACGCGTGGCTGGCCGATGAAGGCTTGCCGGCCGACGAACCGGCCCGCGCGCACTTCTACAGCGATTCGGCGAACGACCTGCCACTGCTGGGCGCGGTGGGCTTCCCGGTCGCGGTGGACCCCGACGAACGCCTGCTCGCCCACGCCCGCGCGCACGCGTGGCCGGTGCTGCAGCTGGAGCGCGGATGAACGACGGCTTCGACGTGGTCGTGGCCGGCGCCGGCATCGTCGGCCTGGCGCACGCACTGGCCGCGGTGCGGCGCGGGCTGACGGTGGCGGTGGTCGAGCGCGACCTGCGCTGCGTCGGTGCCTCGATACGCAACTTCGGCTTCGTCACCGTCACCGGCCAGGCCGGTGCCGCGTGGGAACGGGGCGCGCCGCTCGGCGCGAGGTGTGGGCCGAGGTGGCGCCGCAGGCCGGCATCACGATCGAGCACCGCGGCGCGTGGATCACCGCGCGCCGCGCCAGCGCGGTGGGCGTGCTGGAAGCCTTCGCCGCCGGCCCGATGGCCGAGGGCTGCACGCTGCACCGCGGCGCCCCGCATCCGCTGCTGCACCCGGCCACGCAGGCGGCGCTGCACTCGCCGCACGAGCTGCGCGTGGAATCGCGCCAGGCGCTGCCGCGGCTGGCCGCCTGGCTGGCGCAGGCGCACGGCGTGCGCTCTTCTGGGGCGAGACGGTGCTGGCGGTGCAGGCGCCCGCCGTGCACACCAGCCGCCGCATGCTGCAGGCCGGGCGCGTGGTGCTCTGCCCCGGCACCGCGCTCACTGGCGTGGCGGCCGAAGCGCTGGCGCCCTACCGGCTGAAGCTCACGCGGCTGCAGATGCTGCGCCTGCAGACGCCGGCCGGCACGCGCCTGCCCGGCGCGGTGATGGGCGACCTGTCGCTGGTGCGCTACGGCGGCTTCGCCGGCCTGCCCGCGGCCGCCGCGCTGCGCGCCGAACTGCAGGCCGACGCCGCCGACTGCCTGGCGCACGGCGTGCACGTGATCGCGGTGCAGGGCGCCGACGGCAGGCTGGTGGTGGGCGATTCGCACCACGACGACGACAGCACGTCGCCGTTCGCCAGCGAGGCGGTGGACCGGCTGATCGTGCACGGCCTGCACGAGCTGCTGGCGCTGCCCGAGTGCCCGGTGCTGGAGCGCTGGACCGGCCACTACCCGGTGGGCCACGCCGACGACGTGCTGATGCTGCCGCTGGGAGACACGGTGCGCGTGGTGGTGGTCACCAGCGGCACTGGCGCCAGCACCGGCTTCGCGCTGGCCGAGGAGACCTTCAGCGACTGGTGAACGTGCCCGCGGCCGGCCGCACCGTGCCGCGGCATTCACCGAACCCGATGCGCACCGCGCCCGGCCGTTCGGCATGGCCGCGCAGCAACACGGTGTCGCCGTCTTCCAGCATGCGGCGCTCGCGCCCGTCAGCCAGGCGCAGCGGTTCGCGGCCGGCACGCGTGCGTTCCATCAGGCAGCCGCACGCGCCGTCGCCAGGACCACTTTGCGTGCCGCTGCCCAGCAGGTCGCCCGGCCGCAACGCGCAGCCGTTGAGCGTGTGGTGCGCCAGCATCTGCGCAAAGGACCAGTGCGCCTGCGTGGAGCGCACGTCACTCACGCACAGCGGCTCGGTGCCCGGCACTTCCAGCCACGCCTGCAGGCGCAGGTCGAGCCCGAGCGCGCTGCCCGGCGGCGGCTGCAGGTAGGGCAGCAGCGGCGGGTCGCCTTCGTCGCGCCGCACCGGCACGCGAAACGGCGCCCAGCGCGTCCATCGTGACAATCCATGGCGACACTGCGGTGGCAAAGTCTTGGCCTGGAACGGGCCCAGCGGCACCGATTCCCAGCCCTGCACGTCGCGCGCCGACCAGTCGTTGAGCAGGCACAGCCCGAACAGGTGGTCTTCGGCATCTTCCAGCGCCACCAAGCTGCCGCGCGGGTTGCCCGGCCCGACCCAGGCGCCCAGTTCCAGTTCGAAGTCCAGCGCGCGCGTGGGCACCAGCAGGGGCGCGCCAGCCGGGCCGCGCACCTGGCCCCAGGGCCGCGGCACGTCCAGCGCCCCGGCTTCGACGGTGGAGGCGCGGCCGTGGTAGGCGATGGGCAGCGACGTGAACTGCGGCAGCAGCGGCCGGTCGGGCTGGAACAGCTCGCCCATGCGGCGCATGTGGTCGAAGCTGGTGAAGAAGTCGGTGAAGTCACCCACCTGCGCGGGCAGGCGCAGTTGCACGTCGCATTGCGGCACCAGGCAGCCGGCCAGGCGCGCGGCCTGCGGGGCGCCTTCGCGCAGGGCCGCGAACAGCGCCGCCCGCAACGCGCGCCAGGCCGGGCGGCCCAGCGCGAACAGCCCGTTCAGCGTCTCGGCCGCGGCCGCGCGCAGCGCCACGCGCGCGAGATGGACTTCGTCATCGAAGACGCCTTCGGCCAACGCCAGCGACAGGTCCAGCACCTGGTCGCCAATGGCAACACCGCCGCGCCAGCCCGGCAGGCCGGGGCGGCGGAAAACACCGTGCGGCAGGTTCTGCAGCGGGAAGTCGGTGCCCGTTGCACAAGCCGAAGGCACCCAGCTGCGCGCCAGCGGGTCGTGGGTGAAGTCGGTGCCAGCCATCAGAAGCGGTGGCGCAGGCCCAGCCCTGCCCCTTCGCCGCGCGCCGTCACCAGCGCGGGCGGCGCGGGCGGCGCGGGCAGCGTGCGGGTCACGGTGCGGTCGCTGCTCCACATCGCGTAGACGTCGGTGCGCTTGGACAGAAAGTGGTCGTAGCCCAGCGTGAACACCTCGCGCTGGACGTTGCCGCCGCGGCGGTGGCGGGCACCGGGGCCGGCGTGTCGCCGGTCTTGCGCCGGGCGTAGCCGGCCAGCACGCGGCCGGCGCCCACGGCACGCTGGCGCTCAGGTCCCACAGTCGTACTTCACCGCCAGCGGCGCGGCTTCGGTGCCGCGGTTGTCGATCCGGCCCAGGTGGGCGAACAGCTTCACGGCCTTGAAGTCCCATGAACCGGCCAGCTGCCAGGCACGCGTGTCGTTGGCACTGGTGCCATCCGCGAAGGTGGTGGGGTCCTTCTCGACCCGTTGCCATGCCAGCGACAGCGCCGCCGGGCCGTCCGACCAGGCCAGGCGCAGCGCGCCGTTGCGTCCGCCTTTGCCTTCGCCGGCCGACAGCGCGGCCTGCGCGCTGAAGCCGCCGAGCACCGGGCTGTCGACCTGCACGGTGTTGGTCCAGCCGGTGCCGCCGGACAGCGGGCTGCCGATGAAGGTGAGCAAGTTGACCGGCGAGAACACGGTCGAATCGCCGAACGCGTTGCTGGTGATGCTGTTGACGAACAGCAGCGTGGTCAGGTTGCCCAGGCGCACGCGGCCGAGGCCGGCGTTGCCCACGCCCACCCAGGCGGCGCGCGACCAGAAGGCGTCGGCACCCACGTTGACCGGCGGACCGATGGCATCGCTGCGGCCGGGCAGGCCGCTGTCCACGCGGATGAAGGACGACAGCTCGAACGTGGCGGCCCAGCCGCCGCCCAGGTCTTCGCTGCCGCGCAGGCCGAAGTGGCTGGTCGACATGCCGCCGTTGACCAGCTGCCAGGTCGCTGCGTCGCCCGCCTTGGTGCCGGCCGGCGCGCCCTTGAAGCGGCCTGCGGCGGCGTCGATCAACCCATACAGGTGAAGCCGCCGGCCGGTGCCGCGGCTTGGGCGCCGGCCTGGGGCAACGCGGCCAGCAGGGCTGCCGCACACGTAATCTTCAAAGCGTGCTGTTTCAAGGTTCTCCCTCGAGGTGGTGATGTGATCTTGTGTGTGCTTGGGGAGCGTCAGCCACCCTGCAGCGCCGGGTCGAAGATGGCGACGGCGCGCGTCCAGCCGGCCGAAGCGCCGCGCACCTTGTGCGGGAAGCAGCTGATGTAGAAGCCGTCGGCCGGCAGCGACTCCAGGTTGTGCAGCTTCTCCAGGTGGCAGTAGCCGATGTCGCGCCCGGCCTTGTGGCCTTCCCAGATCAGCCGCGCGTCGCCGGTCTGGCCGTACTTGCGCGCGGTGTGCACGAAGGGCGCGTCCCAGCTCCAGGCGTCGGTGCCGGTGAGGCGGACGCCACGCTCCAGGAGGTACATCGTGGCCTCGTAGCCCATGCCGCAGCCGGCGCTGACATAGTCGCGCTGGCCGTAGCGCGAGCCGGCGCGCGTGTTGACGAGCACGATCTCCAGCGGCCGGAGCACGTGGCCGGTGCGCGCGAGTTCGGCCTCGACATCGGCCGCGGTCACGACATAGCCGTCCTCGAAGTGTCGGAAGTCCAGCTTCACGCCGGGCTGGAAGCACCAGTCCAGCGGCACCTCATCGATGGTGGTCGCGGCGGTCTTGCTGCCGCTGGCGGCATCCATCGTGCTGTGGAAGTGCCAGGGCGCGTCCAGGTGCGTGCCGTTGTGGGTGGACAGTTGCACCAGTTCCACGGCCCAGCCCTCGCCGTCGGGCAGGTCTTCGCGGCGCAGCCCGGGGAAGAAGGGCGCGATCTGCTCGTAGGTGTGCTCGTGCGTGAAGTAGGTGATCTTCGGTTCCAGCCCGGGCGGGTCGGACGCGACCTCGTTTTCCAGGTAGATCGACAGGTCGACGATGCGGCGCGCCATGGGTCAGCTCTCGGGCGTGAAGCCCACGCGCTTGACCACCGGTGCCCAGGCGGCATGCTCGTCGCGCACGGCCTTGGCCAGTTGCGCCGTGGGCGTGGCCGCGATCTCCAGGCCGAAGGGGGCCAGGCCGTCGGCCATCTCGGGGCCTGCCAGCGCGGCGCGAAGCGCGGTGGCCGCACGCGCCACCACGTCGGGCGCGGCCTTGCCCGGCAGGAAGAAGCCGTACCACTCCACCTGTTCCAGCGCCTTCAGGTTCAGCTCGGTGAAGGTGGGGACCTCGGGCAGGAAGCGGCTGCGCACCGGACCGGAAGTGGCCAGCACGCGAAGGCGGCCGGTCTTCACGTGCGGCAGGTAGTCGCCGATGGGGCCGCTGAACGACGCGATCTGGCCGCCCAGGGTGTCCTGCACGCCGGGCACGGTGCCGCGGTAGGGCACGTGGTTGAGCGGCACGCCGGTCTCCTTTTCCAGCAGCGCGCCCAGGTAGTGCGGCGGCGAGCCGGCGCCGGGCGAGCCGAACGAGGCCAGGTTCGGATGGGCACGGGCCCAGTCGAGGAAGTCCTTCAGCGTGCGCACGCTCTCCGGCACCGCCGGGCCTACGGCGAGACCGAAGACCACGGTGGTGGCACCGCACACCGGCGTCACGTCGTCCAGCCCGTAGCTGAGCTTGGGGTACAGGTGCGGGTACAGGGTGATCATCGCTGCCGGAGTGATCAGCAGCGTGCTGCCGTCAGGTGCGGCGCGGCGCAGTTCATCCACCGACAGGCGGCCGCCGGCACCGGGCTTGTTCTCCACCAGCAGCGTCTTCGCGTAGCCGCCGCGCAGGCGATCGGCCATGCGGCGGGCCACGACGTCCACCGTGCCGCCGGCGGAAAGCCGGTCAGGATGCGGGCCGTGTCCAGCGCCGGGGTCTGCGCGCGCAAGGATTGGGGCGCCAGCGCCAGGGCGCCCAGGGACAGCAACAGGTGGCGGCGATCGTTCATCGGGAAGGGTCTCCGGCGGAATCGGGTGGGGCTGGCAGCAGCGGCATGCTGCCGCCTCGATGGGTCCGCATTTTGAACGACTGTTCAATTTTTGATCATTCGTATAAACCCGGCATACTTGCGTCCATGCCCAGGACTGCACCCGAAGCCGCCGCTCCCGCGCCGCTGCAGCGCGCCACGCCGGAGGCGGCGAGCCGGCGCCAGGCCATCCTGCTGGCAGCCGAGCAGCTGTTCGCGCGCCACGGCTACCACGCGGTGTCCATGCGCGACATCGCCGCCCGAAGCCGGCGTGCCGGTGGCGCTGGTCTCCTACCACTACGGCGGCAAGCAGGAGCTGTATCACGCGATCTTCGAGTCGTGGCAGCCGGCCATGCAGCAGCGGCGCGCGCTGCTCGACGCCGCGATGGCCGCGTCCGAGCCGCCCACGCTGGAGGCGGTGCTCCACGCCTTCGTGGCACCGCTGGTGGCGATGAACCGCGACCCGGCGGGTCAGTACTTCGCGAAGATGGCGGCGCGCGACCTGGCTTCGCCCACCCCCGAGTCGGACCAGGCGCAGCGCCGCTTCTTCGACCCGATGGCGCACGCCTTCATCGACGCGCTGCAGCGCCTGTTCCCCGACCGCCCGCGCGCCGACGTGGCGTGGTGCTATCAGTTCATGCTGGGCGCGCTGCTGCACTTCCTGTCGGACGTGCGGGTGGAACGCCTGAGCCACGACACCGCCGAGGCGGCCGACCCCCGCGCGCATCGCCGATGCTGCTGATTCATCGCAGCGGGCTTCCGCGGCACGCTGGGCGCTCCCGCGGGCGCACGGCGACGGCGCGGCGCGGCCGGCTGAACCGCACGCCACCCCGCGCTTGCCGCGGCGCCGGGGGGAAGTTCATACTCGGCCACTCGACGAGCTTTCCGGGCGCCGCGATGAACCTCTGGCTGGCCAACCCCCGCGGCTTCTGCGCCGGTGTGGAGCGTGCCGTGCGCGTGGTCGACGAACTGCTGGCGCTGAGCCAGGCCCCGGTGTACGTGCGCCACGAGATCGTGCACAACCGCGCGGTGGTGGACGACCTGCGCGCACGCGGCGCGGTCTTCGTCGAGGACACCGAGGCCATCCCCGAAGGCGCGCTGGCCGTCATCAGCGCCCACGGCGCCGCGCCGCCGGTGCACCGCGCCGCGGCGCGTGGCCGCCAGCTCTTCGACGCCACCTGCCCGCTGGTCACCAAGGTGCACCTGGAAGTGCAGGCGCATGCCCGCGCCGGCCGCAGCGTGCTGCTGGTGGGGCACCGCGGGCACGTGGAAGTGGAAGGCACGATCGGCTGGTTCCGCGATGCCGGCGGCGCCCACATCGTGGTGGTCGAGACCGCCGCCGAGGCCGAGACCGTGCAGGTGGCCGACCCCGCCCACGTGGCCTACGTGACGCAGACCACGCTGGCGGTGGACGCGGCGCAGCGCATCGTCGACGTGCTGCGGCGGCGCTTTCCGGCGCTGGTGGCACCGCACCACGACGACATCTGCTACGCCACGCAGAACCGCCAGGACGCCGTGCGCGCGCTGGCCGCGCGCTGCCAGTGCGTGATCGTCGTCGGCGCGCCGCACAGTTCCAATTCGGTCCGCATGGTCGAGGTGGCGGCCCAGGGCGGCAGCGCGGCCTACCTGGTCGAGACCCCCGCCGACATTCGCCCCGAATGGCTGCAAGGCGTGACGGACCTGGGCCTCAGCTCCAGCGCGTCGGCGCCGGAACACCTGGTGCAGGGCGCCGTGGCGCGGCTGCGCGAGCTGGTGCCCGGCCTGGCGCTGCACGAGTTCGGCATGCCCGAAGACCTGAGCTTCAAGCTGCCGGCGGCCTTGACGGAACTGCGCGACCAGCAGGAACTGCGCGCCCACCAGGCTGCGGCGCTACCATCTCCCCCACCGTCACGGAGCACTGCCATGAGCACGATCCACACCAATGTCGGCGCTGCCGAGCGCACCGGCCTCGAAGACGTGCTGCGCGCCGCCCGCCAGCTGGCGCGCGAAACCCGCGGCCTGGCCGAAAGCGCCGCGGCGTCGTCGAACGCGAACTCGCGATGGCGCTGTCGGTTGCCGAATCGCTGCGCGACCGGCTGGTGTCCGAAGAAGCGCTGAAGCAGGCCCGCGCGCAGCCGCTGATCGCCCGCCTGCGCACCGACGCGCACCGCGCGGTCGACCTGGGCATGGACGCCATCGCGACGAGCTACGTGTTCGGCGTGGACCTGGTCGAGAACTTCATCGACAAGCCGCGCCCAGCAGCTGGAACTGCAGAAGGCCGCGGGCTGATCAGCCCGCGACGACGGCGAAGCCCATCTTCAGGTCGGGCTCGTCGTCGCCCAGCGCGAACACCACCTCGTAATCGCCCGCGGGGCAGTCGTCGGGCACGCTGACGGTGACGGTGAGCTTCTCGAAGTCGTGCGCCGCCACCTCGAACGCGGCGGGGCTGAAGTGGATGCACGCCGGCGCGATGGCGGCGCTGGCATCGGCCTGGCCGCGGCGCACCGCGCGCAGCCGGGGCGCCAGGCCCTGCATCGGGCGGTCGCCCGGGTTTCCACCGACAAGGGCACGCGCAGCGTCGCGCCGCGGGCCACGCGCGGGCCGGCCTTGCCTGCCGCCGCGGCCGGCTGCGGCCGGGCGGCGCCGACCGAAGGCTTCACGCCCTGCACGCCCGAGACCAGCGCGCCGAACACGTTGCCCGCCGCCGTGACGCCGTAGCGCACGATGGCGGTCAGGGCCGGCGTGCCGGGTTCCACCGGCTGCACCGGCTTGCCCAGCGCGGTGGCTTCGGCCACCACGCGGGCCAGCGACACGCCCAGGCCCAGCGCGGCATCGACCACGTTGCCCACGCCGGTGGCGATGTCGTTCGGGGGCGGCGGGTTCTGGTTCATCTACGGGTGCGTCGGGTGCGTGATGACGGCGGGCGGGCACGGCTCGTCGTCGCAGGGCAGCGGCTTGGCGACGGTGGCGCCGGTGAGGTGCACGCCGATCACGCGGTTGTCGCCCAGGCGGATCTCGATCGAGTAGTCCGACGCGATCTGCCAGGTGTTGCAGAAGCGCACCTGCAGCGGCGTGCGCATCTGCAGCGCATGGTGCACGGGGGTCTGCAGCGTGGTGTCGAAGCGATGCGCCTGCTGGTGTTCGCCGTCGAAGCCGTGGCGCACGCGCACGTGCACCGGCTGCTTCTCGTCGCCGGCCACGGTGACGCGGCCTTCGAAGCTGCCCTTGGCGTTCTCGTCCCACAGCACCATGTGCACCAGCGGGCGCTCGGCGGTGGTGCTGTGCACGAGCTCGGCGCCCACCTGGTGGCTGACCGCGCCGCGGTGGTCCAGCCGCAGCGACTCGCCTTCGGGCTGGCGCAGGATCACGTCATCGGCCATCGGGGTTTCCTGTCATCGGATGCGGTAGACGTCCATGTCGAAGGTCTGCCTGCAGGTCCAGCCCTTCAGCACGACGCGCACTTCGTGCTCGCCGCACAGGCAGGCATGGGCGAACTTCACGGGGCCTTCGGCCGCGGCATGCAGGCACAGCGGCTTGCCGTCGACCTGCACCTCGAACTCGAACGCCGAGCGTGAACTGTAAGCGGTACACCCCCGCATTGAAACACCCGTGGCCCACCCACTGCGCGGTGTACGGGATGTGCAGGTCGCGCAGGCCCTGGGGCGACAGGTCGCTGGAGGGGCAGGCCTTCGGTGCAGCGGTCGCCGGCCGGGCCTTCGTCGAGCGACTGGCGGGCGATCTGGATCCACACCGGGCGGCTGGCGCTGGCCAGCGCGGCCAGCAGCTGGGCCGCGCGCACCAGCGTGACGGGCGGCTTGGCGGTGTCGTCCGCCGCGCTGGCCATCGAGGCCGGCACGCGCAGGCTGGCGGCCAGGCGCACCGCATTGTTCGGGCCGGTGGTGGGCGGGCCGTCGTTGTTGCCGGGCGGGCGTTGCGACAGTTCGGCCCCCGTCAGCACGCGCATGCGCAGCTTGTCGCGCAGCCCGGCGACGAACAGGTCGTACTCCAGCGAGCCCTGCACCACCAGGAACTGGCGCGGCCCGGGCTTGAAGGGCACCAGCTGCACCACGTTGCCGGCGCCGCTGAAGGGCGGCGCGGTGGTGAATTCCACCAGCGCCAGGTTGCCCATCGGTGCCAGCGTGGGCCCCACGGTCATCGACTCGACGAAGCCGTCGACCAGTTCGCCCTGCCCCGGCGATACCAGCGCGCCGGGGTCGCCAGCCTCCACGCCGACGATGCGGCGCTGCTTGGCGTCGGCCACCAGCGTGACCGGCGTGCCGTCGGCCTGGGCCTGGCGCAGCATGTCCAGCATGGCCTGGGCCACCGCGCGTTCGGGATCTGCAGGTCCAGCACGTAGGTGGCCAGCGTGCCGTCGGGCGACATGGTGGCCACCGCGGCGGTGTCGCTGCCCTCGGCGCGCGCGCCGGTGCGGTTTGCGGCGGCCAGCGAGATGCCGACCACCAGCGCGCTCACGCGCTCGGTGCTGCCGGCCGGCACCAGGCCGTCGCGGGTGATGCGGGCCACGCGGTCCAGGCTGCGCGGGCTGCCGGCCTCGCGCGAGGTGTATTCCACCTCCACCGGCTCGGCGCGCGTCATCGCGTCGCGCAGGATCCCCAGCTTGGACAGCCGTTCGTTGAAGCGTTCGGGGTCGGCGTCGAGGTCGTCGATCTGGTAGTCGGCGGTGCTGCCGTCGTCGTGCCGCAAGGCGGCGACCACGAGGCCGGCACGCCCGATCTCGAGCTTTTCGACGAAACCGCGGATGATGGGCATGGGGCCTCCTTCGGATGTGGCGTGGTCAGGGGCGAGGCAGGTCGCCCGTGGCGGACAGGTCTTCGAAACTGCGGCCTTCGCGGCGGATGCGCAGCTTGCCGGGGAACACCAGTCCCTGGCTGCTGACGCGCAGCTCTTCCAGGCAGGCCTGCAGTTCGGCCACGCCGGCCACGAAGGGCGGGATGGCCTCGATGTGGCGCGCCTGCTGGCCGGCGAAGTCGGCCGCGAGCTCGCCGCCGACCTTGTCGATCATCGATTCGATGACGATCAGCATCACGATGCCGACCACCGGGATCAGGATGTCGATGAAGACGTCGCAGCAGCTCTGCCCCGGCGTCGAAGTCGCCCATCTCGGGCTCGACGCGCATCGAGCATTCGGTGTCGGTCTCGGTCAGCACCACGCGCAGGAAGATGGCGCCGCTGAAGGTGACGTCGGGGTCGGGCCAGCAGTCGATGTGCACTTCGGCAAAGCCTTCGGCCCACAGGTGGCCTTCCGCCTGGTCGTGCGTGCCCGGGTCCGACGGCGTGACCGACAGCGTGTACAGCGTGGCCGTGCCTTCGTCGGTGCTGACCTCGCTGCCGCCTTCGGTGTTGACGCCGGGGAACTGCTCGTTCATGGCGCGCTGGATCATCTCGTCCAGCGCCGCGCGGCCCACCGCCAGCGCCACGTGGTTCGCGCCGAGGAAGGCGTCGGGCGCGAAGTCCTCGACCGTGCTGTCGCGCCGGTTCATCAGCACCGCCAGCACGCCTTCGGCCGGCAGCAGGAAGCCGACGGGCGTGGACAGCGGCACGTCGGGGTCGCCCGACTGCGGCGTGTACATCGGGAACCGCTTGTCGGCGGCGTAGGCGGCGATCTCCTGCGCCAGCAGCGTCTTGGCGGTGGCTTCGGTGAACCAGGGCTCGGTGACGGTGCCGAAGCCGGCCAGCTGGGCTTCGACCAGCGGACGCAGGTTGGCGACGACCGTGGCTTCCGCGAAGTGCGAGCCGTCGAAGTCGATCTGCGTGGCCAGCGCGGCGTCGGCCGGCGTGCTGGCCATGTTCACCGAGACCGTGGCGTCGCCCAGCACGATCTCGCGCCAGAACACACCACCCGGCCGTAGGCCGCGAACGCCGCCATCGGCACCGTGGCGTGCACCGGCAGCGTGACCTTCAGGTATTGCCGGCCGCCGTGGTTTTCGATCGCGGCCTGGATCTCGCTGGGCGTGGCGGCGTTCGGCGGCTGCAGGCCGGGCACGCGGTTGCCGTCGTACAGCACGAGCGTGTTGCCGGCCAGCGTGAAGGTGTGCTGCGGCAGCGCGACGTAGCGCTCGTGCAGCGCGGCGGTGAAGCGGCCGGCGTCCAGCACCGGCAGGCCGGTGATGGACGGCACGGTCACGTCTGCGGCGGTGACGGCGCTGAAATCCACGCCCAGCTGGTCCTGCCCGTCCACCGGCCAGTTCGCCAGCGCGCCGGGCAGCGTGCAGGTGGCCTTGAGCGTGACACGGGCGAGCGTGGGGTCGGGCGAATCGGGCGTCTCGACCGTCAGCTCGAAAGGCAGCATGAAGCGGATGTGCTTCGGATCGGCGAACTCCAGGTCGGCCGGGTCGGTCTCGTCGTCGAGCAGGCGCGCGCTCACGGTGAGCTGGCGGCCGCTGAAGGTGCGCACGAAGGGCCCCACGTTGTGCGGGAACAGCTCCTCGTTCTTGAGCGCCAGGTGGAAGATGGTCTTCACCGGCCCCAGGCCGAGCTGCACGCAGTAGTCGAAGTTGGCGGTGAGGCTCATGCCTTGCCGCGCGGGTTGAAGCGCACGCTCTTGATCCAGGTGCGGAAGGCGTTGCCCTTCGTGCCTTCGAGGATCTTGCGGAAGCTGTCGGGCGAATGCACCGGGAAGCCGCGGCGCTGGATGACGCCCAGTTCGAGCGCGTCGCGCACCACGGCGTCCTGGTCCTTGTAGAACCACAGGTCTTCCAGCGGCACCTCGTCGGGCGGCGACTTGGCGCAGGGCAGCTTCGGCGCGGGCGCGTCCAGGTCGATGCGGCGCAGCGATTCCTTCCACGGCACCGCGGCCACGCGGTTGCGCGGCGCCAGCAGCCGCGGCTGCGGGTAGCGCTGCGTGGGCGCCGGGCGCAGTGCGTGCAGCTTGGCGCTTTCCTCCTGGCCCAGCGGCGGCAGGTACGCAGGCACCGCGTTGCCGATGAGCAAGGGCGGCAGCTTGCGCAGCTCGAACAGCAGGTGGCGGTTCCAGGCGGCGACCGTGGGCTGCGCGGGTTCGCCGAGCGTTTCCTTCAGCCGGGCTTCGAGCTCGTCGCGCCGCGTGCGCAGCGCCTTGGGGTGCTGCAGCGTGTGCAGCACGTGGTGCGCGATCTCGGGCGAGAGCTTCACGCCCATGCGTTCGAAGGCCAGCACGGGATTCACGAGCAGCATCACCGCCAGGTCGGGCGCCGCGGCCACGCGCTCGGCGATTTCCTTCTGGCGGCCGGCCAGCGCGTGGTGGCTCTTGATCTCCAGCGCCTCGAACGCCACCGGCTTCACGGGCGGGGCCCAGCGCCTCAACCGGCCGGGCGGCCGAGCGTACTTGGCCTTGCCGGGCTTGACCACCAGGCCGGGCTTGGGGCCGCTTCGCCGTTGGGATGGATCGTTCATGGCTGCCTGAACTAGCCTGCGAGACGCTGCCGCCGGTAGGATCAGCACGATAGGCCGATCCCCAGGCCACCACAAGTGCGGCCATCCCCCTAACCGCTGCGATCACCCGCCCTCCCCGCGATGCCCGCCTTCCGCCCCCCTGCCGAACCCGTCGGCCGTGCGCTGCCCGGCGTGCAGGGGCCGTTCCCGCGCTGCGCGCTGGTGGACCCGATCGAACGGCGCTGGCTGCACTACGCCTTCCTCTCGCGTGACGGCCAGCTGGGCCTGGTGGCCAACGCCGCCTGGCTGGGGCCCGACGAACCCGGCGGCGCCACGCGCTTCACCACCATCGTGCTGCTGCACGAACGCGGCAAGCCCTGGGTGTCCAGCCAGTTCAACGCCGAGATTTCCCAACCGCCTTGGTCGGCTTTTCGCCTGCCCGGCAGCCTGAATGGCGACTCGCGGCTGCAACTGGCCTCCACCGCCGGCGAACCGGCCGTGGACCTGCAGCTCACCCGCACCGCCAGCCCCTGCACCAGCCAGTGCGCGCCCTTCGCGGGCGACCACCACCTGCGCTGGCAGTCGGAAGCCGGCCTGCGCGCGCGCGGCGACTGGCGGCTGAACGGCCGCACGCTGCACGACGTGGACGCCGTGGGCTACCACGAGCGCGTGCGCGGCCGCTGGGGCTGGCCCGAACTGGGCGAGTGGGTGTTCGGCTTTGCCAACGACCTGGGCGGCAGCGCCGAGTCCCCGCCCGAGTGGGCCGCGGTCTTCCACCTTCATCCGCCCTCGCACGCCGGCCGATGCGACCACCGCATCAGTCATGCTGTGGCACCGCGGCCGGCTGCGGCGCCACTTCCCGCGCCGCCACGTGAGCCTGGCGGGTGCGCGGCACGCTGGAGCGCGACGCGGTGCAGCAGGTACCTTCGCTGTCACGCCTGTTCGGCACGCCGCCGATGCCGCCGGTGCCGCGGCGGCTGGTCATCAGCGCACGCCAGGGCCCCGACTGGGTGGTGCTGGACTTCGAAGCCGAAGCCGCGGCGCGCGTGGTGATCCCAGCGAGACCAGCCTGCCGCCCTTCAGCGTGCACGAGGCGCTGGGCCCGTGCGTGCTGACCGGCGCGCTGGGGGGCGAGCGCTTCGAGATCCGCACGCGCGGCATCGTTGAATTCGCAGGCGGGGCCGATGCCGCTTGAGCCCACCGCCGCCGCGCTGCTGGTGGCCACCGTCGAGACCATCGCCGCGCGTGCGCCGGCCGTGGTGGCGGCGGCCGCGCAGGCGCTGGGCGGCGTGCGGCTGGCGCTGCACTTCGGCGACGGCACGCAGGCCGGGCTGCACGCCTTGCACAGCCGGCTGGTCGCCCAGGCCGAGCCGCCGGCGGCACCCGAGGTGGACGTGCACTTCGACGACCGGTCGCTGAAGCTGCTGTTCGACGCCGACCGCCGGCCGGTGGACGCCATCTTCGCCGGCAGCCTGGACGTGCGCGGCACGCGCGAACAGGTGCTGGCCACCTGGCGCTGCTTCGCGCTGCTGGCGCAGCGCGCCAGCGGGCTGCGCGCGGTGCAGGCGCTGTGGGTGGCCTACCGCGACCGCAGCCCCGCGCGCTGGGGCGCGCCGGTGGCCGACGGCACGCGCACCGTGCGCGAAGGCCCGGCCTTCCACGGCACCAGCCACTGGCCGGCGCTGGACTGGCTGGACCGCCGCTACCCGCCCGACGTGGAGCTGGGCCGCGCCGACCACCCGCCCTTCTTCAGCCGCGCGCGCAGCCTGTGGGACGGCCGCGAAGGCCACGCCTGGGCCGCCCACGAGCCGGTGTTCGACAGCGACCTGCAGGAGACGATGCAGAAGCTGAAGGCGCGCGTCACCGACGAGATCCTGCGCCTGCTGCCCCGGCGCCGCGCGCCGCGCGTGGAGCTGTACGACCCGATGCGCGACTACGTGGGCCGCGAAGGCAAGGGCCTGCGCCCCACGCTCACCATCGCCAGCTGCATGGCGCTGGGCGGCGCAGCCGAGCACGCGGTGCGCGCCGCGGCGGCGCTGGAGCTGTTCCACAACGGCTTCCTGGTGCACGACGACATCGCCGACGGCAGCACGCACCGCCGCGGCCGGCCTACGCTGCACCAGAAGTACGGCGTCGGCATCGCGGTGAACGCGGGCGACGCGATGAACCTGTTCGCGGTGGACCTGGTGCTGTCGAACCTGCCCACGCGCGGGCTGTCGGGCACGCTGGGCCTCATCCACGAGGTGCTGCACATGTGCCGCGAGACGGTGGAAGGCCAGGCGGTGGAGCTGGGCTGGATCCGCCGCAACTTCGTGCCCAAGCGCGACGTGGACTACTTCCGCATGAGCACGCAGAAGACCGGCTGGTACACCTGCATCACGCCCTGCCGCATCGGCGCGGTGTGCGCCGGCGTCACCGACCCGGCGCTGCTGGACCGCTTCAACGAGGCGTTCCGCCTGATCGGCATCGCGTTCCAGATCCAGGACGACGTGCTGAACCTGATCGGCGAGACCGAACGCTACGGCAAGAACCGCTAGGCGACCTGCTCGAAGGCAAGCGCACGGTGATGATGATCCACCTGTTCCGCCACGCGAGCGAACGCGTGCGCGCGCGCATGACGCGCATCAACGCGATGCCGCGCGAGCGCAAGACGCAGGCACATGCCGAGGAGATGCTGGCCGCGATGCAGAAGGTGGGCTCGATCGACTACGCCATCGGCGTGGCCGACCGGCTGGCGCACCGCGGCGTGAGGCACTTCGAACGCGACCTCGGCTTCATCGGGAACAATGAGGCGAAGGCGGTGCTGCGCCAGATCGCCCACTACGTGACCACCCGTTCGCTATGAATCCCGCCGACCTGCGACTGCTGGCCGCGCTGCAACAGCACAACGCGGCGCTGCGTGCGGTGCTGTGCACGCTGGCGCGCCGCGGCGCCGGCCTGCGGCGCGACGACCCGGTGCGTGCCGCCACCTGGCTGGACACGCTGGCGGTGCACCCGTACTACAAGGGCGGGCAGTTCCTGTTCGACCTGCTGGAGTGGGAAGACTTCATGCTCGACGGCGAGGCCCCGCCGCTGCTGGACGAGGCCGCGCTGGCGGCGGCCCTGGGCCGCGTGGCCGACATGCTGCGCGCGGCCGGCCAGGCGATCGGGCAGCCGGCGGTGCCGGGCATGCCGGCGGCGGCCGCCGTGGCTGCGGCGTCCGCTGCGGAGCTGGCGAACCTGCCGCCGCTGAACGGCAGCCTGTACCTGTTTCCCGACGTGGTGCTGGGGCTGGTGACGGTCGCGGCGCGGTGAGGGGGTGGTGCGCCACGTCCGCGCGATGTCATGCCGAGGGCAGCACCACGAAAGGTGTCCGCTTCAAACATGACCTTCGGCCCACGCGGCGAAGTCGTCAAGCTCTGCAAGCAGGTGCCGGGCCTCTTCGAGCGGCGTGCTGCGTGCTCCGTACTGGACCTCGTCCTTGCGGCCCAGCAGCTTGCGGAAGAACTTCTCCTGCTTGTCCGGCAGGCGGTTGCCCAGGACCTCGCGCAGCAGGCGCGGTGCACCCTTGTGGTCCTGCTGGTTGGACCCCGGGCCTTGGCGGTGGCATCGCCATCGGCCGATGGCGGCGGTGACCATCAGCGTGACGGCAGGGTTGTAGCTCCTGCTCTGCGCCAGCGTGACCAGGCTGCGTGCAGACTCGTGGAACTCGCGAGCCTGCAGCAACCGGGCCGTCGCATGACCGCCCTCCACCGCCTTGCGGGGGCCCTTGCCCGTCATGCGGCAGCCCTGGCCAGGCGCCGCCGGGTCTGGTCGGGCGCCGTCCCCTTCAGCACGCGGGCCTCACGCACGACGTTGACCCACCAGGGATCGTCGTCCGGCAGCGCCGCCAGGTCCCGGGCCGTCAAGGCCGTGAGCGAGATGCGGATCTGCTGGGCGTCTTCCAGGGGCATCAGCGCCTCGCGAACCTGGTCGGCCACCGCCTGCGACCTGACGACGAGCGCAATGTCCACGTCGCTTCCGGGCATGTCCTCGCCCCGTGCCACGCTGCCATAGAGCCATGCGGCGCCCACGGCGCTGTGGCGATCGAGCACGCCACGGATTGCGCCCATCAACGCATCCCATCGAGCCTGCTCGTCGTGGAACAGCGCGGCCAATGGCGAAGCGAGCGGATGCGCCACGTCCAGCTCGTAGAGCTGAGTTCGTCCAGAACCATGAACCTTCACCAACCGCTGGCGGGCCAGCACGTCCAGCACGCCCCGCGTGCCCTGCGGCGTGAGCCCGGCCGCCGCAGCCAGCAGCGGCGCCGATTGCGGGACCCTGTCGGTGGCCAGGGCGCGCAGGACCCGCACGTGGCCCACGCTGCCGAGCAGCGAGGTCAGCGGATGCCGGAGGTGGCTTTGGGTCTGTGACGGAGCAGGCACCGCTTGAAAATACGACTTTCCTCAGAGAAAGTCAATTTTCCATCTATCGGTCCGCCTGCCCGCGCTCGAGCCGCGCCTGATGCGATCCCGCGTGGCGCGAGACGGCGTCGTGGCGGAAGTCTGGCGCGTACATGTGGCAGCCGACCCGGGGCAAAACCCCGCGAACCGCTACATCAGCACGATGTCGTACTGCTCCGGGTTCATCGTCGGCTCGGCGCTCAGCGAGATCGGCTTGCCGATGAATTCGCTCAGCCCCGCCAGATGCACGCTCTCCTCGTCGAGCAGCATCTCCACCACCGCGGCCGATGCCACCACCCGGAACTCCTTCGGATGGAACTGCCGCGCCTCGCGCAGGATTTCCCGCAGGATGTCGTAGCACACGCTGCGCGCGGTCTTCACCTGGCCGCGGCCTTCACAGGTGGGGCAGGGCTGGCACAGCATGTGGGCCAGGCTCTCGCGCGTGCGCTTCCTGGTCATCTCCACCAGGCCCAGCTGCGTGAAGCCGCTCACCGTGGTACGCGTGCGGTCGCGTGCCAGCTGCTTGCGCAGTTCGGACAGCACCGCCTGCTGGTGCTCGTCGCGCTGCATGTCGATGAAGTCGGCGATGATGATGCCGCCCAGGTTGCGCAGCCGCAGCTGGCGGGCGATGGCGCCCGCGGCCTCGAGGTTGGTCTTGAAGATCGTGTCCTCGAAGTTGCGCGCGCCGACGAAGCCGCCGGTGTTGACGTCGATCGTCGTCAGCGCCTCGGTCTGGTCGATGATCAGGTAGCCGCCGCTCTTCAGGTCCACGCGCCGCGCCAGCGCCTTGACGATCTCTTCCTCGATGCCGAACAGGTCGAAGATCGGCCGTTCGCCCTTGTAATGGTCCAGCTTGCCCACCGCGCCGGGCATGTACACCTCGCCGAAGGCGTGCAGCAGGTCGTACTGCATCTTGCTGTCGATGCGGATGGTCTGCGTGGCCTCGGTCGTCAGGTCGCGCAGCACGCGCTCGGCCAGGCTCAGGTCCTGGTGCAGCAGCGTGCCGGGGCGCTGGCTCATCGCCCGTTCGCGGATCGTCGCCCAGGTCTTGCGCAGGTAGGCGATGTCGTCGGCCAGCTCGGCGTCCGTCGCCTCTTCGGCGTTGGTGCGCAGGATGAAGCCGCCGCCGTCGCTGCCCACCAGCGCGTGCATGCGCGCGCGCAACTGCTCGCGCAGCTCGGGGCTGCCGATTTTCTGGCTGATGCCGATGTGGTTGTCGTGCGGCAGGAACACCAGCATGCGCCCGGCGATGCTCACCTGCGTGGACAGGCGCGCGCCCTTGGTGCCGATGGCATCCTTGATGACCTGCACGTAAGCGTCTGGCCTTCGAAGACCTGGCGCTCGATGGGCGGCAGCGGCGCGTCGGGCTTGGCCGCGCCGTGCGCGTGCAGGTCGGCCACGTGCAGGAACGCGGCGCGCTCCAGGCCGATGTCGACGAACGCGCTCTGCATGCCCGGCAGCACGCGCGCCACCTTGCCCAGGTACACGTTGCCGACCTGGCCGCGTTCGAGCGTGCGCTCGATGTGCAGTTCCTGCACCGCGCCGTTCTCGACGATCGCGACCCGCGTCTCCTGCGGGGCCCAGTTGATGAGGATGTCCTGGCTGGCCACGTCTACTGCTGTTTGCCGATGCGAACCCCGGCGCGGGCCAGGAGCTCGCGCGTCTCGAACAGGGGCAGACCCATGATACCGGTGTAGCTGCCCTGCACCCGGTCGATCCAGCCGGCGATGGCGCCCTGGATCGCATAGGCGCCTGCCTTGCCGAAGGGCTCGCCGCCGGCGACGTAGGCCCGCAGCACCCGCGGCGGCAGCGGCGCGACGTGCACGCTGGACACGTTCAGCGCCGTGTGCGTGCCGCGGCCGCGCGCCACCGCTACCGCGGTGAGCACGCGGTGCGTGCGGCCGGACAGCGACTGCAGCATCGCGGTGGCCTCGGCCGCGTCCGCCGGCTTGCCGAGGATGCGGCGGCCGATGGCCACGGTGGTGTCGGCGCACAGGATCGGCGCCACGGGCAGGCCGCGGGCCTGCAGCCGCCAGCGCGCGGCCTGCAGCTTGAGCAGCGTCACGCGCTGCACGTAGCCGGCCGGCGCTTCGCCGCGCTGCACGGCTTCCAGCGCTTCGGCGTCTTCATCGGGCTCGGGCAGCAGCGGCCGGTGCGCCACGCCCAGCTGGTCCAGCAGCTGCATGCGGCGCGGGCTTTGCGACGCGAGGTAGACGTAGTCGAAAGGCACCATCGCCGCCATTGTGGCGGGTTGCGTTCACTCGCGGTGGTAGGGGTGGCCCGCGGTGACCGACCAGGCGCGGTACAGCGCCTCGGCCAGCAGCACGCGCACGAAGGCGTGCGGCAGCGTCAGGTCCGACAGGCGCAGCGTCTCGTCGGCGCCGGCCTTGAGCGCGGGCGCCAGGCCGTCGGGGCCGCCGATGACCAGCGCCACGTCGCGCCCGTCGCCGCGCCAGAAGGCCAGGCGCTCGGCCAGCTGCGCGGTGGTGACGCGGGTGCCGCGTTCGTCCAGCACCACCCGGCGCGCGCCCTTCGGGCACGCGGCCTCGATGCGTTCGGCCTCGGCGGCCATGCACTGCTCGGGCGTCTTGCCGCCGCTGCGCGGCTCCGCCTTCGGCGTCTTCAGCTCCAGCCGCATCTCGGGCGGGAAGCGCTTGGCGAAGTCGTCCCAGGCGGTGTCGGCCCACGCCGGCGGGCGCTGGCCGACCGCGACGACGACCAGCTTCACGCCTGCGCGGCGCGGGCGGTCTTCTTCGCGGCGGCCTTCTTCGCCGGGGCCTTCTTTGCGGCAGCCTGCTTCGCCGGCGCCTTCTTCGCAGCCGCCTTCTTCGCGGCAGCCTTGCGCGCCAGCACCTTCTTCGCCGCGGCCTTCTTCGCCGCCGCCTTCTGCCCGGGCGCGGGCTCGGGCTCCGACGCCTTCGGCAGCCCGGCCGCCTTGCCGTCAGCCACCTTCAGGCGCACTGCCTTGCCGCCCCAGATCTCTTCCAGGTGGTAGTAGTCGCGCACCGCGGGCTGCATGATGTGGGCCACCGCGGCGCCGCAGTCGACGATGATCCACTCGCCGTTGTCCTCGCCCTCGGTGGACAGCACCTGCATGCCGCGCGAACGCACGCTGTCGCGCACGCTGGAGGCCAGGGCCTTGGTCTGCCGGTTGCTGGTGCCCGAGGCGATGATCACGCGCTCGAACATCGACGACAGGTGCTCGGTGTTGAAGACCGCGATGTTCTGGGCCTTGACGTCTTCCAGGCCATCGACGATGGCCCGCTGCAGCTTGCGAATGTCCATTCAGCTCCCGGTGGCGGCCTTGTACAGCCGGTGAAGGTCAATATAGCGCGCCACCTCGGGTGGCACCAGTTGGGTGATGTCGGCGCCGGCCGCGGCGCGGTGGCGGATGTCGGTGGACGACAGGTCCATGGGCGGCAGCGGCACGCGGTTGCACGCCGCGCGTTCGACCTCGGGGTGCGGCGCTTCGAAGGCGCCGGGCCGTTCGGCCACCGCCAGCGTCACGCGCTGCAGCAGTTCGGGCCAGTCGCGCCAGGTGTGCAGGCGGGCGAACTGGTCGCCGCCGATCAGCAGGAAGCCCGTGGCGCCGGGGCGGGTGGCCTGCAGCGCGCGCACGGTGTCGATGGTGTAGCTCGGGCCCTGGCGTTCGAGTTCGATGCGGTCGAGCACGAAACGCGGCTCGTCGGCGATGGCCAGGCGCACCATCGCCTCGCGGTGCGCCGCAGGCGTCAGGGTGCCGGGCTTCTGCCACGGCTGGCCCGCCGGCACCCAGCGCACCTCGTCGAGCGCCAGCGACCGCAGGGCGACCCGCGCGAGCGCCACGTGCGCGCGGTGCACCGGATCGAAGGTACCGCCGAACAGCGCCCAGCGCAGGCTCACTCTCCCAGCCAGTCCCGCGGGCGCAGGAAGTCGCTGTACAGCCGTGCCTCGGGCGTGCCGTCTTCCGGGTGCCAGTCGTAGCGCCACTTCACCACCGGCGGCATCGACATCAGGATGCTTTCGGTGCGCCCGCCGCTCTGCAAGCCGAACAGCGTGCCGCGGTCCCACACGAGGTTGAACTCGACGTAGCGCCCGCGCCGGTAGGCCTGGAAGTCGCGCTCGCGTTCGCCATAGGGCGTGTCGCGGCGGCGGCGCACGATGGGCAGGTAGGCGGCCAGGAAGGCGTCGCCCACCGCGCGCATCACGCCGAAGCCGGCGTCGAAGCCGCCTTCTGCGAAGTCGTCGAAGAACACGCCGCCCACGCCGCGCGGTTCGTTGCGGTGCTTCAGGAAGAAGTACTCGTCGCACCACTGCTTGAAGCGCGGGTACTTGTCGTCGCCGAAGGGCGCCAGCGCGTCGCGGCAGGTGCGGTGGAAGTGGCGCGCGTCGTCCTCCACGCCGTAGTAGGGCGTCAGGTCCATGCCCCCGCCGAACCACGAGACCGGCTCGCCGTCCTTCGGGAACGCGGCGAACAGCCGCACGTTCATGTGCACCGTGGGCACGTGCGGGTTGCGCGGGTGCATGACCAGCGACACGCCCAGCGCCTCGAACGGCGCGCCGGCCAGTTCGGCCCGGTGCGCGGTGGCCGAAGGCGGCAGCGCCGCGCCCTTCACGTGGCTGAAGTTGCAGCCGCCGCGTTCCAGCAGGTTCCCCTCTTCCACCAGCTGCGACAGGCCGTCGCCTTCCAGCCGGCGCCGGCCGGGCGCTGCCAGCCGTCGCGCACGAAGGTCTTGCCGTCCTCGGCCTGCAGCGCGTCGACGATGCGGGTCTGCAGGCCCAGCAGGTACTCGCGCACGGCGGCGGTGTCGATCTGGTTCATCGGTCGAGGGCCTTCACGGGGCTGGTCAGTTCGGGGCGGCGGCCGCGGCAGTCGCCGATCTGCTGGTCGATCTGCACGAGGTCGGCGTCGAAGTCGGCGCTGGTGCGCCAGAAGCCGTGCACGCCGATGCGGCGCGTGCGGTAGCACATGATCACCAGCCCCAGCGGCACCTCGGCGCGCTGCGCGATCTGGTGGAAGCCGCTGCGCCAGCCGGGCTTCAGCGAGCGCGAACCCTCCGGCGCCAGGCCGAACCACGCGAAGCGGTCGTCGGTGCGCGCGCGCTGCAGTTCGTCGACGATCTGGCCCGTCACGCCCTGCCCCGCTGTCGCGCACACGGGCAGCCCGCCCAGCCAGCGCAGCCACGGCCCGAAGACCGGCCAGCGGAACAGGCTCGCCTTGGCGACGAAGGAGAACGGCACGCCGATCGCCCACTTGGCGAGCATTGCCCAGACGAAGTCCCAGTTGGAGGTGTGCGGGTAGAAGACCATCACCCCCTGGCGTGCCGGCAGACCATCGAACAGCAGTGTCCAGCCGCCCCAGCGCAGCAGCATGCGGGCAAACCCGCTGCCGCGCAGATGCACGGGGCGCTCGGTGATCGGAGTCAAAGGGGGATCAAGACGGGTCGACGCGCGGTCAATGCCGGATGGCACGGTGGCCGATGTCGCTGCGCCACTGGGCGCCGTCGAAGCGGATCTGCTGCACCGCTTCCAGCGCCTTCTGCTGCGCCAGCCGCACGTTGTCGGCCAGCGCGGTGACGCACAGCACGCGGCCGCCGCTGGTGACGGGCTGGCCGTCCACCATCTTCGTGCCGGCGTGGAAGACCTGCAGGTCTTCCCGGCCTTGCGGCCCGTTCGGCAGCCCGGTGATCAGATCGCCCGCCTTCGGCGTGCCGGGGTAGCCGGCGGCGGCCATCACCACGCCCAGCGCCACGCGGCGGTCCCACTGCAGTGCCACCGTGGCCAGCGTGCCGTCGGTGGCGCGCAGCAGCACGTCGAGCAGGTCGCTCTTCAGGCGCATCAGCAGCGGCTCGGCCTCGGGGTCGCCCAGGCGCGCGTTGTACTCCACCACCCGCGGCTGGCCCTGCCCGTCGATCATCAGCCCCACGTACAGGAAGCCGGTGAACGGGTGGCCTTCGCGCGCCATGCCGGCCAGCGTGGGGTTGACGATCTCGTGCATCACCTTCGCGTGCACGTTGGGCGTGACCACCGGCGCCGGCGAGTACGCGCCCATGCCGCCGGTGTTGGGGCCCCGGTCGCCGTCGAAGATGCGCTTGTGGTCCTGGCTGGTGGCCAGCGCGACGACCTCGGTGCCGTCGCACACGCAGATGAAGCTGGCCTCCTCGCCTGCCATGAACTCCTCGATCACCACGCGGCCGCCGGGCACGGCAAGCATCGTGTCGATGGCAGCGTGCGCCTCTTCTTCAGTCGTGGCGACGACCACGCCCTTGCCCGCCGCCAGGCCGTCGGCCTTCACGACGATGGGCGCGCCATGCTGCGCCACGTGGGCATGCGCCGCGGCGGCGTCGGTGAAGCTGGCGTGCAGCGCGGTCGGGATGCCGTGGCGCTGCATGAATTCCTTCGCGAAGGCCTTGCTGCTTTCCAACTGCGCCGCCGCCTGCGTGGGGCCGAAAGTGCGCAGGCCGCGCGCGCGGAACAGGTCCACCACGCCGGCGGCCAGCGGGGCTTCGGGGCCGACGACGGTGAGGCCGATCTTCTCGGCCGCCGCGAAATCGGCCAGCGCCGGCAGGTCGGTGATGGCCACGTTCTGCAGCCGGCTGTCCAGCGCGGTGCCGGCGTTGCCCGGGGCCACGTACACGCGCTGCACGCGCTCGCTGGCGGCCAGCTTCCAGGCCAGCGCGTGCTCGCGGCCGCCGCCGCCGATGACCAGGACCTTCATTCGTCGATGGCGGCGTTGTGGTAGACGTCCTGCACGTCGTCCAGGTCCTCGATCACGTCGAGCAGCTTCTGCATCTTGGCGGCGTCGTCGCCGGTCAGCTCGATCGTGTTCTCGGCCCGCATCGTCACCTCGGCGATCTCGGGCTTCAGGCCGGCGGCTTCCAGCGCGTTGCGCACGGCTTCGAAGTCGGTCGGCGGGGTCAGCACTTCCAGGCTGCCGTCGTCGCCGGTGACCACGTCGTCGGCACCGGCTTCCAGCGCCACTTCCATGACCTTGTCCTCGCTGGTGCCGGGCGCGAAGACGAGCTGGCCGCAGTGCTTGAACTGGAACGCCACCGAGCCTTCGGTGCCCAGGTTGCCGCCGTACTTGCTGAAGGCGTGGCGCACCTCGGCCACGGTGCGCACGCGGTTGTCGGTCATGCAGTCGACGATGATGGCCGCGCCGCCGATGCCGTAGCCTTCGTAGCGGATCTCCTCGTAGCTGACGCCTTCGAGGTTGCCGGTGGCCTTGTCGATGTTGCGCTTGACGGTGTCGGCCGGCAGGTTCACCGCCTTGGCCTTGTCGATGGCCAGGCGCAGGCGCGGGTTGGCCGCCGGGTCACCGCCGCCGGTGCGGGCGGCGACCATGATCTCGCGGATGACGCGCGTCCAGGCCTTGCCGCGTTTTTCGTCCTGCCGGCCCTTGCGGTGCTGGATGTTGGCCCATTTGCTGTGTCCGGCCATGAGGGATGCGCGCTGCGTCGAGTGAAAGAGCGCGGATTTTAGTCGTGTAGGACATCGGTAATACGGGCGGGCGCAGCATGCAGCGCACCACAACAGGGGAGTGACCTGCCATGCTGAACCTTTCGAATCGCGTGCGCGGCGGCCTGGCCGCAGCCGCGCTGGGCCTGTCGGTCGCCGGGCCGGCCAGCGCCGCGGCGCTGCAACTGGGGCTGTTCTTCGCCGGCCCCGACCAGATCGCCACCTATGAAAGTGCGCCCGACTTCCTGGGCGGCCAGCCCGGCTGGGTGGAACAGGGCCTGCGCACCGAACAGATCGGCGGCGACGGCGGCAATGCCGACATCTGGACCGTCTCCGGCCTGGGCGGCGCCCCCCAGAGCTGGTACCCCGACGGCGGCGACGACGGCTACACCCGCCTGACGCGCACGCTGGGCCAGAACTTCGGCAGCGTGAGCCTGCTGGCCGGCATCGGCTGGAACGACCTCGACGGGCCGTCGCAAATCGCATTCGAGCTGCTGGACGATGGCGCGCTGGTGCTGTCGGGCACGCTGGCCGCGCCCCTTCCAGGGGGTGTCTTCGGCTTCACCGGCGGTGACTTCGACGAGATCCGCCTGCGCGCCTACCGCGGCCCGCTGGCCGACTTCGCAAGCTGCCCGCCGGTGCCGGGCTTCCGCTGCAATTACCTGTGGATCGACGAGGTGCGCGCGGTCGACGACCCCGGCCTGCTGCCGGCGCCGCCCAGCGCCACGCTGGCCTTGCTGGCGCTGGGGCTGCTGGCAGCGCAGCGGCGTCAGGCCGAACGCGGCGGCGCGGCCGACACGTAAGGCTCGCGCGGCACGAAGATCCACATCAGCACGTACACCAGGAAGCCGGTGCCGCCGAACAGCGCCAGCGCGGCGAAGATCAGCCGCCAGGCCCAGGCCGGCATCTGCGTCACGTCGGCCAGGCCGCCGCACACGCCGCCCAGCCAGCGGTCGCGGTTGGACAGGCGCAGCCCGCTCACGGCCTGGAAGGCCGGGTTCGGCACGCCGGCGTCCAGCCCGGCCAGCACGCGCGCCTTGGCGCGGGTGAATTCCTCGTCAGTCAGCGCGCCGCGCTGGTGCAGGTCGGCCAGGCGGGACAGTTCGTCGGTCATCGTGGTCATGGTCGGTCTCCCATCAAAGGGCCAGGCCCCCAGTCTGCGCCAAGGCCCGGGCCTCCGGGGGCAGTTTGCGACGAACTGCAGCCGTGGTCGAATAGACTGACCGTGGCGCTCATCTTTCGGGGGAATCACCGCATGGCCGAACCGATCCTCGTCGCCCGCCACGGCGACACCGTCTGCGAACTGCTGCCCGCGCTGGCCAACCGGCACGGCCTGGTCACCGGCGCCACCGGCACCGGCAAGACCATCACGCTGCAGACGCTGGCCGAGAACTTCTCCAAGCTCGGCGTGCCGGTCTTCATGGCCGACGTGAAGGGCGACCTGACCGGCATCACCCAGACCGGCTCGCTGGCGCCGAAGGTGGCCGCCATCCTGAAGGACCGCGGCCTGCCCGAGCCCGAGCCGTTCGCCTGCCCCGCCACGCTGTGGGACGTGTTCGGCGAGCAGGGCCACCCGGTGCGCGCCACCGTGTCCGACATGGGCCCGCTGCTGCTGTCGCGCATGCTGGCGCTGAACCGAGACGCAGCAGGGCGTGCTGAACCTGGTCTTCAAGATCGCCGACGACCAGGGCCTGCTGCTGCTGGACATGAAGGACCTGCGCGCGATGCTCCAGTACGTGGGCGACAACGCGAAGGAGTTCACCACCGAGTACGGCAACGTCAGCGCGGCCAGCATCGGCGCCATCCAGCGCGGGCTGCTGCAGATCGAGGAACAGGGCGGCGACAAGTTCTTCGGCGAGCCGATGCTCGACATCTCCGACTTCATGCAGACGGTCGACGGCAAGGGCGTGGTCAACATCCTGGCCGCCGACAAGCTGATGAACGCGCCGCGGCTGTACGCCACTTTCCTGCTGTGGATGCTGTCGGAGCTGTTCGAGATGCTGCCCGAGGTGGGCGACCTGGAAAAGCCCAAGCTGGTGTTCTTCTTCGACGAGGCGCACCTGCTGTTCAAGGACGCGCCTTCGGTGCTGATCGAGCGCATCGAACTGGTCGTGCGCCTGGTGCGCAGCAAGGGCGTGGGCGTGTACTTCGTGACGCAGAACCCGCTGGACGTGCCCGACACCGTGCTGGCGCAGCTGGGCAACCGCGTGCAGCACGCGCTGCGCGCCTTCACGCCGCGCGACCAGAAGGCGGGTGAAGAGCGCCGCCGAGACGATGCGCGCCAACCCGAAGATCGCCGACATGGCCACCGCCATCACCGAGCTGGCGGTGGGCGAGGCGCTGATCAGCTTCCTCGACCCCAAGGGCCGCCCCAGCGTGACCGAGCGCGTGTACGTGCTGCCGCCGGGCAGCCGCATCGGCCCGGTGACGCCGGCCGAGCGGCAGGCGCTGGTGGCCGGCTCGCTGGTGGCCGGGGCGTACGAGAAGACGGTGGACCGGGAATCGGCCTACGAGATGATCAAGGGCCGCGCGGCGGCCGCGCCCGCGGCCGGCAACGCGCCGGCCGGCAGCGCGCCCGGCCAGCCCGCGCCGGCCGAAGGCGGCGGCATGATGGACGGGCTGAAGGACGTGCTCTTCGGCAGCACCGGCCCGCGCGGCGGGCGCCGCGCCGGGCTGGCGGAAGCCGCAGCGCAATCGGCCGTGCGCAGCATCGGCTCGGCCGTGGGGCGCGAGATCATCCGCGGCGTGCTGGGCTCACTGCTCGGCGGCCGCTCGCGCCGGCGCTGACGGGGCCGGCGCCGTCGCGGCCGGCGCAGACGCCGGCAAGGCCGGGGAAGACGCTGGCGATGCCGGCTCGGCCCCTCCAGCGGCGTCACGAGCCGCGCCGCATCGCCCAGCGCCTGCAGCACCCGGCCGGCGAAGTAGCTGCCCGGGGCGTCGGGCTCCAGTGCCGCCACTGCCAGCCCGCCCAGCGGCTGCGCCAGCGGCACGATGAAGCTGCCGGCCGGCATCTGCAGCCGCTGCGGCTGCAGCTCGGCCACCAGCTGGCGCAGCCGGCCGGCGCTGGTCACGCGCGCGGTCTCGCGCCAGGCTTCGCCCGCCGTGCTGCGCGGCGCCCTTCAGCGCCTGCACCTGCAGCCCCAGCGCACGCAGGCGGCGCGCCGCGTCGGCGGCCGCGGGGCGCCAACCAGTAGGCGCAGGGGCGCGCCCGCACGATCAGCGGGCGCAGCTGCAGCGACGACAGCCACAGCACCGGCAGCCGCCGGTCGGCGCCGGTGGCGGGGTCCAGCAGCGTCAACTCGCGCGTCTCGGGCGCCTGCGCGGCCAGCACGGTGGTCGGGGCGCTGCACGCGGCGGCCACCGCACGGTCGGCCAGCAGCTGGCGCAGCACCCGCAGTTCGTCGGCGCGCGCGGCGGCGCTGGCCAGCAGGCTGCCGGCCGCGGTGACCAGCGCGTGCACGCGCCGCGCCAGATGCTCGCGCCCCCAGGCCGATGCCGCGCGATTCGAGCAGCAGTCCCACGCCGTGGCGCAGCGTCTGCACGTTGCGCAGCGTGTCGGGCTGCGGGCCGCCCATCGCCAGCCGCAGGTCGCCGGGCACGGGCGGGTTGGTGTGGAACAGGTCGTGGCGCAGGCCGGCCGCGTCCAGCGCGTCGCGCAGCGGCTGCAGCAGCCCTTCTTCGGCGATGCGCGACAGCTCCGGCGCGCCGTCGGGCGGCGTGCCGGCCTGCAGCAGCAGGTCGGCCCGCGGCAGCCGCCGCCCGACTTGCGGCCAGTCGCCCAGCGCTTCGAACTCGTGCAGGTCGGCCACCAGCACCGGCTCGAAGCCGTTCAGCAGGCCGGCCAGCGCACGCGCCTCGGGCGTGGCCAGCAGCAGGTGGTCGCGGTTCAGGTCGGTGCCGTCGGCGGTGGCACGCTGGCCCGTGGCCGCGCCGTCGGGGTTGGCGCGCGGCAGCACGACCACGTCGATGCGCTCCAGCAGCGGCGCCAGCGCGCCTTCGGCCAGCTGGCGGGCCACCACCAGCAGGGCCTCGGCGCCGGCCGGTCGTCGCCATGCTGCTGGCCGACCAGCAGCACCGCCGGCCGGCCCGGCCCGCGGCTGAAGTGCAGCGCCTCGACCGGCCGGCCCTGCTGCGAGCGGCCGGCCTCGATGCGGCGCACCCGGGGCGCGCCGCCAGCCGGCCCATCAGCGCGGCCAGTTCGTCGTCGCGCGTGTAGGCGCTGCGGCCGGGCTCGAAAGCTGGCGTCTCGGGCAGCCGCGCCGGGGGCGGAAAGCGCGCGGCCACCGCGGGCGGCTCGGCCACCGCGGCCGCGCAGGCCAGCAGGGCCACGAACGGAAACAGGCGCATTGGCGCGATCTTGCCAGCGCCGCGCCTCGGGCCAGCCGGGCGGCCAGCCGCCGGCCGCCCCGCTCGCGGGCCACGGCCGGCACTTCGCGCCCCCCGGCGCCGTTTCGTCGCGCGGCGCTGGGCGGCCGCGGGCAGGGCGGCCAGCATGCGACCCATCATGATCCAGCACATCCTCCTCCAAACGCCGCCCTGGGTCTGGGGCCTGTTCGCCGGCCTCGTCGTCCTGGGCCTCCTGCTGTCGCGCGCACGCGCCGTCACGCCGGCCCAGCCTGCTGGGCCGCCGGCCGGGCTGCTGGTGCTGGGCGCAGCCTCCGGCGCCGCCGCGTTCGCCGCCCACCCCTGGCTGCTGCTGGTGTGGGCCAAGGCGCTGCTGCTCGGCCTGGCACTCGGCCGCCGGCTGCCGGCCCGCGGCGCGCACTGGGACGGCACGCGCCTGCACGTGAGCGCCAGCCCGTGGCCGCTGGTGGTGGTGCTGTCGATCTTCCTGCTGCGCTACGCCGGCGGCGTGGCGCAGGCGATGCACCCCGAATGGGCCCGGGCTGCGCTGCCGCTGGCGCTGCAGACGGGCCTGTACGGCGCGCTCTCGGGCCTGCTGGCCGGCCGCTCGGTGGCGCTGTGGCAGCGCACGCGCACGGCGACAATCCAGGCCGATGCACAACCCGAGCGTGCCTGAAGCCCCGCCGCCGGTCGCCTCCTGGGCGGCGCAGCGCCACCGCCTGTGGCGCGGCGGGTTGTTCACGCTGGCGATCGCGGTGCTGATCGCGCTGGTGCTGGCCGCGATGGGCGGCAACCCCGTGCGCAAGCTGATCTACTCGCTGACGGTCTCGCTCGCCTGCTGGGGCGTGCACGAGGCGGTGCGCCTGGGGCTGGTGCTGCTGGACGAGCGCTCGCGCCGGCGCCGCGGCCTGCCGCCGGTCGACGTGCGGCGGCGCTGGCTGGCCAGCGTGCCGGCGATGGCGGTCGGCGCCGTCGCCGGGCCGTGGATCGGCCTGGCCGTCGGCGACGCGATGACCGGCGTGCAATCGCCCAGCCTGCTGGACTGGTCGGCCGCCAACACCCGCGTGACGCTGGCGGCCACGCTGGTGGCCTGCATCGGCGCGCTGGTGATGCTGTCGGCGCTGGAGCGCCTGCACGCTGCACGGGCGCAGGCCGAAGCCGCGCAGCGCCAGGCCGCCGAGCACCAGCTCAGGCTGCTGCAGTCGCAGCTGGAGCCGCACATGCTGTTCAACACGCTGGCCAACCTGCGCGTGCTGATCGGCCTGGACCCGGCCCGCGCACAGGCGATGCTGGACCGGCTGATCGCCTTCCCTGCGCAGCACGCTGGCGGCCAGCCGTGCCGAGCGCCACCCGCTGGCGGCGGAGTTCGAGCGCACCGCCGACTACCTGGCGCTGATGGCGGTGCGCATGGGGGCGCGGCTGCAGACGCAGCTGGCGCTGCCCGACATGCTGCGCGAGCGGCCGGTGCCGCCGCTGCTGCTGCAGCCGCTGGTGGAAAACGCCATCCAGCACGGGCTGGAGCCCCAGGTCGAAGGCGGCCGCATCGAGGTGGCCGCCGCCGCCGACGGGCCCGAGCTGGTGCTCACCGTGCGCGACACCGGCGCCGGCCCCCGGCCCGGGCCGCGCCCCGGCGGCGGCTTCGGCCTCACGCAGGTGCGCGAGCGCCTGGCCACGCTGTACGGCACGCGCGCCACGCTGGTCGTCGAAGCTGCCGAAGGCGGCGGCACCCGCGCCACCGTGCGCCTTCCGCTGGAGTGACGAGATGCCGCAGGCGCTGATCGCCGAGGACGAACCGCTGCTGGCCGAGCACCTGCGCGCCGAGCTGGCGGCGCTGTGGCCCGAACTGGAGATCGTGGCCCAGGTCGGCGACGGCGAACGCGCCGCCGAGGCCGCGCTGCGCCTGGCGCCCGAGGTGTGCTTCCTGGACATCCGCATGCCCGGCGCCAGCGGCCTGGAAGCGGCGCAGGCGCTGGCCGAGGACGTGGCCCGAGGGCCGGCCCTTCCCGCTGCTGGTGTTCGTCACCGCGTACGACCAGTACGCGCTGCAGGCCTTCGAGGCGCAGGCGGTGGACTACCTGGTCAAGCCGGTCGACCGCCCGCGGCTTGCGGCCTGCTGCGACCGGCTGAAGCAGCGCCTGGCCGACCGCGCCCTGCCGGCCGACGCGCTGGCGGCCACGCTGGCCCAGTTGCGCGCGCTGGCCGGCGCCGCCGCGCCCGCCGTGTCTGCCACCGCGCGGCTGGAAGTGATCCAGGCCCAGCACGGCACGCTGGTGCACCTGGTGCCGGTGGCCGAGGTGCTGTATTTCGAAGCCGCCGACAAGTACGTGCGCGTGATCACCGA
>JAZKJV010007372.1:0-415711 GCA_037367405.1 Ottelia alismoides | reverse complement strand
TATTTCAATTTTCGCACCTCTGGAAAATTGAATTTTTCGGCTCTGTTTAAAATGTTTAAACACGAAATTTTCAATTGAATTTTGTTCCCCATTAAACAAGGAAACCATAGGACTTGAGTTTACTAAATTTAGACTTTATTTGCTCAAGATATGGCTTTTTGAATATGACTATATTCACTGTTGCGGGAACTGCGGATTTGAACGTAATTAATGAGATGATTACGGTTTTAATCCGCATTGAAATGCGTGAATTATCACTTGGGTTCTTTAATAAATCAAATAAGCAATCTTTGGAAACTGAGTTTGCATTTTTTGGATTTAAAATGATCAAGATAAGTTAATTTTAGTGATTGGGGGTCACTGCTGGAAATTAACAATTTCTTGATCTTGAACCTTGTGATATGTCATTCAATTATCATGATGAAAATTAATTGTTAATTTTCTGGAATAATTAGTGATAAATATTTGTGAAATATTTAAAGAAATAATTATTTCATTGAATGACACTTGCCTAAACCACAATGATGATATATTAGATCTTGATCATTGGTTCATCAACAAACATTGCTTTCATGAAAACCATAGTTTATCCTACAATTGTTGTAGGACAACTTTTACATGAAAAACCATTTTGCTTGAATAGGATTGGGGATTTGTCTAGCAAATCTCCTTATAATATAATCAAAAATGTTTTGATGTATATTATATGGTATAATTTCGGTTGAAAAACCGATGAGCATCTCAAAGTACATGATGATCTATCTGGTATTATCCTTTCCCGAGGCGGATGTGGTGCCTAGTCGGAGAGCATTGGGGTCGCGGGTTGCAACGTATGTGGTCCGTCCCACTCTCGTCGGTACTGGCCATGACAGCGGGTAGGGACTGTATAATACCGGAGACAGACAATGTGTATTTTTCTAATTATTAAAATTCGAATAATACGTATTTTGAGATAATACCTACTATTCAAGTAAAAGATATGTTTGTTGATTGATGATTGGATTGATGATTAATTTAATGTGATTAAATTAATTATATCCAATAAACACTCTATTATGAATAGATGTGTATTTCCCTTGGAAGAATTAATTATGTGAATATGATTCACGATAATTAATTACAATTTGAATATGAGGTGGAGGATCACATAAGTGACATCCATGGTCTCCCGTCAAGGCGAAGGGTTCCGTCGCCAGGGATTGTATGTAGGAGACGCCTGTCCGAAGTGACAGATCCTATATGCAAGCGCATCTGGATCGGGCTCTTTGCTTCTCGAAAGAGTAAGGCCGTATGCGTAGTGACCCCAATATCGAGTCCTCATATTATTGGGGCGATATTGGATTGCGCATAGCGAGTTCTAATCCTGTTGACGGTTGGTTTCAATTAGCAACGGGTCAACATCATCTTAGGGGTGGTGGGCCGGGTGTTAAAGACCGAATTGGGAATGCAAGTTGAACTTTCAAGGCGGAATGAGTTCCCGCTTCTTTTTATTGGAGTCGTAAGTTCTCATATTATTGGGATGCGACAAAGATAGGAAAGGAGATCCCAGATCTTGCTAGAGATATAATGGTAAGAATATCTCTTACATTGAAAGTAATTAAGGGAATGAACTTTCAGTGTTGACAAGGCAAGACAACTTTGATATAAAAATTCCTAAATCAAAGTAAAACATGTATATATAATATATATATACCCTTATGCAAATTTCTTATTTCAGATAATCCTTCATTAAACCCACTCAATGTTATACTCAATAATAACCAGTAAAATATCTTGGATTGGACTCATGATCCAGATATTGTACTTGCAATTGGACACATAATGTATGTGGTTGCAATGTGCAAGTTTCCTCAACATAATGAGGACTGACAATTAAATAAGACAATAGGACATCACCTTAGGGTTTGCATGTCTCTATGTTCTTGATCTTTCATCGAGTGTACTTTAGAAGTCACATGTTGATGGTGATCGTAATTGTCAAATAATCCTTATAAAATAAAAGAAGATATTTTGGCATACATATGTGATCTAGACATTTAATTATGAATGACATGGTTCTCTGCATTATGCAGAATGGTGGCTCGAAAGAGATGATGTATTCAAAATGTTTGAATACCTACCTGAACCTAAGTCTCTAAGAGTTAAGATGAATGTAGATATGATGAGTGTCATCATTCTACTATCTATACTCAAGTCATTCATGAAGATTCATGATATTCATATTATATGAATTTAATGAAGCATGTATAAATGTTGAAATGCTCTTACATTGAATTCTTTTGAATTTAACATAAGAGATTCTTTGTCTTGAACAATGGTTGTTTACAGATGAAGAGAGCGCAGTGGAAGCATGGGTCGGACCCGAGTAAGAAGGAAAGTCAAAGAGTTGACCTACTTCTGTGACTTCCATATGACATCCAAAGAGTTGGATGAATGCCAATACTGCAATATGTTGATGTGTTGATAGTATGACTATCAAGTCTGTCTAAAATCCTTAGTGAAGGACTCAGATAGAGCATCAGAATAATCTACATATAATCATTGACTCTGACTTTATTATTTCATAAGATAAAGTCTGACAATTGTATCCCAATCTTCTAATGACATTTGCAATTGGTTGCATATATATTAGAAGATTAGAAATTTGATCTAAAGGTTTAGTAATCATCTACATGGATATTGCTGTAATTGTTGCAGCAATCTCTGTTGGATAGATAGACTTCATATTCTCAGTGGGAGAGCCCTTAGTCTTAGAGAATGTCTCTATGACCTAGATATTAGAATACCCCATTGTTTGTTTCTAAATGTTGAAAATAAACATGAATTCTGAGATAGAACTATCATAAAGAGTTATGATGGAAATATTTCAGATAGTAATCTAACATCTAGTGGACTCCACAAAATTAGAAAATTAATGAATGGTTCATTAAGATTTCTAATACTGAAAATCAAACCTTATAAGATCAATAGGAGGATGAAGATCATTTGACAATGATCTGGCATCAAGCCTTGGACATTTGTCTATTGATTTGATCAATAGACTAGTAAGATATGAAACTTTAGAATGTCTAAAATTTCAAATCTTACATACTTGTGAATATTGTATTCAAAGTAAAATGTCCAATACACCCTTCTCTGGGAATGGTGTTAGATGTCGAGGTATTCAAGATCTCATACATATTGATGTATGTAGATCATCTATATCATAGTAAACATTATGGATATGTGATATCTATTGATGATTATGTATGATATGAGATTTCTTCTCTTCACCTGAGAAACCTTTGAAATGTTCAAAGATTTCACAATTTTGGTTTAGAACCAAAGTTTGAAGAAAGATGAAATGAATTTGATCTAACCTAGGTAGCTTGTACCTATTAGATAAAATTCAAAGAATACCTTATGGAGATATGAATATCATTTCTATCTCACTCCTCCTGATAAACCTGAACTCAATAGAGTTGTAGGGAGATACAATTGGATCATGTGTGACATGATTTGATCAATGATGAATTTTTAGCATAATTATCCTCTTAGTTTCCTGGTATATATGTGTGGTAGAGACTACAATATATATCCTTAATAAGGTTCCATGCATGTAAGCTGGAATCTAGCACTTGAGAGTGCTACTTCATTAGGAAAATAAAGGATGGTATTGGATACCTACTTTATGACCTTGAGATTCTTAAAAGATCTCATTTCTGATAATGTGATTCTTGGAGGATTGAGACTCTTGAGAATCAAGATGAAAATGAAGTAAAGGAACTCATTTAATCTTGAGAAGATAATGAGGCTCCTGAAATCGGAAACTAAAAGGACAATTAAAGATGAAACATTAATACCTCTTCAAATGAGTTTGAGGATGTATTCCATGTGTCAGCAGAGTCTGACAATGATCGGACTTCATGTGATGAAGCTCCTAAGGATCATGACATGGAAAGATGGATATTAGCAATAAAGTCTAAAGTAGACTTCATATACAAGTGTTGTATATGGACCTCGAGGATCCACCTATATGGGTAAGACCCATAAAGGTGTAAATGGATCTTCAAGAGAAGAGGGAACCTGATGAGAAGGTAGAGACCTTCAAAGCTCGGTTCGTAGCCATAAGCTACACATCGAAAGAGAAGACATTGCTTGCAATGAGACTTGCTCTTCAGTAACCATGCTTAAACTCATCAGAATATTGCTAACCTTAGCTGCGCAACTTGACTATTGCATCTTCAAGATGTAATTCAAGATTGCATTCCTCTAAGAATACCTCTCTGAGGATATTCACATGAAGTAGCCCCAGGGCTTCATGATTTGGGAAAGTAAGGTGTGAAAGCTAAAGAAATCCATCTGTGGACTCAAATAAGCTTTTTGAAGTTGGAACATAAGATTTGATGAAATTATAAATGTTATGATTTCAAATGGAATCTTGATGTACCATGTGAAGCTTAGTGGGAGTGCCATTGTGTTCATCGTGCTAAATGTAGATAATATCCTAATCATTTGGAATGATATAAGGATGAGAATAAGTGTTTTATAGACTGGCTATTCCATACCTTGAGATATGATCTCAAGAATACCTCTTAGATCTTAGTTCTGAAGTTGTTCAGAAGCAAAGAAAAGAGGGTATTGGGACTGTCACATTTGTAGTACACCTTGGACATATTCCATTCCTGGAAATTCCAAGAAAGGCTTCCTTCCTTGAGATTTGGTACTGACCTATCTAAAGGGATAGCACCTCAAAGAGTTGAGGAAGTGAATGCTAGAACTGCTTGCACTTGTGCATCAGTTACGAGATGCTAAGTGTATGCTTGATGTGTACAAAAGCTAGATATCTGCCATGCAGTGGGAGTAGTAAACTGTTACTAATCCTTCTATAGAGATAGAACACTTGATTGCAGTAATAACAATATCTTCAAAGATGACAAGGCTTTAGAGATAGTGATCTCTAAGTCTTATCTTCAAGAAATTAAGACTTTATAGATAGAGATCTAAAAGGTCTTAATTGTGGATACCTTGAGAGATAGTGATCTCCCGGAATAAGGGTATTCTAATAAGGATTATGAAAATACTGGTTATAATAGTTATTGAGAAATAGTGTCAAGGACACTATATCTGCTTTGACTAGATTGAGTACAGGTTGCATTAGATGCAACATTCGCATTGGATGCGAGCACTGTTACCTAGGGATATGCAAGTGCCGTAAAAGGACTTGACGTAGTCTCGCGGGAACAGAGTGACTGATCAGCTTACCTAGCTGTTTCTAAATAGCCTATGATTGTCACATGAGTGTAGGTTTAAATGATTAGCCCATTAATGGTTCTTTGGGCTAGTGGGAGATTGTTGGATATGTGAGCCCACGGCGAGCCATTATGCAATAAATGTTATTGCATATATCATTCCCTGATCTGAAATGAAGAATAAATAATTTGCATAATAGGTCCCTCTGTACAATTAGGGTTATGTACCATGGCTATCTTAATGATCATACAGCTGTTGATTCAATTATTGAATCATAGAGGCTGGTGCTTGGATGAATATCTAAAGAGTTAGATTGAGGACTCATCAAGCACCGTCAAATGATTGTTAAGATGTGATCTCCAGCCTGAGTAGGAGATGGCAATCCTTTCTCACATAGGCTGATATCTGACCGACCTCTTGATGCAGGTCCTCTGCATAGGAATAGAGATTCGGAGGTGTCAGATTAGTTAGGTCAAAGAGTTGACTTAACGAGATCGAGATAACCTAAGTCCTATGTTGAATGCTGTCACAGCATAGGCATGCATCCTCTGACCGGAGACAGATGTATTGCTATATGTCTGAGTATGTACATTTGACAGACCAATAGGTTGATGACCTAACCAAGGTCTATACACCGGCGCGTTGGTGTGCATATAAGGGCATAGGAGTAATACGATCTCTCAAAGGGATCATACAGGTTCACTACTGAACCAGAAGACATGAGCTCACTCATGAGATATTGGGAAGAATCAAATTCCGTGCACGGTCGTCTTGCTTTGGAAGCTTGACTGAATTTGTAGGTTTGATATATACTTTTGGGAAGTATATGATCAAGACCTAGGTATGATATATGCTTTTGGAAAGTATATGATCGATACCAAATCCCAATGATCAAATGAGAAACTTAGTGATCAAACCCTGAAGAAGACAGTGTAAAATAGATCTTGATCTTCGGGTTGACCATGGGTCTTCCAGTATGCAGGATGTACAGGTATTGGGAATACCTGAGGGTGATGTGATCATAAACGATTGTATATCCATGACGCTTCCATTCCGAGGGAGTGATGAAACAGGTCTGGATTTTAGTGACTCCTTCCAGTAGAGAAGCAATCTGATCTTAGTCCAAGTGTTGGACATTGATCTGAATGAGATTCAGATTCAATGAGAAGATTAGATTTGCGGTCTTGATTTAATCAAGCATCTGTGGGAGGTTCGTTCGATCTGGATTTGAGATAATATCTCAACATCCAAGTCACTATACATGGAACAATACAATCGCCCTGTCCTTATCTCCAAGTATCCGCGGAGAAAGCACATTATTCTTGAAGGGATTCAAGAATAATTCATTTGATGAAATATCCAAGCAAGGACTTGTTGATTAAATGAGATTTAATTATCAAGCTTAAATATGAATATGATTCATATTGTGAAAATGATTATCTAAGATAATTAAATGAGATTTAATTATCAAGGATTAAGAGAATGTGGATAACACTATCCATGATATATGTGTGTTATAAATATGATTTATAATATACATATATAAGAGAGAGAATTTATGTAAATAGCATTTGTTAATTAATAATGTGGATTGGATTCACATTTATTAATTAATTGGAAATGCAATTTACTAATTAGTTTGGGTTGTGAATATGATTCACATAATGATCAATGGCATGATTGAAATATTCACAAATTAATTTGGAATTAATTTGGTGGATATTATTGCAATAATAGTTATTGCAATTTATTAAGAAATAATAAGATAAAATAAAAGGAGACAAAATAACCCCATTTTTAGGGAGGTTGGTTGACTCCATTTTTATTTATCACATTATCTCTTAATTAGTTAAAGTTAAATTAAATTATGTTGATAATGTTGCAACATTTTTTAATTTAAATTAATGTTGTTGGTTTTAACCAACAACAATCATAGCCATTGATTTAGCATGGACCAAGCATAGCCTTTGGATCCATGTGTCCCATGGATTGAGATCCATTGGATCCTAAACTAATATAAATAGAGGTCTAGGGTAGCCTTCCATGGTACATCATTAAGAGTTGTGCAAAGTTACAACTCTCTCTCTCTCTCTTTCTCATTCTCGCCTCTCTCTCTTTCTCTTCTTCATCAAGTGGACGTCCACTTTGTGTTGAGAAAGGAGAGACTCTCGGCTTCTTCTTCGATGCTTGGATCTTCATCGAGGATTGCGGGAAGGAACGTGACTCATCATCACGCCCGCAAGTGCGTTCTTCGTGGATCGGACTTAAGATAGGAGGATCTCTACTTTGGGATCTCGCGATCACAACCACGCTTCAAGAGGTATTCCTTGTACTTTGTGGTTTGATGAAACGATCCGAGAAGTGTTCACGTGATCATGTGGTTTTATCTTTAAAGTTAAAAATTTTAATTTCCGCTGCATCTAGCGACTAGTGCGACTAGTTGCCCCGATTGCATACGATGCGATCGACACGCTTCCGTGATGCGCTTAAGGATTCTCAATATCCTTCAAGTGTCATACCTAAAACTCACGAAGTGTGGGTGCGGTTTATAAGTGGTGGGGATTACTACTTGACAACTTGGACTTAAGCATTTTGGGTGGTTGTCAACGAATACAATTGGGCCTGAAACCTAGCAAGTTGTCAGGGCTAGTTTTCCTCGATAACGGACCGGTGACATAAGCTCGGGACGTTACAAATGGTATCAGAGCGGGTTCCCTCTGATAGTGGAAAGGGCTACCCGAAGGGAACTAAGCCGGGAGCGTGCAGCCGCCACTGTCACTGGGAATAAGTGAATGGACCATGTCGCAACGAGGACGTTGCAAATATAAGTGGGGGAGGTTGTAACACCCATACCCCAAAGTGCCATACCTAAAACTCACGAAGTGTGTGTGTGGTTTATAAGTGATGGGTATTACTACTTGTCAACTTGGGCTTAAGTATTTTGGGTGGTTGCCAACGGATCCATCTGGGCCCGTACCCAACAAGTTGTTAGGGTCAGTTTTCCTCGATAACGGACTGAAGACCTAAGCCCGGGATGTTACAAAAATACTCCATATGCAATTTACTACAATAATATTTTAGATATGTGATCTATGGAAGTCTTCCTATGGATTAAACTAAGTAATATGTATTATTTCAAGGAAATCTTACAGCTAGTTACATATATTCATATTTCATAAGTTAATTAGATTAGTATGAGATAATAAGGCTTGCATCAATAAGTTTGAAAGCAAACTACAGTACAATTCAAGTAAATTTTTGAGTGAGTCTCGTTATGAGGTAATCACTCTATCAATCTTTAAACAAATGATGAGTGTGATCCAATTATCAGATTACCATCCAATGTACGAGATTAAAACTAAATTAATATTATTAAAACATAAATAAAATATCATAATAAATCTACGAAGTTGTTAAACTCAAGGATATGTGATTCATTTACGGCTAAATGTATGATTTTATCTCTAATCCTCAAGTAATTAACACAATAAAACTCCCAATTAACATCTCTTATAATATAAGTAATATGCTAATTAACATTAACATGTAGTAAGCCGTTCGTCACTAATTTTAAATTAATTCATTCTAATTCCAAATTCAATAGATATAACTTCATTATAAAGAAAACATTAACGTTAATGAAAGAAAAATACAAAACATACTTGTTTTTTTGGAAAATACCACCGTGATTCATCTATGTATCTCTCCAATATACCATTCGAATTTTGTCAAAAACATATACCCCTATACCCTTCATCTAGAATATGTAATTTTAACGGTCTTAGAATTGCTATAATTGACCTGTTCTAAATGGAGGGCATAGGGGTCTCTGTTTTTGACGAAGTTCGAATAGTATATTGGAGGGATATATAGATGCATGTACGCGGTGATATTTTCTAAAAAGTAAAAAAAATGAGGGAGATACATGCCCCGATGCATGTAAAATTACATGCACCAGGGTGCATATTCGCCATCCTCTTACTTATATATAGTTATATATACATTTATTCATTATATTAGAAAGAAAAAGAAAATAAAAATCAGAGATTTATAAAAAAAGATAATCATAATTATAAAATTAAAACATAAAAAAATTATAAAAACAAAAATAAAAAATATATATTTATTTAAAAACCGACATAAAATACAATAAAAAGATGAAGGATAATTTTTCACATTATTGTACAATCTATCATGTTTGCTCCCTGTGTTCGATACTTTGCCATATTTACATCTATACACATTTATAATAGAGGTGTAATAAATTTTAACTCCATATTTTACTTTGTATAACTATATCTATTTGTGGGTAAATTGTTATTTGAAACATGGATTCGTGAGCGGTCGCCTCAACAACACTTGTCTCTGCTTTTCAACGAGGATAATTTTTAGACCATCGCAGATCCCTTTTCAACAGAGCATAACCAAGAGACTCGTAACAGTCTAAGATCCATAGAGCCTCGAGCGTAGGAGATCCTAAATCAGCAGGTAGGATATGTAAACATATATTATTCTCTCATGTACCTCTGTGTTATTTTTCTTTCTTGTTGGACCCTTTATGTAATTTACCCATAAGCTACTCTCCTATATAAGAGAGCCTAGGGTTGATGGAATAAACAAGTTCTCTTATTTTCCCAACATGGTATCAGAGCGACAGTCCTAGACTGGAGTTCTCGAACCAAAGAAACCCTATCCCTAGCCCCACCGTCAAGCCTCTCTCTCTCTGCGCGCGTCGCCGATCTCGCGCCTTGACCTCAGCGTGCCTGTGCCTGCACCGTCCGCGCGCCTAAGCCTCCTGCGCTCGGCCTCCGCGCACCTGCGCCTCCCGCCGGTCTTGTGCCTTCCCTGCGCCCGCGCCTCACGCGCGTCTGCATCGTTCGTTTGCGGCTCACGCGCACCTGCGTTGCCTCCTTTGCGCTTTCCGCGTACTGTGCACAAGCAGTGCAGGTTCCTAGCGCCTTTGCGCGTCTTTCCAGCCATGTGCACTGTACGTTGTCTAGCCCGTGCGTGGTCTCCTAAAACTTCAATCTCGCACGTTGTACGTTGTCCAGCCCTTCACGTCCTTGTGTGCATCGGGCTGAGAGATCTATAGAACCCTAAGTCCAGCGCGCGCACCTACAACGTAATGGGTTTGGATGCTTGAAGTCTACACACGCAACCAAACCTGGTTATGTCCTTGTAGACGGTCATATCTTCATTCTACTACTCCAGTCTTCTGTTATCAGTATGTCAGAAAGCAAGACAGATATTCCATCTATAGGCGCCTTCCGAGGTCCAACACCGATTGTGATGATGGATGGTTCGAACTATGAACTGTTGGCTATGCAGTTCATGAGTATGATGATGTCAACCGGTAAGAAGCACATTCTTACTGAAGAAGAGCCTGCTGAGAAGACTGTAGTTAATGCCTCTTGGGAGGCAGATGATGCATATGCCAAAGTTTGGCTAACTGGAACTCTGGCAATTGAGATTCCAATGATATTCTTCATCAGCCCACAGTCAAAGCAATGTGGGATATTCTGGTTGCCACATATTCTCAAGCGAAGAATGAGACAAAGATTCTGCAACTCCAGCATGACATATTCACTATCAAGCAGAATGGACGTCCTCTACACTCACTGTACACATCCCTACGAGGAATGTTCGAGAAGTTGTATAGCTTCATGCCCCTGACAGCTACACCAAAACAACAGAAGACCTACCGGAATGCTACTATGGCAGGAGTTTTCTCGTTGCCCTTGATCCTAAGTATGAGGCAACACGGTCTCAGATCTTGGCAGATTCTACTATTCCTCCTATGGAGGAAGCCTTTCACAGATTGAGCCGTATTACTGTTCCTTCTAAAGCTACGAATCAGACTGCTTCAGCCATGGCGGCCAACCGAGGTCGTGGAGGTCACCATCATCAGACCTGTGTCCGTGGCCCTCATGGCAGAGGAGGCCGTGTTCGGCCAACGTGTACCTACTGCCATCGCGCCGGACATACTGAAGATACATGCTACTCTAAGCATGGATTTCCTGCATCTGCACGAGTCGCTGAGCAGATAGAGCCTCCATCTGCGACTTCTTTTGATCAACGCTTTGATGATCTTGTTGCCCGTCTAAGGGGCATTATTCCTCCATTTGGACCAGCACCCACTACTGAGAACCAATCTGATGTTGTCGCACCTGCCTCTGCATCTACTAGTACATCAGGTAGTACATATGAATTTACTAGTAGTGGATCAGATACTTTAGCATGGATTATGGACTCTGGCGCCACACATCATCTATGTGGTGATCAAAGTGTACTTACATGGTACATACAGATCCCTCCAGGTCGAACAGTGGTCATTGCTAATGGCACACATTCTCCAATTACTAGTTAGGGGGAGATTAGACTGACGTCATTTATGCAGCTCAAGAATGTGTTACATGCACCTGATTTTTCAATGAATCTGATGTCTATTAGTCAAATTACAAAGGATTTACAATGTCGGGTGATTTTTGATCCATCTTCTCTTATTTTTCAGGACATCCTTATGGGCAACGTGATTGGGCGTGGCTATGAGCAAGGAGGCCTATATCGCCTTAGTAAGACACCCTTTGCTGGAACCTCATCTCTATTTGCTGGTCCCGTCTCTCCTCTGCTATGGCACTTGCGCTTTGGACATCTATCACTTCAGAAACTGCGTCGTGTGTTACCCCAGGTTTCACCTCACACGTCTATTCAATGTGAGGCTTGTCAGTTGGGAAAGCATCATCGCTCAACCTTTCCCAGTCGTCAGTGTCGGAGTAGTACCTCCAAGTTTGAGTTGTTTCGTTTCGATATCTGGGGTCCGAGTCATGTTCCTGATCATCAGGGACACAGGTTTTGTATAGTTATTGTGGATGATTTCTCTCGAGTGTCATGGGTATTTTTGTTAAAGAATAAATCTAAAGCAGGGAATATTATCATCAACTGTTTAGTGAGATTTGTAATGTCTTTTCTGCATCTGTTAAAATTGTGAGAAGTGATAATGCCCTGGAATTGTGTACTCATGGCCTATCCAGTTATTTTTCATCCTAAGGAATCGTCCACCATACATCCTGTGCCTATACCTCCCAACAGAATGGGGTTGCTGAAAGGAAACATCGCCATTTATTGGATGTAACCAGGTTGCTCCTTATACAGAGTCATGCTCCTCACTCTTTCTGGGGTGACGTTGTTCTTACAACATGTTACCTAATCAATTGTATGCCGTCATCTGTTCTAAGTGAGAAGATCCCTTTCTCTCTTGTCTTCCCTGGAAAAGAATTATTCTCCCTTACTCCTCGTGTGTTCGGTTCGGTTGAGTTTGTCCACCAGTTGTCTCCTGGGACTGACAAGCTCTCTCCGAGGGTTGTCAAGTGTGTCTTCGTTGGGTACTCCGGAACTCAGAAGGGGTACAAGTGTTATGATCCTTTGCGCAAGCGGTACCTTGTTAGTGCAGATGTTACAATTTTTGAATCTATTATGTATTTCTCAGCATCTGAGGATCAGTTGATACCCCCTGCTAATAATGTTGCCATTTACATGTTACCACCATCACCATCATCACCACCACCACCAACACTACCACCAGAACTGCTACCATCTTCTACACCCCCTGTCACTATACTGGTTTCACCTTTACCATTTCATTATACCCGCATGCCTACTTCAGCTCATGGTCATTGCTCATCACCTAGCTCGCCTAAGGTATGTTCTGAAGATATTACCATTGATGGATCTGATGATTTTTCTGAGCAGGTTGTGTTACAGAGGCCAGACGAGGACACAAATGATTTTGATGTTCCTATTGCTATACGAAAGTCGAAGCGGAGTTAAGCATTCTATCCTTTAGCAGCTTCTGTGTCATTTGATCGACTAACTGGAGATTTCAGGAATTTTGTCGTCGCATTGTGAGCAGTAGATATTCCATGGAATTACCAAGACACACTGAAGGATAGTAGATGGCGTCTTGCCATGGAGGAAGAAATGCCAGCACTTCAGTCTAGAGGTACTTGGAGTCTGGTTCCTGTACCTGCTGATGTGTCACCAGTGAGCTGCAAGTGGGTTTACAATCAAGTAGAATGCAGATGGCAATATTGAGAGGTACAAGGCTCATCTTGTTGCTCATGGATTTACACAGACATATGGGGTGGATTATCTTGATACATTCTCACCAGTGGCCCGCCATTCCACTCTACGGATCTTGTTGTCTGTTGCGGTTACTCGTGAGTGGTTGCTATACCAGTTGGATGTGAAGAATGTGTTCTTATATGGTGACTTACAGGAGGAAGTCTACATGCAACAACCACCTGATTTTGCTATTGAGGGGGAGTATCCTATGGTGTGCAGACTTCATAAGGCTATCTATGGCCTTAAGCAGATCCCCAAAGCGTAGTTCCAGAAGATCTCAAATCTCTTTGAGAAACAAGGATACAAACGTTCCAATGCTGATCATTCTTTGTTTGTACAAAATACTTTCAGAGGTATTATTGCAATCATGGTCTATGTAGATGACATTCCGATTACAGGTGATGATGAACAGTGAATAAAGGAGGCGAAAGAAATGCTGGGTCATGAATTCGTCATCAAGGACCTTGGGGTCCTTAGATATTTTCTGTTGCTAGAAATCCTTATGGGTTGGTAATGTCTCAGAGAAAATATGTCACCGACCTGTTGAGTGAAATAGGAATGCTTGGCTGCCGACCTGCTACCACACCTATGGACCATAGTATGAAGCTATATGATGGTGATACATAGGAGGTGGATAGTAGAAGATAGAAAGAACAGGTGGGTAAACTTCTTTATATTACGATTACTAGGCCCGATATAGCCTTTGATGTGAGTCGCGTGAGCCAGTTCATGGAGCAACCACGTCAGGTATACATGGATGCTATACATATGATACTCAGGTACCTCAAGTCATCTCCAGGTGCGGGTTTGTTGTTCAAGAAGGACAAAGAGACTACTATCTCAGCCTGTGCAGATGCAGATTACGCAGGATGTCCCAAGGACAGGAAGTCCACCTCTGGGTTTGATGTATATGTTGGAGATTCTCTAGTCTCATGGAGGAGCAAGAAACAAACTGTGGTGGCACGGTCTAGTGATGAATCTGAATATAGGGCTATGGCTCAGGTGAGCACAGAAATGATGTGGGTAAAGACTGTGCTTACATATTTACATATATAAGTTCCACTTTCTATGGCTTTGGAATGTGACAATCAGGCGGCCTTGTTCATTGCAAATAATCCAGCATTACATGAACGAATCACGCACATTGAAGTTGACTATCACTTTATACGTGACATGATTCAGAAGGGATTCATTGCTACGTCCCATGTTAGTTCAGAGAATCAAACAACATATATTTTTACTAAGGCACTACTGCGATCCCCATTTCAGAAGTGTGCATCCAAGCTGAGCATGATTGATATTTATGCTCCATCTTGAGGGGGAGTGTAAACATATATTATTCTCTTATGTACCTCTGTGTTATTTTTCTTTCCCGTTGGACCCTTTATGTAATTTACCCATAGGCTACTCTCCTATATAAGAGAGCCTAGGGTTGATGGAATAAACAAGTTCTTTTATTTTCCCAACAGGGTAGGCTGCCCACTAGAAGGTGACTGTGAAAAGGACGGATGACAAGATCATTGAGATCCATGGGAGCCCCCACGTTCAAAACCTACCATGTCTGTAATGGCTATATAATAGTTAATTATATGATTATTAATAGAAAAAAATGTATCAAATTTTACAGTTAATCTTCGCCATTTGATTCAGGTGAATGATAATCTATTTTAATGATATCGAAGTTGTTTAAATCATCATTTGTGATCTCTGCATCATCAACTAGATCAACATGTATCACCTTATTATCTACCAATCGAATATATTGATGATTAGAACTACATCGGGTAAAATGTTGCACTCATAAGTAGGTATAAATCTTCATCTGTAATACCTTCCGTAGGAGTGTCTTATTTAGAAATATATGTCCGCAAATTTATCTTTATGACAGTGAAAGATTCTACATTCTTTTTTCTTTGACACTTATGGAAGATAACAAACTTTGTCCATTTCTAAAATAAGAATGAATGGCTCAAATATACTTATGTATTTTCTTTGTATTACATCAACAACGTTATTCCTCCTACCGATCACTATGCCTTCATTTGTATCATACCAATCGCATGGAAAAGGACCATTTGATTTATGCCTGGAATATTGTATTCTAATTCTAATACTTCCTTTAAGATTCCATAACAATTCAAATGGTCCTCTCTGTAACAAGATCCATGAACCATCACTTCATAATTCTGAGTGGTTAATTTTCTAACAGAATTTACGGTATGAAATCGATAACTGTTACTCCAACAACAGTTGTAAGATCGGACATTATAAACAGGTTCTTCTGAAAAATATTTTAAGTATTTGTGTATTAGAATCATTACCATCTACTTGTTTAGTCCGATTCTTAAACCATTCCAAAAATTTATTCCTTTATATCCTCACAACTTGATCTTCTAAACATGCTAGAATTTCTTCAGCAATTTTCTTTCTAAATTCCCTAATAAAAATGCATATAATTAAAATGTAAGGAGAAGGAAATAATCTTTTTTATGAAATACAAATAAAGAGACGTACTCAACATATGTTGTTATTTCCTCTCATTTGTATAGGACATAGAGTTCAGCGATCTTTCTCTTATTTTGTCATTATCCCAAGCCTTTCCTATTAGATGAGTTGACTGACCAAAGACACTGATATGAGGTTCGTCGTTAGAGTAAATTGCCTCATTCCTTCATGTTCTATTCTGGATAGTCTTCATATCGTCGGGAAAATGCCTAGCACAAAATATTGATACTTCTTCATAAGTATATTGAGAAATTATGGATCCTTGGACTCTACTTTTGTTTTGAACCTTTCTTTTCAGGAAAAACATGAGCCTACGTAAAATAGATGATATTTTTAAGATAAACAAAAGTATTAAAGTAAGAAGTTATGATGACCAAATACCTTTCAAGTGGACACATCCATCGATATTTTACGAAGCCGTCAACTTTGGTCTCATATGGAAGATGAATCATTAGACGTTCTATTGAATCGAAAAAATAAGAGGAGATATTTTTTTATAACTTATATATTATCATAGGATTATTTTTTCAAGATATTCCATCTCCTTCTGATGTACGCATGTCAAATAAAAAATCTACAAAAATCTGTTAACATCTAAAAGAATGTCGACGATGTTTTCTTGGTAACAATCCTCTAAACACCATTGGTAGAAGTCTTTCCATAAACACGTGACAATCATGACTTTTCATTCCATTAAAGGAGAACTTTTAAAATCGACTAAATTAGAGAGATTTAATGCCTAGCCATCTGGAAATTTCAATTTACTAGCCCATTGCAGACAAGTTTCACTTGATTTCTATCCAAAGTATATTTGATTTCAGAAATTCCCCCCTTACTTTTTCAAGATCTATTATATATAACTCTGGATGATTGCATATGATTCTTAAATCAAGATGAGAATTTATTATATCTTTGATATGGTCAATTACATTCATAACTTTATAAGAAGGGGATTTTATCACTTGTGCCCCTCCGAGATGTTGCAATATCAGTTATGCCCCTATCTTTTTCGTAATATCAGTTGTGCCCCTCAAAACTTGCTATTTTATCACTTGTGCCCCTCGGGTTAGTGACCGTCCATCTACAGTGCAAACGGACGTTAACTTTGAGGACATAAGCGGAATTATTTTTTTTAAAAGGTTATATGGTCATTTCTTCCTCCTCTTCCCCAACCTCTTCTTCTTCCTCCTCTTCCCATCTTCTTCCTCCTCCTCCGACCTCCTCCTCCTCCCTCTCCGCCCCGAGCTCCCCGCAGCCCCTACCCTCCCCGGCGCCGCACCTCCTCCCCCCCGCACCTCCTTCCAGCCCGCCGCCCCCTCCCCTCCCCGACACCGCCCCCTGTGCCCCCTCCCCTCCCCGGCGCCGCCCCCTCCCCTCCCCAAGTCTGCGCCGTTGTTGTTCGCTAACATGTAGGGAAAACATCAGTGTGTTGCTTTGTATTGTAAATTCTTGAGGATGGTTTCAGATCAAAATTTTGTTCATGATGCTCATCTTTCGAATCGTATTCGATGATGATGTTAGATCTTTGGCGAAGCATATACCTTTTTGCAAACCAAAAAAATATTTTATAATCTTGTCTCTGTAGCGTGGGCGTCCGCTGTCTGATCCAGCCTGCTGTAGTTGGCGCCGTTGGTTTCATGGCTTGCCAGCTTTCCGTGCTTGCGAATGGGTTCCGATTTATGATGAAATGAACAGTGGATGATACGATGTGGAAAAAAAAGATGTGAAGGGAAAAAGATCGGGGAAAATAGAGATGCAGAGAACTGGTCTGAGACAGGATCAATAATTGGGAATTCACACTATTATATGTCTTGCCTCCAGCAACTTCCGCCCATAGAGATCCGCGAGCCACCGGCGAATATGCACGACATGATGAAGCCGCCCTACAACATTGTGCGATTGGGAACACCCGGTGTCGGGGAGGGGAGGGGGCGGCACCGGGGAGGGGAGGGGCGGCGGGCTGGAAGGAGGTGCGGGGGGGAGGAGGTGCGGCGCCGGGGAGGGTAGGGGCTGCGGGGTGTCGCCGGGGAGGGGAGCTCGGGGCGGCGTCGGGGAGGGGAGGGGAGCTCGGGGCGGAGCTCAGGCCGGAGAGGGAGGAGGAGGAGGTTGGAGGAGGAAGAAGAGGTCCCTGGACAATAATACCCCTCTTAAATGCACCAAGGTTTGAAAAAACCATGGTTAAGTCAATTCATTGACGGTCAACCTGACGGAAGGGCACAACTGATAACGGAGAAACTTTTGAGGGGCACAACTGATATTACGAAAAAGATAGGGGCATAACTGATATTGCAACATCTCGGAGGGGCACAAGTGATAAAATCCCTATAAGAAGATGTTATCGAAGATATTTTTCTCTATATGCATAACATCTAAATTGTGTCATATCAATAACTTACTCCAATAAGGTTATTCTCAAAATGTACTCTTCTTAATCCAATTATAGCTATCATAAAAAACATGTAGAGGTTGTGTGTTTTCTACATTTCTCATGATTTAATTTTCAAATTTATCTAAAATTGATAATAACGTATCACATGTCTTTATTGTAAGAGGATCTGATATTTCCATGATATTCCTCTTAAATGCTTGTTTATGAGTCCGATATGGATAATATTTTGAAGAAAATATTTATAACAATAAAAAAGTATGAATTCTGACCGTGTTGAAGTTGAAAGAATTTTGTACTCTCCGTACAATATGGAAAACTTTTACATCTATGTGTACTCCATCTAGATAACATTTCATAAGGCAGGAAGTCATTTATTGTCCATAGTAGAGCAACTTTTCACATTGAATGTTTTGACTTTTGTTTGCATCGTATGTATCCACTCCATCGATCCAGATTGTCTTCAACTCATCTATAAGAGGACGTAAATACACATCGATGTATTTCCCTAGATGTTTAGGTCTTGTCACTAACAATGATAGAAACATGAATTGCCTCTTGTTACACAAACATGGAGGTAGATTGTAAGGTGTTTACTAGCCAACAAGAGTAATATTTACTTCTGCTGTAAGGATTAAATATTTCTGTACATAAATCTACAATGCAATTCCTTTTTTTCCCTGAAAATGAAGGAAAAGTTGGCACTAATGTTCTCTAACATTCAGATTCTGATGGATGATCCATATACTTTTCACGACTATATTGTGCGTACCATACCATATATTTAATTGTTTCTTTACAATAGTATAATCGCTTCAATCTTGAAGTCAACGAAGAATAGCGTAAAATTTTCCTTGATTATTTATTCCCATTTGTAGTTGATTCTTGATATCTTGGATAATCACATTCAGGACAATGTACCAAAAAGTCATGTTCACCATAATATAAAATATGGTGATTTATACAAGAGTCTAACTTTACTTTAACTTAGCCCATCTTCCCCATCTTAGTTTTATAATAATTTTCAGGTAATTAAGCATCTTCGGGTGACATTTTCTTGAGAATAATCAATATGGCATCAAAATTCCGATCAATCATATTATACTCCATCTTCATCGATAGAAGATCTGGAAATATTAAGAGTTTTGAATATGTCTTAAAAAACCCTGCCGCAGAGGCTCTTCTGCCTTTTTCATTGACTTGTAGAAGTCTTCTACTCCCCATGGTTTTCCTTTTCATCGGGACAAGCAGTGTTCAAGTCTGAACCTGCAATGTTCATAATCATTTCTACGAATTGATTAATGGTGTCCCCATCATTTGAGTCATTGGTCTTGTCATCGATGACTTCTCCGTGCCTCCATCAAAATTGATATCCCTCCATGTAATCATATTTAAAAAGGTACAACTGAATTCAATCCTTAGATCTCTTGAGTAAATGACACTTTTGACACGGACACAAGACGGTACCATCTGAATTCAGCACTCGAGAACCTTGGACGTAAGCAAATTCCACAAATTCTTGAGCACCTATTTGAAAAGTCTCTAAAACATGACCATCAACTACACGCTTATACATTAACTCTCTATTGGCCATCAGTGTCACCTGAATGTAATAGTTCAAAATGTCAAATGACTGTAGAAGATTTAACATCTGCTTTAGTTAGAAAAACAGACCTAAAAAATCAAAACCCCACCAATCGCTAGCTTAAATCTATTTTGCTAATTTAGGAGACGAGAAGAGAAGTTTTTCCATTAAGTTATCACTTGAACCCATCCATAATTATTCAAACCTTACTATAAGGCGATCTTTGTCAGACACAGTTTATATCTGAGAAAATTTCAATGGCATAACCCTGCAACCCTCTAGTATACCCTATAAAACAATCACAATCAACTATTAAAACTATCGCCGTAGTGAAAATATTAATATTAGATTATGATTGATTGCGAAGAGGAAGGGGTTATGCGACTGAATTTTTATCGGATATAAACTACGTGCGACAACAATAATCTTATAGTATGGTTTGTATCCTTATGCACCGCTTCAATTCAGGACCTCAACATAAATGTAATTTTTTAAGGTTACTTTACATTATATATGTGTACGTGCTACAAATGAAACTGTAAAATCATCTTAAAATATTTATTCATTTATGTTGACCGGTAATTTATGTATATTTAGTTGTCTAATGTGGGGTATATGGACCTGTGTGACCCTAAATTGATTCCTAAATAAAGTGTTTAAATGGTAATTATTAGAAGGGTACCTAAAAAAATTATTCCACCAACACATAAAAATCCATGACCACTGAATCAGGATATCTCATCCCGAAGTGAGTGCAATAGTACTGTGAAAAAAATATAACACAATTAGGGGTGATGAAATCCTCCAATGTGTTGAACGTGCCCTTTGATGTGGATGGACGTACTGTGTGTAATTGATTTTGTGCGATTTAATAATAATTTAATATTTTTACCTTATTAACAACCAAATTATAAGTTTATGTGAGACATCTTGCCACATTAGCTAAAATTTAATGTGATAACAAAATTATCACAACATAACTATTTATCTTCAAATTATCATATATACACACCCATACATTTACATAATTATACGCACCTTCATCCTGTCAACAAACATTTTAACAATTTTATCCATTCAAAAAATATCATTATCATTTATGAATCCTCTAATTTCCATCAACGTCATCTGTGCAATCCCTCCTCACATTCACATCTATGCATCCGATTAACAAACAACATTATCATCAAACATGACTACTCCTTGACATACCCTCGTCAATAACATGACTATGCATTAACATACCCTTCTTACATTCATATCTATGAATCCGATCAACAAACATCATTATCATCAAACATGTGAATAAATCATGCTCATTCAACAGCCTCTAACTTCGACTTGAAATTATTATCATTTATAGAACTATTATTTCTTGAATTAGAATGTTACATATGTTAATGAGAAGCAACGACTAGTTTTAAGCATTTCATCATACACTTTATTTACAATACGAATTTGCTTAAACTTTGCTAATCCGGAATAAAATCTTCAACATATACACATTACACCAATGATTGCATGATCTAAATACAACATAAAACATCAAATCAACAATCTATGGACTGAACATTAACCTATATCCAAATAATCTAAAACTTAAATTTCTCCACATGCATGCAACGTACTTTTAAAAAATGAAAGGAGTAGTTGTTATACCTCAAGGAATGCAATAGGAAGCAAGAAGGCAACAGAGAATGGTCATTGGCAGTGGTAGAGGACCTTCTAAAATCGTCAGCGGTACAGTTTTGAGGAAGAAAGTACATAGAAATGAGCTCTGGAGTCAGGGCTTCGTTCTGTTTAGAAACGTTAGCGAGCACACTAAAGTGCTCACCCAGTGGCCTGCACGTGCTTGCCCACTATTTGACACGTGTCTGCCAGCGTCCGTGCATCTAAATTCAAACAAACGAGCACTCTTAATTCAAACGGATAAACATGTATGTCCTACAAGTGCTCACTAAATCCTGGACGAGAACATGTGCTCGCATAATGCAAGCCACTATGTGCATGCTATTTGCGCTTTTTTTGTAGTGCAACTCGTTGCTTTTCCACCTTATGGATCTTATATTGCAGAAACATTCTAAGGAGCCCGGCGAATCCGCATCATCGCACTCGTCATCAGCAATCAGGAAAGTCATGAAGCGTTGCCAACCTACTGTGAATGCTGTGCATCTTTTTGTGATGCAGAATTCTCACTCCGTCTAATGTGTTGATGCTGTTCTTTTTGTCTCTATTTTTTAAATCTCTGAATATTATACCATACTAAGGATTGACAAATTGTAATAAATATTGGATCATTATAGGGTCCGTTGTTGGGGGTTACCCCAACTTTGAGTGAGTTATCCCCAAACCACATATTTCTAATCCACTAGTGGGGCTCACTCTCTTCCCATCAAAAAAATTATATATTATACAATTATATCATCTAAAAATCATAAAATATTCAACTTCTACTCACTATTCCAAACTTCAATACAATCACCATACTCACTTTTTCAAATTTCAATACAATAATATATAACTACCAACTTTTTCAAATTTCAATACAATCACATCACACAAACCCTCTCAACCCTTAACCCATCAACCAAACACACAAACACAAAAACGAATTATCCTCCCCCGAATAACCCACGAACCAAATGCACACATAGAGTACCTTAGCCTATTTTTGATGTGGTTATTCAACTATCGACAGGTGCTGATTTGTGAAGGGGACAAAACATCACCCTTCTCTTTGATGAACACACAACCTTTTTCATAAAAAAAATTCATTAGAGAAAAATAAAATTTATGCAAAGAAATATATGTAGTGCAATTATGAGCGTACAAAACATACAATCCGGGGAGGGCCGGGACTATTTTAAGCATTTACATGAAAAGAAAAATAAAAAGAAATTCCGATACATCTTACGATCAGGATCTGAATACATAAACAAGGCATATTACATGCATCAAAAATAGACATGCACTTAATATCGACAGTTGAAGGACAAACAACCACATCCTTCAACCTTACGGTAAGTTGAACAGGGAACCGAGACCATTGTCTTCAATCAAACCCCATACTAGGCGCCGAATTTGGGCACTTTGGCGACTGAGATTTGCGAGAGGAAATGTTCCGCCACTACCCGCCGTTGGATCTTGCCGGTGGCCGTCTCCGGGAGCGAGTCAGCGACGAACACTTTCTTGGGGACCTTGAAGGCTGCAAGGTTCTTCCTGCAGAAATGCTGCAGCTCGACCTCGTCTATCTTCTCCCCTTCTCGCGGAACCACGGCGCAGTTTATCTGCATATCAAATAGTTTCAACGAGCTGCAACAATTAAAATCCATATACAGACGTCTCTGCAGCGTATGAATATACCTCCTCGCCGTATTTGTCGTCAGGAACACCAAAAGCGACCGCCTGCGCGACGTCAGGGTGCGACAAGAGAACGGCATCCACTTCTATGGGCGATATCTTCTCACCTGCACATCAACTCGCACAATAAGAGAGTGTCTCTTGTGGTACTGAAGACGCCACCGACGAGCTCACGTCACTTCATCTTAATATAATACGTTAGGAAAGAAAGACTGACCTCCCCTGTTGATGAGCTCCTTGATCCTCCCCACGAGGAAGACGTAACCATCACCGTCCACGTAGCCGACGTCACCCGTGTGGAACCATCCGTACTGGAAGGCCGCCTTGTTCGCCTCGGGGTTCCTCTTGTACCCCCTCGTCACGTTGGGTCCCCTCACGCACACCTCCCCTTTAACCCCCGCCGGGCACCGCTCTCCGTCCTCCCCCAGCACAGCCACCTCCACCGCCCCCGTTGCCCGCCCCACAGACCCCACCCTCCTCCCCTCCAGTGGGTTCGTCGTCATCTGGTGTGACGCCTCCGTCATCGCGTACGCCTCCAGCACCGGCGCCTTGAACGTCTCCTCCATCCGCTGGAGCACCGCCGGAGCGAGCGCTGCGCTGCAGGATCGGATGAAGCGGAGCGGAGGATAGGTGAGCTTCGGCTCTGGGGTGGCGTCGTGGCGGTCGAGGAGAATCTGGTGGATAGTGGGCACAGCGGTGTACCAAGTGGCGGAGGAGGCGGTCATGTCGGACCAGAAGGAGGAGGCAGAGAAGCGCCCGGAGGTGGGGAGGGTGATGGAGGCGGCAGCGGCGAGGGAGGAGAGGAGGGCGGCTACGAGGCCGTGGACGTGGAAGAGTGGGAGCACGAGGACGGTGGAGTCACCCGGAGAGAGGCCGTAGGAGACTATGATGTTTCGTGCTGACGCGGCGAGGTTTGATTGGGTGAGGGGCACGCCCTTCGGCCGGCTGGTGGTACCGGAGGTGTGCAGAAACAGGGCCACGTCGGATGGGTCAATGCTGCCTGCTGCTGGCGGAGGCGACGCCGAGGACCCATCTGCAAATAATAAATTTTTACAAAGCATTTATTGAAAAAAGTATATTTATAAGTAAAGATGTTTGAACCTTGCTACTTTCTTGGGCAGGACAGACATTCCAGACCACGTAGCTGAGTTCTAACCCCGTATTATCATTTAATATTACAAGGGTTTTTGTTATTCTGTAAAAAAAATTAAATAAAGTACCTAATAATTAATTAATAAAGACCGCGAACTTCTGTGATTTAAGCTTTATTATTATCAAGTTAAATCCCGTTCTACCTAAGAAAACACACTACAAAGAAACCACAACGACTAGTGAAACTGCAAGAAGCATCACCGACGTTATAGAAGCAACGAGTTTTTGACTTCTCTTGCGGTGAACTATCGTGCAGACTTGCAGGGAATTTTCTGTATTGTCTACTTTTGAAATTGGGATTTTTACCCGGCAGACCCTGAAATCTTTTGCAATTACCGCTACGACCTCTGAAACATCCTAATTCCTCTCTCGACCCCGTAAACTTGCTAACCCTTACCCGGCAGACCCTGTGGTTAATCCACATCCATTTGTCCGTTAAATTTAACCGGATTCCGTTAAAAATGGATGAATATTACCCTCTTTGTTTAGTATATTTACAAAAGATACCATCTGTCTTCTTCCCTACGCATCCTCCTTACATTCCAGCCCTTCCATGCACCGCCGCCGCCGAATGGAGGCCTCCCCCGGTCGCCGTTGCTGCTATGGAGGCCTCCTGCCCGGCCAACGGAGGCCCCCATCTTGCCGTCCCGCTGGTGCTTCATACCCCCTCCCCCCACGCGCAGACCATGGAGGACCCCCCCCCCCCTCCGGTCGGTATCTGCTTCTGACGGCTTCATGTCGTAGCAGTCGTTGTTCGTTGCAGCAGCAATGTTGAGGGGGGCGGCGCTGAGGGAGGACGAGTGGTTGCAGCAGAGGATGGGTAGGACGTTGGAGGTGGGATTGGTGGTGATTGTGATGGTGGGTTCTTCTTCGGAGTCGTGGTTTGTGATCCTCTTCTTCCACCACAGCAGGTAGTAGACCTCAAACACGAAGGCTAAGAAGAGCAACCCAAAGATGAGGCTCAGAGCGATGCCCAAACCGCTCAGAGTTCTCATCTTTGACGATCTCGATTCTTTTCCCCACCAGCACACCAAGAAGTGGAGACAGAGAAAGCCTTGGGGCTTCTCAGATTCGACCCACATGAGAAAACAGGGTCATACCGTGGAAAGCTCCCATCTTTGGAGGTGAGATGGACTCTACGGTTGTGACCCACATGAGCAAAGATGAGAAAGGCGCCACCTTTTGGGAACTTGGAGTGGGAGATGACGGGGACCGATCAGACCGCCATGGTTAGGTTAACTCAAGATAAACCCAAGTATTTGACTCAAATATAGTTAAAATTGACGGCAGGGTTTGTTGGGTAAGACGGAGCAAGTTTACGGGGTCGAGAGAGGAATTAGGATGTTTCAAAGGTCGTAGCGGTAATTGCAAAAGATTTCAGGTTCTGCGGGGTAAAAATCCCTTTGAAATTATAAGTTACCTTGTAACTATAACTTCTGTTTAATTTTCTCAATACAATATACAAGAAATTACCAAAAAAAAGGAAAAAAAACGGATTCACGCATCTGAATTAAACGTTGAATAAAACTATTTGACTGAGCCTGACAACCGTGGAACGTTTTTTACGTGGAGAGATAAAGATGAACTTGTTGTTTCTATCCAAGAAAGGATAATGACGTGTTGGACAACTGAGATGGATCGTCACTCATGCTGCAGTCGGTGGTAGGGACTGAAGCCGCCCGATGTTGATCGAGCAGTTTTCACGAATTTGCATGATCCGGATCTATATAAATTGTAAATTCATGAGAACTGCTCGATCAAGGAGCGAATTTGCATGATCCGGATCTATATAAATTGTAAATTCATGAGAACTGCTCGATCAAAGAGCGGCTCCAACTCCTACATCCGACTCTACTGCAACATGGGCTACAGCAGACGATTCAACGGAATCAGGTAAGAAAATGACCTTAATAATATTGATTTTTTCTCCAGAGGATAAGGTTTGAATATTAGGGTTCCCGGAAATTTCCATATTTACCTACAACGTAAAATTCATGACTCTCCACAACCTTTTGACAGTGGAGGAGACAAAATGGAACAAAACCACTATAATCCTGGCGTTTAGCAGGGAAAAATTGCGAATATGTGAGAGCCATAATTTTTAATTATTTTCTAATACGCGGTTCCTTAACCCCACGAATTGCTTGGAACTTTCTTGGAAATTTCCAAAACCTTCCGACGTTGAAAGTTCTTTTCTCGTAGTACCAAAAGACAGAAATATATACTTCTTGGCGCATCATGTAATTTACCCACAACGTATCAGGATCTCACCTTCCTTAGTGGGCCGGACGGAGAATGGTGTGATGGCCAACGAGCTGTCGAGAACGGCAGTGGCATGCGGTATCCTCAACTTCGCCGCGGCGTACTCCGCGGCGGAGTTTCCCTCCTTGTTGGTTATTAGCACCCTCGCCTCCGCGTCCGATAGGTAAAATCCGAACTCCTCCTTGGTATATACCGAGTTCAGCGGCGCTGCCACTGCCCGGCTGCGGATCACCGCCAGGAACGTAATAACAAACTGCAGCAGAGATGGATACAACCAAACCCATCAGAAAATTTAATAAAATCTGCGTAATAATACTGAGAGTTTGATGCGAGTTATATATCCGATCAATAATAAACTCCAACTTTTGGTTTCTTTTCTTGATACTTATAATTCCTTTTTTTTTCCGGAAACTATTATGGATATAAATGTTGGGTACCTCGACTGTGTTGGGGAAAGCTAGAGCGACGACATCACCGTGGCGGATGCCACAAGAGGAGAGGAAGGAGGCTGCGTCGTCTACGAGGCGGTCAAGTGCAGAGTGGGTGAGGGCGAAGCGACCGGGAACGAATAGCGCCCGGCGGTCAGGGTGGTCGGCAGCGGCCTTCTTGAGGAGGGAGGTGAGGGTGGCGGTGGGGGAGTCCATGGACGCAGGCGAGGTGTTGGTGGAGAGGCGTGTGAGAGTTGTGAACGGGGAGTCACGTGGTGGTCTTATAGGAGTCGGGACGGCGTTGGTCGTCATCACTCCTTAGCACGTGGCCTTAAGAAATAAAAAAAAATTAAGGGTAGCCATAACCCCATTACCTTCCCCGAAGGGTAACCTCATTAAACCCATTATTATAAATTATTCCATGAGTTTAATTTATAATCCGGAAGGGATTTGAATGCCGATGGCTTGTTTTACTTTCTCACTTGTTTTAGCACCAATGAACAGCCTTATTTTATTCAAAGTGACGTTTAATACCCGATCTGTAGAGATACGCTCTTTGATCCTACGCTCCATAATCGTTTATATTTGTAGGGTGCGGATCGTCTGCGATAAGTGGATTGCAGCAGTCTCTGCTGGAATCTGTGGATGTGTGTCATGTGTTCGAAAAAGAATCAGACGGCTATCCGGACTCCCCCTACCCCTCTCGCCCGACGTCTCTCTCGTTCTCCGACTAAAAGCTCTCTCGTCGCCTGAACCCACGTCCTATCTCCGACGCCACACCCTCCCCCATGTCACTTCCTCGGCCCGCACCCTCCCCCGCATCGCCTCCTCATCCTTGTCCCGCCCCTCCCTCGCATCTCCTCCTCCTTCTCGGCCCGCCCCTCCCTCGCATCGCGCCCTCGGCCCGTGCCGCACCGTCAGCGTCACCTTCTCGGCCTGCACTGCAGCCTCCTCCGCGCCGCCTCCTTGGCCCGCAGCTTCCGCCGTATCTCCTCCTCCTCCTCCTTGGCCCAAGCCGCACCGTCGACGTCACCTCCTCACCGCCTCCTCGACTCGCACTCTCCCCCGCGTCCTCGTCCCATCTGATGCCCATGGGACACAGCGAGAGGGCTTGGGTCGGGGAACGGCGAGGGCTTGGGGTCGGGGAAGGAGAGGAGGATCGGGCGAGAGGGTTATGATTCAAGTGGAGAGAGGGTTATGATTCAAGTGGAGAGAGGGTTCAGAGGGGTGGCAGACGTCCGATTATTTTTGAGACACGTGGCATACATCTACGAATTGCAGCCCAGACGATTCGCACCCTTATTTGTACTAGTGGGTATACCCGCGCTTCGCGACGGGCAAAAAAGATATGGAGGTAGAATTAGGAAGGACGTGATACACAAATATGCATAGAATAAGTACTGCATATTCAAGTGAACTTCTGAAAACATATTTGAATATTATATAGAAAATCTGCATAGAATAAGTACTCGAAAAATTTTATGCAAATAAAACACTGGGATTTCATATTTATATTAAAAAATGGTCGTGAAAAAAATCACAAATATGCTTTTCGTGACCATCTAGAGCATGCGCTTAACGGCGGACGGGAAGAAAGTAAGTAGACGGATAGGAAAGAGAAGGTACCTACGTGAAGAAGATGGGATTGAGTTCACCTAAAGTGGTTTTGGCTCTATGTATGGGTGGAATGCATGGAGGCTCTGGTGCAAACTATTTATACACAATTGGCCACAATTATACGCAAAGAAGAATCCAAATCGCCTATTGTTGGTCATCTGGTAGCAGGGATGTTGTCGATCACGGGGTTTCCTTCCTCTCGCAAAACTGCAGATAATAGTGATATTCCAAATGCTGAAAAATCATTACAGCAAAACCATATTGTAACTTAGACAGTTACACAACTTACACTTATTTTGGTTTTGTTCATACGTTGATTTTGAAAAGAGAAAGTGATAGCATTGATTTCCTAGTTACTGATCTTTAGAAAAGGTAATCTCGTATGGTCACATTTTCATGTATAAACATCTTAACAAACTTAATTCTCAATACTGATTTTGGCTACATATTTTTTTATCTTGACTTAATGTGTTCGAGATTACAGCCACTAATCTCACTCTTGATTTGTAGATGAGCTCATTTACATTAATGGGCCAGAGATGAATTCACAATCAGAAGGCTTAAGAATACAGTATTAACTTGTAGTTTCCTTGCTTGATTCCAGATAATAGATTGCAAAATTTTGAGTTTAAGTCTCACCTTGTCTAAAGCATGCATGAAAGAATATATGAAAAAGTACACGCAGATACATTGCATAGCCTTGGACTTTCATACCATGAATCTGAAATTGACTTAGAACTGCAAGTTTTCATCTTGGACTGCAAAATTTTATGTAAAGATTCATCTGAAGTTAATGTTTAACAATAATTCTTTGATTTTTAAAGGAAATATTTTATAATGTATAAATATATGTCTGGAATTTAGGTTGAACAGTAAATCTCGATTGAGACACGAATGTTGAAAATATTGAGACAGGTTCTTTAGACAAATGCCAAAAGTATGCTTTATGTAAGATGGCGAATATGACATTGTCGATTTCAACCTCCTCCTCCTTCCCTTTGCTGCATCTAAACATGTACCACTAAGAAACCCTCACCTCCAGCCACGCAAGATGGATGAAGGTCTGCTCGCATCTCCACACTTTGGAGAAAAATCATACTCCATAACTCTTCCCCTCCCTATATTTGAGCTAAAACCAAATAAAGCACCTTCAATAACCCCTCTGGTTGAGATGACCCATATCGATCCTATCCCCGTCTTTGCATTTCGTCGCCCTCACACAATGGATGTGGGCAGCATCCGAGAGAAGAGAGGTGGAAATACCTTCAAGAATTCCACGATTGAATCGTTCTTCGCCTAAAAAATATTTCTTTTTATCCTTGTTTTGAGTTAAGACCAGACCTCCCTGACGTCGTTGTCCCTCACCATCAAAACCAGTTGCTACCCCGATGCCGAGCAACCAAGCGAGTGGCACGCCATCACCCATCTATCCCCCCAGACCCAAATCGGAGACCGCACACAATGAGGGGTGGGACTCAGTTCCAACATTTTGAAAGCCCATCTACTACGTGCAAATGGTATTAAAGATGCTAAGTAGGTAACTATAAAAACATCAAAAGAATGTGTCAAAGGATTGTGAATTCCCACACACAATGTGTATTTTTTAGATAAACCAACAATGACATAGGCTGCAGTTACATCCAGAGACCTCAAAAAGCTTCGTTCACAAACTACAGCACCCGCATATACATGTGAAAGGATCTGAATTTTGCATTTTTGTCTTGACTTCTAAGTTACAACACACCCTGGGGAGACTTCATAATGTATAGAAGTCTCTGTAGGCCTTCACTTGCGCCCATGTTGCAACACAACATAGAGACTTTTGGTGAGGAGATGTAAATCCACCTAACTGCAAGGTAATCAAAATGCTAACTCCTATCACCTGGTAAAAACACATGTAAGAAGAAGATGTGAATTTACTTGGATATTAGATTTATTTAAGCATATCCATTAAAATAGTTGTCATCAGAGATATCAGCCACCACCTCAGCAACGGAGATTATGCAGAATGATACACTACGTGCAAGCATTCCTACAACATCGAGGATGCCATGAAGCGGGATCCGAGACATGGGGTGTATCCCAAGCCACTGGAGAAGGTATGTGGAGCAAAGGGGAAATGATAACGTCCATCTGGATATCATCTATGAATTCCTTGATTGCACCAAAATTACCAATGCATTGTCGGACTCCTCAACAATGCTTCTATCCTCGAAAGCCATTGCGCTTGGGGTGTTCTTGAGCTCTGATCTGAGAGAAGGCATGTTGAGAGCTGAGGAAGCGTGGAGGCGATGCCCGATAAAGAGGCTGCCACAAAGGTCCGTCGCCTCATTGCTGTCAATCCATTGCTTCGGGGCTTGGCACCTGGAGATCAAACCCTCGCGGCAAATAATGAAGGCAAGGGAGATGTTCATCCCTAGATCCAAAGCTCTTCATTTTCTGTAGCCGGTCGTCGATGGAGTTGCAGCGAGGAGGAGAGGATCTTGAAGGAGGGGAAGGGGGTTAATGGTGTCAGTGGCGGGAAGCGGAAAGATTACTCGGGGAGTCGATGGTAGGGGTGGGGGGAGGGGGCGGTGAGAGACAGACAAAGAGGGGGGGGAGAAGGCAACGGGGAAAACGGGAGAAGATGAGATCGTGGGAAAGAGGAGAGGAATGCGAAGAAGCAGCCACGCGTTAGGAGCAGGGAGAAGGAAAGAAGAATCCAACTTTACCACACCTCTCTCCGTTTAAAACGTACTGAAGAAAGGGAGGCATATGGGGTATCCACGTGTCATGCTATTAGAGAGAGCTGCAGAGATCCAGCTTTAGTAGTATTTATAGATAGTTTTCCATAAAAATATTTTTCCTGTTCCCCCATGTCCATAAACAAAATACAAACCTCGCTTATTTTCATTAATAGAAGAGATCACAACATTGTAAACTATTTTCTGCTCATCATTTAAAACTTGTATATTTTTACTACATTGTTCACGTAATTTATATATGTCATAATTTAATTCTTCTAATAGTAGCTTATTACATATCTTATCAGTAACTGTATTGGTTGGAACAGGGAGATTATAATCAGATAGAGAACATGAATTTTGATTCAATATTTTCTCTATCTCAAACAACGTATAATTTTTAAGATCATCTTCATTTATTGCTTGATCACAAATATCAATTGCTTCTCGAAATTTATATGAGAAATCTTCTGAAAGTATAGACCAATAACTTTCCCATAATTTTAACGGATTTGCAACTTTTGAATGAATCAATAAAGTTGCAAATAAATGACGTATTCCAGAAGCAGTAGCCCATTGTGATGCATCATGAATCGCTTCATACCATTCCTTATCATCTCCCAGTAATCCCAAAACACTGCAAGCATCTTAATAAGTTGGATATATGATACCATTAATTATTTTAATTTCGTCATAATTTCTTGATCCTTTGACTATATTTAATAATATTCTCAAATAGTATAACTCTCCTGCATTTGGATGAATATAAACAATTCGGCCAATACATCTACCTTTTTTTCGTTTTGTCCATCTATTTTGATCATTCCACACCCAATCGAGGGAAATCTACATATGTTAAAGTCCTTGCTTCTTCAAACGTTTCATTGGTTTGCATCCAAGAGGTAAACATTGTAAGTTTTCCATCAATTCTGTTCATAATTTGTTCTAAATTCTCATTGCTTCTGAAGGTCACATTATTCATAAATGGCAAATGAATCGTGAGTCTCTCAACTGTAGGATCTCGATATTGAATGGGAAACTGAAAAATCCTCCATATTGCTTCATATGTAGATACATATCTGCAGTCCAGATATTCTTTTATTTCATCAACTTCTTTTATTGTTATATCATTTTCTGGATTATTTTGGGAACACCCCTCCAAAACAACACGGATTCTATCAGATCCTTTGTTAATATACTTAAATAAATATTTTATTGCTCTAGATTGATTACACCATTCTATATTAATGTGAGCTTGGTATCTCATAAGTAAAGCCCTATTATAAGGAACAACAGATCTATTATCCAATTGTATTGAAGATTTTACTACAAAAAAACCAATATTTCTTCTTTTATATTGTACAAAACCATTTTCATCTATACTTGTTTCTGTGTTATAAGATTTAGGAAAATGTTTCGAACATTTACCATTTTTCATGCAAGGTGCATTAGGGTTGTGTATTCCACATGGACCATGAATCATAAACTGGCTAATAACATCATATCCTATTGGATCACGAATTTTATCAGGCAATTCTGCAGATATCAAAGAATCTATTAACAAAGGATCTTGTTTATTGAGTAGTTGTTGCCAAATTAATATATGGGCATGAGGAAGTCCTCTTTTTTGGAATTCTATTGTATATAAAATAGCATTGATCTTTCCAAATTGTTTACCATTCTTTATGTACTGGATAAGATTGTTGATCTTCATTTTAAAAACTCTACTAACTAAGTCAGGTCTATCTTCTGGTTTTTGTCCTGGTATAGTGTTCAATGCATGTTGTATCTCTTTCCATTTTGCATTGCATGTGAAAGTCAAAAATAATGTAGGATGTCCAAATGTTCTACAAATACCCATTGCATCTTGATAGTTTTGCATCATATAACGGGGGCTACCAGTAAAAGTTGCTGGTAATATAATACGTTTTCCAATCCAATTCCCATCAGTATCACCTTTGGCAATAGCATCACGAATACCTTCATAAATTTCTGATCGTAATTCTTTTTGATTATTTCTTATATATTGAAGTCTGTCTTCCTCAATACAACAAAAAGCATCAACAATATATTGTTGAAACAAACGTCCACCTCTTAGTAATGTTTTCCCATCTTCTTCTCTTTGTTGCAACCTATAGGCGTAGAATTCTCTCATTGTGATACATGTTCGCTTATCCATGGATCTATTACTTGTAATACTATGAGGCATTCCCAACATATATCCATCTTCACCATAAGGAAATAAAAGAGGATACTGCATAGCCATAAATGATGGATGTAACTCACTGATTCTCTTCAACCCTTCTTTTTTATGTTCTATAATAATATCTCGGTTTTTCTCCGAACAACCAAAATCTCCAACAATTAATCCAACAATTTCAGATGTAGTAGGAAGACTATATTGTAAATTATTTTCACCACTGTTACCACTCAATCGCAAATGAATTGTATCAGACGTTGATGTATGTAAACGATCTCTTGCCATTCTAAATCCTTTAACTATCTCATTAGTTTCATCAAGCATTCCTATAAGATTTGTAAGTACATTTCGATCTATCTCGAGATGCTCTTCTGTCAATCCTATTGCTTTTATTCTATTTGATACCTCATTTTCAGTATCATATATATATAATTGGCAAAATCTAAGGATTGTTCCAGGATTCGGAAGTAACAACCCTATACGATGAAATTTTGTCCGCAAATACGAAATACATAAGGTCCAGGTCTGCTATTAATGAAACGATCAACCTTTGCACCCATGGATGTAAATGCAAACATTGAATTATAGAGTCTGATTTTATCTTTAAATCCTTTGTTAGTACTATGATTCCTATCAGCAAGTAACATGTCCAAGTAAGGAGGAGTCTCCGGCAATAAAGGTAAGACAATCTTCCCACCATTACAACATAATGGAAAATGTAATATTTCTTTTGATCTTGTTCGTTTTGTACTTTCTTCTTTCCAAAAAAATGCAGTTCAATGTCTGCAACTGTACTCCGGCTTCCCGAAATCCAAAGCTGGTTAGATTATATACAGGGATTAAGATGTTATTTACTTATGTTTAGTGAAGGAAAACAAAAGTCTATTAAATTTGCAAGATCTTACCTTTATAAGGATTATGAACATCAGAATTGTTATCACCCATCAACACAATTGTAGGAAAATTTGTAGATGTTGTACACATAGTCGTTTTGTATGTATTTGATGATGACGGTAGAACATTATTTCCAATAGATTCATTGTTTTCTTGTCGATGTTCCTTAGTAACAAATGAGGTATTATGAACATGATCCAAGCCTGATTTAATTCTTTTATTTGTCCTTTTTGTTCCCAGTACTTGTTCTCTATAAAGTCTGTTCAGTCTCTGTTTTTTAGATTGAGTGTTTGTAGGATTAGGTAACCTTTCCAATTCTTCATTAGAAGTTGAACAAACAACTAAGTTTTCCTCGCTTCGAACTGTATCATTATATATCATATATTCATCACTAACTACCAAATTGCAATCGTTATATTGTTTTCTATCTTTTCTTTTTTTACGGAGAAGCACATGACGCTGATCGAGCCTATTTTGCCGATAGATTTCTGACATTTCCATCGATATTTACTTAGTTCCTAAGTATAAAAGAACATATATATTACAATACACATAGGAATAAATATTATTTACGCAATTAAAAAAATTTCCTACATAAAAAGAGGAACAATATTTCAATGGTAGTTGCATAACAAAAAATGCCATTTAAAAGAATCTAAAGAGAAAATCTCTAACCTCGGGAAAAATAACTAAAAATGACATGGGACAATATTAGGATACAACATTAAACGATCAAAATTTAAGAATGTCAATTAAATCCCAAAGCACTCCACAGCTCTAAAATATTCTTACTGATTAAATGAAAATTTGAATACATCATAGAATTGACACAACAATTTAAGGGAAAACTGAAGGTAAAATTCTAACCTCAGAACAATCGTTGCAGTCTCCAAAGAAAAACCCGAGAACAAAGAACTTTACCTGATAAATACATAAGGATTTGAAGATTGGGAAAATAAATTCCTTACTATTACATACTTAACACGATCTTCAAAAATTAAATAAATTTCGACCTTGTTAAATTCACATTGACACAATACTCCAAAAGCAAGAACAATAATAAGAAAAATCCCTATGCATACCCTAGAGACATCTATGTCTAAGGAATTCAAAGGATAATAATAAAAGATACATAATTAAAATAACTTCTTCAATGAGAACATTACATGAGACATCCCTTCTTCACCGAAAATCGCTCTAAAATCATCTAGATCATTAAGAATTTTTTAAGATGGATAGTTGAGTCAGTGTTATCAAGTCTTAATTGAGCAACCTATACTACATCTTCTTATGTACTTTAGTGAATTCGAAGATTTATAGCAGTTTTCATATGTTTAAAGCTACTACACATTATATATTATTTCTTATATAGTGAAATAGAAATACAAGGTTTTATTTACACAATTAAAAAAATTCCTACATAAAAAGAGGAACAATATTTCAATGGTAGTTGCATAACGAAAAATACCATTTAAAATAATCTAAAGAAAAAATTTCTAACCTCAAGAAAAATAACTAAAAATGACAGGGGACAATATTAGGATACAACATTAAACGATCAAAATTTAAGAATGTCAATCAAATCCCAAAGCACTCTACAGCTCTAAAATATTCTTACTGATTAAATGAAAATTTGAATACATCATAGAATCGACACAACAATTTAAGGGAAAAACTGAATGTAAAATTCTAACCTGAAAGCAGTCGTTGTAGTCTCCAAAGAAAAACCCGAGAACAAAGAACTTTACCTGATAAATACATAAGGATTTGAAGATTGGGAAAATAAATTCCTTACTAATACATACTTAACACCATCTTCAAAATTTAAATAAATTTCGACCTTGTTAAATTCACATTGACACAATACTCAAAAAGCAAGTAACAATAATAAGAAAAATCCCTATGCATACCCTAGAGACATCCATGTCTAAGGAATTCAAAGGATAATAATAAAAGATAAATAATTAAAATGCCCTTTTCAATGAGAACATTAAATGAGACATCTCTTCTTCACCGAAAATCGCTCTAAAATCATCTAGATCATTAAGAAATTTTTAACATGGATAGTTGAGTCAGTGTTATCAAGTCTTAATTGAGCAACCTATACTACATCTTCTTATGTACTTCAGTGAATTCGAAGGTTTATAGCAGTTTCCATATGTTTAAAGCTACTACACATTATATATTATTTCTTATATAGCGAAATAGAAATACAATGTTAAGTTTTTCAATATATTTTACATCTACACATTTCTTATTTATTACAACTATAGTTTCAGAAAATTCCTTAATTATATTACATTCCTTTCTATTTCGTACCTTATCTAACAGAGAGACTCCGCCCGTTCTTTGTGAGTTGCACTTTGAGATCAACTGATTATACATAAAAAGCGTGGCCTCATATACAACCAAATTATGCATATTGTAGATCAAAATACTCTTGTTATTGTTTTAATAAGCTTGGATGGTCACCGATCTCTCATAATCATCCTTCGACTTTAAAAGAATACTCTACATGGAAACATGCAGCATTTGTATGCAACCAAATGGTTGGTTGCTGCCAACTATCCTTAATATTTCAGATTAGAACACATTCTAATCACCCAAGAATGATTTCCCGTTCTGTCGTTGTTCCTATATCCAGATCAACCGTAAAATGAACCAAACATGCAACAACAAAACTGATGAACACCGCCGACCTAATCGCTAAAACCTTCACCACAGACAACCGACCTCTAATCTGTCGAAGAACATATAGGAGAACACCGAATTGAAACTCAGGTAGTTTACATGCCCTCTGACTTGATCAAAATCAAAATAAAGCCCCATTCGTTCCCAAAATATGCACATTTTAGAAGTGAAGACAGAGACAACAAATACCATAAAATAGAAAAAATGGCAAACACAGAAGATAGATGAGTACCTTTGGTGACTCCGGAATCCAGAACTGATTTGGGGCTTCGATGGAACCCTAAAAAAATAAACAACGAATGATCTATGTAGCCCTATTATCCTGTTTAGTTAATCCAAATGTGAAAGGAAGCACGCATACCTTTGTAGTTGCTTCAACCGGAATCCAAAAAGATCGAAGAGAGTAGAGGACAGGAGCGGAGAATGGCGGAGCAGTGAGAGAGACGAAAGGGAATGTGTGAGAGCAGCGAGCAGAAGACAGAAACGGAGAATAGCGGAGCAGTGAGAGAGACGAAAGGAAAAGTGCGAGAACAGGGAAAGGGAGAACGACACCGTTGTCATCATCGACACTTTCCACAACGTGTCGACATAAGAGGAAGAGAGGAGGACATGCCAACAGCTGGCGTTATGGGCTCAAAACGTGCACATCCACCAGAGATGGAAAGAGGTCGGAAGATATAAAAAACAAAAAAAATTAAAGGAGAAGGGAGAACGTGCGAGAGGAAAAGGGAAAGTTCGCAAAAAAGGAAACAGAAAGAAGGCAGGAGACCATCCCACGTGTTGACACAGGATGAATTTCTTCAGAATCCAACTTTAGTATTATTTATAGATCCTATCAGGTTGTTCGACTCGGTACACAATATATACTTCATCTTTTATTCTCTCTCCCCCCTGATAAGTTTCTCCTGGAAGCGATTGTGGCCTATCTTTTGAGCCGATAGGCATACTCGGATGCATCAACTAAGTGAGGTTAGTGTCTTTTCTAAGTACGAACATTTCTTGTTATTTCTAATTTTGATTCCATTCCCGTTTGTACTTGTGTTGCTCTCGGGGTTTGATTATTTGGATTTTTACCTGACAGATCTTTTAATCTTTGTCAATTACCTCCATGATTTTTGAAGCAGCTTAATTCCTCCATCGACTCTGTAAACTAGCTAATCTTTACCTCACAAACTTTATAGTTAACTCCCATCTATTGGACTGTTAAAAGTAACCGGATTCCGTTAAATCAGATACATAACACCAATTTTGTTTATCAAAATTACAATGAATGCCCTTCTCCCCCCCCCCCCATCATCCTCTTCATCTACATTTCCCCACCCACAATTGATATCACACCTCCTTTCCTTCCCTCGTTATGAATCACGAGCATTATATTCATTTCCAGTTAGTCGGGGCCGATCAAGAAGGTGAATAACAGTACGGGCTCGTTTGGAAAGAGGGTTGATGTGGGTTGGGGTAGCCTCTTATGAATAGTAGCTGATTGAATGGGTATGAAGGGTGGTAGAGGGTTGGAATAAGGAATGTGATGTGATGTTGCATTGATTTGTGATGGTAATCCAACTCATGTATGACCCAGGAAAAATGGGGATAAACCGGGTTATCCCATGGACAACCCTCTTTCCAAGCGAGCCCTAGAGGTCAGTACTACACGATCCACTCAAAATCCATCATTTGAGCACAACCGCTGGAGCAACTTTCATGCACCCACAACACAACAGTAAGAACCCAAGAGGTCATATACCTTCACTTCCCAGGAGGAATGGGCAGGGGTGGCAGGCGGAGGGGATGGAGAGGCAGGAGTGGAGGGCGGAAGAAGGGGCGCAGTTGAAGGATGGAGGGGAAGGTATCGGGCTCCGATCGACGCGAGCTGCTACAGATGATCTTGCTTCGTCTACGCAAATCCTTAACCCTTGAGGTGGTCGATCTCCTTGGGTTCGTCTTCTTCTTGCTACAGTTTTTGGTGCATAAGCTCTGATGGGGTGTTGAGGGCATCGATGGGAGGGAGGGGGACGCCTGCCCAAAGGGTGATGAGGGCATCGATGGGGAGGGAGGGGGGACGCCCGCGGAAAGGGTGATGAGGGCATCAATGGAGAGGGAAGGGGGACGCATGTGACGGCACTTGAGGGGAGGGAGACTATCGTGGTCATTGATCTGCATCTCGAAGGTGCGATCAATGACAGCCTCATCGTAGAGGGCGGGCTGGGGAGGGGGATTGGGGTTTTGGGTCCATAGAGGTGGGGCAGGGAACATAGGCGGATAGGGGATGAAGGGAAAAGGGTACATGGACTCCTCCTCCCTATTTGTTTAGCAGCACTAAATGTTTGGTTAATCGATTTAAGAATTCTACTCAAAAAAATTTAAAAATCATTTTCATGATCGGAAGATAGGATTTATCTATGAAAATAGAAAAAAAGTCGGTGATTTGGTGGACGAATGAAGATGTGGTGAAGAGAGAGAAAATAAAGAGTAGGGAGAGGAAGAGGAATGGAGGAAGAAGAAGATGAAGAAGGGGATGAGGAGGTGAAAGTCCACTGTCCAATGCTCCTCTGGTTAGATTAACACAAGGCATTGACTCAAGTAGAAGTAAATTTAGTGGCGGGATTCGTGGGGGAAAGACGGAGCAAGTTTAACGGCTCGAGGGAGGAATTAGATTGTTTCAAAAATCGTAGAGGTAATTGATAAAGATTATAAGATCTACCAAGTAAAAATCCCTTATTATCTTCGTGCTCTTTCAAAATCTATCCTTTGGAAGTCCGTCTGAATGCTTAGTGCCCTTCATGCTCGTGTAAGCTGCTTGTTTTCGTGCTCTTTCAAGATCCTGCCTTTTGTCGTACTCCATACTTATAATGTGATTCATATGTAATTTGCTTCTTTGAATAAGTGGCTCTGGATTATGTTATTGAACATTAATTTAATTTTGATTAACTTGATAAATTGTTTGATGCAAATGTTAAGTTTATTATTGCTTTATGTTATTTCTGGAAACAAAAAAATATATCCAATAACTTAAATGTTGGTTATAGATGAACAACAGGTTGGTCATCTTGACATGGTAAATCCCGGACTAAAATGAGAGTATTAGTGAGAAAAAGAGGATTGCCAGATAGGGTTAGGGTGTATGGGAGCGAGCATGAGCCTTTAAAATGAGAATGACATTCTTAAAGAAGCCCTCATCTCCAACATACTTACGTCTCTTCCCCAACCATCTGCTCTCACTTGCTAGTATCAGAGGCCTTCTTGCAGCCATTCAAACGGCACACGCTATAGTTTCGGCATTGTGTTCCTCTAATGCCTTGACGATCATCTCCATGACAAGCTCCTTCTCGTGAGTTCTCCGATTTTGTGACCTTGAAGAGTAGTTTTTTTCCAGTGATTTCTACCACCGCATTGCTCTAAAAATTTAACTTTGAGTAAATAGAACAAATTCTCGATGATAACCAAGATGATTGCGTCTAAATTGCTAACGTGGGAAAGTTGAATGGTAACTATGACATGTGGAGCCATAAAATATTGTCTATTCTAATGCATGACAATTTAGATAATATAATTGACCTTTACTTCTGAAATCTCATTTGAAGCAATTGAGCATAAGAAAACTTATAAAAAGTCATGTAGTTTTATCTACATACATATGGAGGATAATTTAATAAGGATTTTTTACAACCATAAAGCAACTTGAAAATAATGGAGAGAAATCATGGGGAGATATGACTCCAAGATAGAGGTAAATGTGTATCTTCTTCTATATAGACAATGCATGCAAGATGAATGAATGTGAGAATGTCATCAAGCATGTTAATTAGATGATTGTCAAGGCAACAAGTTTGAATATTGCAAGAACTAGCACTCCTAAGAATTTATTGTTAGACATGTGAGCTCCTGGTGAATTATTTTTACAATAAATATTATTGTAAATATCAATAAAAGTTATTTACTTTTACTCCCTTTTCTGAATTTATAATATACATGCACTTATTGGGTCCCTTTGTACAAATAGGGTCATGTACCTTGGTCATCTTGAAATCATACAACTGTTGATTCAATTGTTGGATCATAAGGGATGGAGATGAGGTGAATATTTAAATAGTTATATTTATGACTCAACCTCATTGTTAAGTGATTGTCAAGAAAGAATCTCCAGCTTAAGAAGGAGATGTCAATCCTTATTCCAAAGGTTGGCATCCAACCGACCTCTTGATGAATGTCCTCTACATAGGAATTGAGATACATAAGCGTTGGATGAGCTAAGTCAAAGAGTTGACTTAGAGAGATCGAGATAACAAAGTCCTATGTCATCTACTATCATGATACATGCACGTATCCTCTAACCAGAGATAAATGTATTACTATATGTCTGAGTATGTACATTTGACAGAATATTAAGTTGACAACCTAATCCAGGTCTATATATTGGCACATTGGTGTGCATATAAGGGCATAAGAATCTCTCGAATGGATTATACATGTTCACTACTAAACATGAAGACATGAGCTCACTCATAAGATATTGGGATAAATCAAATTTCATCGATGGTCATCCTGCTTTGGAAACAATACATGATTTGTAGGTATGGTATATGCTTTTGGAAAATATATGATCGATACCAACTCCCAGTGATTAAATGAGAAACTTGATGATAAAACTTTGAAGAAGACAGTTCAAATGAGATCATAACTTCGGGTTTGGTCATGATCTTCCAGTATGCAAGATGTATGGGTATTAGGAATACTCAAGGGTGATGTGATCTTAAATAATTATATACCATGACATTTCCATTCCAAGGGAGTGATGAAACATGTTTAGATTTTAGTGACTTCTATTAGTGAATTAATTATTCTATCTTGGACCAAATATTAGACACAATCTGAATTGGATTCAGATGTCTTGAGAAGATAGAATACATTATTTGATATGATTAGACAACACTAATAGGTCTCTTAGATCTGAATATGGGATCATATCTCAATATCCAAGTCACTATACATGGTCAAAACAATACCCTGATCCTATATCCAAGTATTCGCGAAGAAGGCACACTATCCATGAAAGAGTTCATGGGCCATTCCAATAGAAACAAATTCCAATTAAGAGTATAAGATACAAAAATGGGATAATTAAATTGGATTTAATTATCCAGAATAAAATTAATGTGGATATAGATCTATAACAATTTTATGTAATAGTCGCTACAACAAATCTCTATTTTAGGGACAGGAACAAGCGATGGTCGTTCGGCAACTGTACCATGTCTCGACTGGGGTGGTCATCGTACAACCGTCCCATCTCCATACGGAAGGGACGTCGAATAACCATCGTCCCTTACAAATGGAATACATTGGACAGTTTGAGCAACAGTCATCCCTTCCTTATTCGGATGGTATGGTGTCTTAGAGAGTGTCTCTTCCTATTCCAGATGAGACTGGCGATAATGAAACCGTCCCATCTGATCTCCCATCCCTTTTTGGTCGAATATTGTACCTATGAGGACTATATGGGATGGTTTTGATTGTCTCATAAGCCTTATGTGCTCATCCTGCTTATTGAGTTCACATTTTCTTGTGACTCGGAGGAGACGAGCGTAACACCCATCTCATCTAGTCATTCAAGCTCTCTGCTCCCAACAAGGATTTCTAGAAGGGAGGATGAAATGGTTTTAACCATCTCAGGATGCCTTCTATTCTCATCCCTTCGATGTAACTTGATATGTTGGAAGCAGAGGGGATGTTCGCCACACACGTCTCATCCGATCTAAGGAAGGGATGGTTGTTCTACGATGGCAAACCACATTTCGTCCCTAATCTCTACAACCCACCATCATGCTCACGACAGACATCACCCACACACGCTCCTCCAATCTCATCCTTCTGCCACAAGATCGTGCCTTGTCCCCTTATGATCCGCTTCATCCTCGAATAATGTTTTCTCTGTCAATAATCGTGGGACAACTCTTTTCCTTCTCCATGTTATGCCCATCATTGAATCTACAGGTAACTATCTTTGAGTTTATTTAGATGTGATTATATGCACATGATGATTCTTTCACTACATTTCTTTAATACTCTATATTTGATAATTTATATTTGATAATGTATGAATCCTTTGATAGGAATTGTATATATGCCAATGTTAGTCATAGGAATACCTTATGTATATTATATGAGAGATTTGATAGATGAATGAATACTTTGATAGGATAATTGTATGAATGTTTTGATACTTTACATTTATTTAATTCTGGGAAATGTATATATGCCAATGTTACTCATAGGAATACCTTATGTTATATATATATATATATGAAATATATTTGTTGGCCATAAGAAATGTATGCTACAAAATGTATGATTGACAATGCTATGAATGAGTTTGTGTGTGTGTATCCTTCTTAGTAGAACAAGTTAGGATTGTTATATATTGAGTTATTTAGATAGTCCTAAGGTACTATCTTTAGATCGATGATAATATGATTGATATTTGATTTAATGCAGAAGTATCTATAAGTCTTGGATGAGCAAGAGATACGATGAATTTCAAAAATATAAGAATGGAGTAAATGGAATTTTAGATTGGGCATTCCATGTTGAAAGTTTGAATCGAAGATCAAGTGTAGCTGGTGATAAAATAAGCTATCTTTGTACGTGATGTAAGAATAATCGAATCATTGATCGAGGCAAGATTTATGAACATCTAATCCTAGATGGTTTTTGGTTACATTACACATCCTGGACAAAACACAAGGAAGAAATTAATGGACCTCGTATTCAACTTGAGAGAGCAGTTGTTATGGAGATGGGCACTAAAGGTGATTATATGATTGAAATAGAAATGACTCGAATGAAATAGTGATGAATCTCCATTTCACACCTTTATTCTTTCATTTTTACTTTAAATCCCTATCTAAATACATGCATATAACATAAATTTGTATAAAATAATACTTATAAATTAACATTTAAATATTGTATCATTCTATGCATTTATATCCAAAATAAAAGAATGAAAGAAATAAAAGAAAATGAATAAATTGTCAAAGATACTGAATAACCCTAGACCTCGAGATAGTCATCATGGTGACTTTGTCAACAAGAAATAAAATGGGGGGGGGGGGGGATAAAGCTAAGAAATTGTACAGAACACACTCAAAAACCCTAATTTTTTTCATCAATAAATGTATTTTGGCTCCTATTTTATTTTTCTATTTTTATATCTCAAATAAAGAAACCCTCGACGTGAAAGTTGTACATAAAAATACAAAAAATATAAAATTAATTTCATACAAAAATAATGCACAGCGTGCTTGGGACACAAAATAAAAATCTGAAAAGAAAACTTCTAGACATGTATCTCCTCCGTATATACTCAATATTGACCAAACTCACCTTTATTTTCATAAAAGTTAATTATCTATTCAAGAGGATGGTTTCATTAAAAATAGAATTAAGATGCAAAAGTTAGCTTTTGGGTCCTTATTGTACTATATACTTGTATATAATATTCGATATACTCGTCCTTTTTTATCTTTCTTAGATTTGTATATACTTGTAAATATTATTCAAAATACGTGTAAATAATAAACATATAATAAAAGCATTAAAAATACATCAAAATAAATAAATTATTACATTATATAGGTAGACTATACCTATAATATTTACATCCCTATTTATTTATCCACGGCTAAAAATTTCCTTGCCAAGCTGCATGAAATGGGTTTTCAAACGTCCACAGAAAGATTATTTCTAACTACCCAAAGTGGGAATAAAAAAATTTCTGATAAAGACATTCCTCAGTAATATCAACATGACTCTCGAAGTCCTGCGCAGTAGTAATACGAAACCAAATACGATAAGTAGTTAGGTCCTGAGCTAAGCCTTGGCTAAATAAAATCTAAAAATATAATAAAAATATATAAATATGTAATTAAATAAGTTATATATAAATTATGTAAATAAAATAATAAATTACAAAATACAAAATAAAAATAAAATACTTAAACTACAGGTAAATGTGCCTATATGTATACATATAAATACGAGAATCTAATAAATTACCTTATAAAAATAAATAAAAATCATAATAAACAAACACTATTTATGTTTTAATCTAAAATTAATAGAAACATTTATTATTTTATATCAAATTGAAAAGGGATTTAATTCTCTGGCTTTTTTATTGGTCCATGTGCATCAATCAAAGGTTGTGCTTTGTTGACCTCTGGTCAACTCTTCTTCCCTAGTCACCTACCACTATCAGAACGCATCCCATCCATCTTCTCCCCATTTTCCTGGATGGTCAATCACTCAATACGACTTGATTCTTCAAGCAAACACTACTCAGATCAACCCTAATACACGCCTAATCCTTAGATCCATTGTACATAGTCCTAATCGATTACAAACCCTAGGTCCTCGATCTTCCTCTACCCATGTTTATAAATAATACCCTAGCACCTCCTTCCCAATTTTGATCATGTTTACTCCTCGTAACCCCATTAGGAGATGATCCTGATGAAGCTTGTAGTGAAAGTGTGAACCTCTTGCTTAATTGGTGTGGATAAAGGTTGGTAGTCCAAGGCATTATCGAAGACTCTCCGACGATCCATCCTTTTGCTTCCTAGAACCCCATGTATGAGCTGATAGATATGTCTTTCTATTGCATTTCCATCATGTATTGTAGGGTGGCTTCTATATTTAGCAGTTAATCATTAGCCTGGTGTAATTCTTAGCATTTAGGTTGGCTGAAGCTTTGGCTTCAACTATGATCTCGATGTATTTTGACCTGTTCTGACCTCACCCTCGCCCCATTTTCATTCCTCGTTGTCTTCTTCGCATTTCGCTCACATTTCTACCTCAGATTTTGTAAGAATTCGAGCTATCAAGCTCCCTCTTTCACCCCTTCATCGGTTCTCTCCGCCCCTTCATTCTTGTGTGTAATTCAACTTTAAAATAGGTCGGAGCGTTTTGCCTTGAGACACACTAACCTTCTGTGCAGTACCTCAAGCCTTGTAGTACCTAGAGCACAATCTCGGAGCCAATATTAGAGCTCTAGGTGACTCAGAGCTCCAAGCCCCTTCCGATGTCGCCCAAACCTAATTGACACCTCTTGCAGACGTGGGGAAGTCCCAAGAGTGTTGTGGACCTGATGGCGAAGTGACAGATGGCCAGAGAAAGGAGAATTAGAAGATTGAAGCTCACCATGAGCTATTCTTGGGGTATTCTTACGGATTCCTCGAGAACCATTCGATCAAGAAGAGAAGCCCATGTCTAATCACAACTATACACTCATCAGGCAAACTGAAACCCTCAATCATCGTCGATCAAGCCACATGGAACGTCGTGCGCCCTTGGATCACACATTAAGGTGTAAGTTAATTATAAGTAACGCCACCTTTTTGTTGAAGCCCTGCAAATATTTTATATAATTCAAATATTTGTGTGAATATTGCAAGGACCCCTTGGAACTTTTGTTATATTGCAACTAAGTTCCTTGTCAGGTCATCTCAGGTGACTATCCACGTGAGGCGCCTGGTGTTTTGCACATTAGCCCTCACGACTTCCTTCATTTGTATTTAGTCTATAAATTTGTAAATTAGGTGTACTATTTTGGGGTTATTTGCACATAGCACCTCAGACTTTATTTTTTATTGCAAATATGCCCCTGACAGCATTGTTTTTTATTTCTTGTATTTTATTTTTATTAACTTGCTCCAACAATGTTAAAATTTTTGGGAAAAATACATTAGATGCTTCGTCTAGTATTTGAATATGCCCATATTTTTTAGCATTTAATGATGTCTTTCTATTTATTAAAAATCATTTAAGAGATAAATATTTCTTATTTACATATAAAAATTCAAAAATTAGAAAACCTACTTTAAAATTCCAAAAAATACATAGTATATATAACTATATAATATAACTCCAGATCAAAAATCACGAAAAAAATATAAAAGAAAAACAATAAAAATTGAAAGACCCCAAAACCCATAAAACTTACTAAAAGTTTCACAAAATACAAAAAAATATTATATATTTTTATTTCAATTATATATTAAAAATAGTTTTGGGAATTTTTAGACATATTATCTGTTTTTAAAACTCAAAATAAGCCAATATATATTATATCCAATATTTTGTATATTTAAATACATTAAAATTATATTTAAAAATAGAAGGAATATAAGAAAAATCACAAAAATAGAGAAAAATATTAAAAATATAAAACATTTTGTTTGTAAGCCTTGACTATATATAGTTATATTTAATATTATAAGACCCTATATAGTACTGTATATAGCTTATATCACCTATATATTACTTATTATTACCTCTAAATACCTATTACATATTCAAAATCCTTAAAATAAAAAGGACTATTCATGTATATATTTACAATATTTTATTTATTTATTTTATATATCCTATATATTATATACATTATACATATTATTACTATTACTATATCTAGATATTGTTATATCTCAAAAACAAAAAAACTAAAAATTTACAAAATTAAAAAGAAAAAAATAAAATATCAAAATATAAAAAATGTAAAGCAAAATTACATAAAAATAAATATAATAAAAACACACAAAAAACAAAAAAGGCGGAAAACATACAAGAATAATTGTTATTTGTTTTTATTAAAATATAATGATTAATCTATCCGCCTTTGCTCTACCCTTACTACTTTTCACTATACATCTTTTATAGGGTATAATAAATTTCATCCCGCTTTGCATCCATTCTTTATTCATTTATTGTTAGTTGATTGTTGATGAATTGATTGATTGGGATCTGAGTACTGTGAGAGCGGTCGATGCCACGATTTCCAGATTTGACTTGTCGAAAACATCAAACCCTCCAAGATCGGGTGTTAGGAACTCCCATCTCTCTCAAATCTATCAAATGACACTGTTTCCAGGGATCAATTCTTAGGATAGTTTTAGTGTACATATTTGCTTGCATTATTTATCTTTCGTTTATTTTCTTTTCATGAATAATTATTTATCCGTTGTGACCAATCTTTTTTTTACTTCTTTACGAGGGATCACAGTGCAAAGGTGATTTTTTTTAGGATGGTCGGGGCACCCGAGCTACGTACAGATCAAATTTTTGTGAATTGATTGGAGAGAGCAAGGAGACAAAGAGAGAGAGAGAGAGAGAAGAGAAGCATAGCTTAGTGTAGAATTTTTTAATTTTGTAAGTGAGAGAATTTTATTTTTGTATAATTAATTTGTAATAATATAGGTACAAGGATTCTTGGACACAGACTCTCAAGGGCCTATCTTACCAAGTGTATGTTCACTTAGGGGCCCACTCGGTTTTTTCGCATTTTCTTCACTTTCTCACCTTTTATTCTGCCTATTTTCCACCTATTTTTATTTGTTTTTCGTGTTTTGAGCTTTCCACCGTTATTTAATTTTGTTTTATATGAATGAGCTCTTAGATTTTTAGGATTTTTTGATCGGTTAATTTTGGTCCAAACCCCTAATATCTGCACGCTCCTATAGTCTCGGATACCTTTGGACTTAGATCAAACTAAACCTATGCTTCACGCTAATAATAATTCATGCCTAGGGTGCTTTCACCGCTTGTATAATGCATATAGTATAAATTTAAATTCTTTTCTTGCATCCCTGATGAATATCCATGTCATCATCTTATTCTAGCATTTTGACCTTAAAAGCCCTAGCTAATGCTTATAAATAGAATTATGTTGTACATATTATAATTGATTATTTATTGTATTAAGTGTACATAAAACATTGTTTAATGTCAAAATTATAAAGTAAAGAAAAGAAAAAAAATATCAAAGGCATTTTATGACCTTAAACCCCCAGACCAAGTCAAGAATTGATTTGATCGACAAGGAATAAAGTAGGGGAGATAATATCCAAAAATCATTGATAAGTTCCATTTATTTATCATCATTTATTTATTTTTGGGACCTATTTTATTTTCTTCTTTTTATACTTCTGATAACAAAATTTTGTACATGAAAGTTGTAGATAATAATGTATAGAAAATAAAATATTGATTTCATACAAAAATAATATACAATGTACTTTCTATACACAGAATAAAAAACCAAAACTCAAACTTCTCAAACCCATATCTCTCAGTAAAAACTCAAAATTATCAAAATCACCTTTACCTTGTATATTACTTTTAATAAGTCATTTAATGAAGGCAGTTTCATATTTTTTGAAGTTAATATGTTTAAGTTAGATTTTGGACCCCTTTTGTACTCTATACCTGAATAAAATATTCATTTTATTTATTTTTTATTATTTTTACAATTTTATATTTTTATAATTTTTAATATATTATTTATAGTATACATACATATTAAAACTATAATAAAATTAAAAGAAAACATAAAAATAAAATAAGGTATAAAGATACGTAGATAAAATACATGTACTTACATCTATATGATTTATACTCCTATTTATCCAAGTGTACAAATAACATCGGAAAAATATAATAAACATATATTTGTATACCTAAAAATAAGTTATAAATATGTAAAATAATATATAAAATAATAAAATCAAAATTATAAAATAAAAATAAAATATACAAAATATAGATGAATATACCTATGAATACACCCCTAAAAATTAACTTGTAATAAATAATACCAAAAAATAAATAAAACTCATATTAAAATACTACATAAAATAGTAAAAAAATATTTTATAATCAAAACTTAATAAAATCATTTACTATTTTCAATTAATTATTTTTGAATAAATGGAGCTCGTTTATGCTGTAGCGGGCTGACGTGGCCCAATAACCTTCCAGTGAATGTTGACCTCGGTCAACTCCCCATCTTTCATCTGACTTCTGTCAGAAGTCTCGAGCGGCTTGCCTTCTTCAACTTTTCTAGGCCGCCCTATTGATCCTTCCACTTCGAGCTCTTCATGGATTCCCTTCCCATTATGATTTTCTCTCACGTCGGATTATCAGATCCTATTGGACCTCCTCGAACGTGTCAATTATCCATGTCAAAGTTCGCCAGAACACCCTTGTCTATAAATAAGTCGCCTAGTCCTCCTTCTCTTCTTAATCCCTCCTGGAGCCCCTAATCGAGTCTTAGCATTTGTAAGTAGAGGTCAGGTGACAGCTGCACCTTCCCCGTGTTGGGTGTATATCGGAACGAGGAGAGGAGGCGGTCCACAGCGAGCTCTGCCCGCCTTTCTCCCAGAGCACCCTCTCAGGTATAAGAGTTTTTTTTCCTTCTTGTTTTAGGTAGATTTAATTCTCACATTTAGTTTTCTGCATTTATTTTCATGTTTTAATCCATGCTTTAACATAGGTTAACTAGGACCCCTCGCCGGAGCTTTCGAGATCCAACATTATTTTTTACAAATTAACATTCATTATTTATACCCTTTATTGTGTATAAAATATAGTTTTTAATAACAAAATTATATAATAATGAAAAGAAAAGAAAAGAAATCAAATGCCAAAAGTATTTTATGACCCTAAACCCTGAGACCGTAGCATCCTGATGACCAGTCGACAAAGAATAAAGTAGGGGAGATAAGGGCTAATAATTCAGCAATAAATCACATTTATTTATTCTTCAATAATACTTTTTGGGACCTTTTTTATTTTTTATTTTTTTATACCTCAAATAAAGAAACTTTGTACATGAAAGTTTTAGATAAACACATAAATAAAAATACAAATTTGATTTCATACAAAAATAATATATAGTATTCTTTTTTTTTCAAAATAAAAAGCACAAACCTAAACTTCTCAGACTCATATCTCCTAAATAAAAACTCAAAATGTATCAAAATCGACTTTAATTATATATAACTTTTACTATGATATTTAATAAAGGTGGTTTCATATTTTTTAGTTAAGGTGTGAAAGTTGGGTTTTGGATCACTATTGTATAGTTTACTTATATAAAATATTCATTTTATTTATTCTTATTATTTTTATAATTTTATATTTTTATTTAGAACACTTGTACATATTAAAATTACAATAAAACCATAAATAAATCATAAAAATATAATATATATTCAAAATAAATAGCTGAAATACCTCTACTTATACCCATATAATTAATACCTATATTTATTAAAATGTGCATATTACATTAGAAAAATAAAATAAAATAAATTTATGTATATAAAAATAAGTTATAATTTTATAAAATAAGAGTATAAAATAATAAAATACAAAATAAAAATTAAATGTAAAAAACATAGAAGAATATACATATATATATATACACTCAAAAAGTAACTTATAATAACTTAAAAAAATAAATAAAAATGATATTAAACTACTTTAGAAAATATATAAATATTTTTTATTTTCTAAATTAAAAGTAATAAAATCATTTATTAATTATTATCAATTTTATAAATAATTTTGAGTCTAATTTTATTATCGGTCCACGTGGACCAACTAGGGTTCATCTCCAGTTGGCCTCGGTCAACTCTCTGTCTAAGGTCCTAGGTTCTGACGGACCTAGTTTGGCCCGCTTTTCTTCAATTTTTGCAGCCCGAATCTTGCAATTTTTTGGATTGATTCCTTATGCACTTTTCTTCCTTGATGACCCCTCTTACACGCTCGCTTATCTCCTCGATTCTTTGCATCGCTAATTCGACCATTGTTTCTCATTCTCTATTAGACCATGTCCAACTCCTGTACATAACCTTCACCTAAGCCCCCTCTCAATTTGGAGTCCCTTTTGGCCCTTATTTTGGCTCCCCATCCCATGCTCCGGATCGAACCCGATGATAGGAGAGTTTTCCAACCGAGTGTAACGAAGTTAGGCAAGGTCTTGGGTTGATTTCATCTACCTCCGGTGAAGGACCATTGTAGAGGTCCACTTCCCTGGATCCAGCTGAGCAAGGTATTTCTGTCTTTATTTTTTAGAATAATTTTAGTCCCTAGTTGAATTTCATGCTGTTAGAATTAGATTTCATTGTGTGTTTTAGTGTTAAATTCCCTCTTCGTAATTCACCGGAGCTTACCTCTCGCAAACCATTTCACTATCCTCCACTTCTTTCCAAATGCACCAGACCATCTCGCCTTCTTTTCCTAATGTTCCCCTTGCCCCACACCACTCCATTCGTCCCGATCCTTAGTGGATCGGGATATGGGTGCTCCACCTCCTTCTGTCGTCAGAGCACCTATACTACGCTTCACTATGCTCCATTCCTTCTCACTGAAGGGTTGAGGCAATTTTCCCTCGACCCAGTAACATCTTTTTGCAGGCCCATAAGCCCTCAAGCGCAGTTGGAGTTATTTTGGACTCTCTAGTGGTACTTGGTGCTCTACATCTTCTCTAATCTTTTGGGAGAGCTCCAGTGTCCCTTCAGCCAATTTGAAGCATCCAGCGGATAGAAGACCCTGCCAGGAGCATACGAGCCATTTTGGAGCACCAACGAACGTCAGAGAGGCTAGATCTCACCGGAGGAAGCTTGCCATGCCGAAAATTCCTCCCTATTCTTCCCCATCCTCTCTTCGATGTCAGATCAAGGCCACTCCCAGTTTGATAGTGTGTCATTGGATGAAGAGCATCGGAGCCATGGATCACCCCCATGGGATCTAATCCTGATCATCCCAGGCGAATCGTCGTTGACCGCTGAATGTGTGACGCGTGGATTAGTGGATGCATGTGACTATCTGCCAACGCACATGGAGGGGGTATTTAGCACTATTAACCCCCACTTTTTGCACTTTATTATTTAGCATATAACTTTCATTGATCGTAGTTATTTTTTTTGTAGAACTTGCAAAATGACCCTCGTATTTTTATTATTTGTAGTTTAGTCAAGTCCACGTCATCTCACGTGTCGTCGCACGAGAGGTGGTGTTTTTCACTTAATCCCCTATAGTTATTTATATTTCTTTTTGGTCCTAAAAATTTTTATTCAGTTATATATTTTTGGAAAAATTGCATGAAGTACCTCAACCTTTATTTTATTTGCATATATGCCCCTGCTAGGACATGAATTTCCGGGTGTTCGTTCTATTTATTAAATTTAGTGTCCGTGCTCCAAAAATTTCATCAAAATAGGGATAAGCTCCTAGTAGGATCTATTTCCATGCTATATTTTTATTTTTGCCTTTTAGAATTTTACCTATTATATAAAAATAAAAAAGAGCACAAATATTCCTTGTTTAGCTTTAAAAATACCAAAATAATATAAAAACCTTTCTTAAAAAAATCCAAAAAATATGCATTTTCCTATCTAATTATTTTACAACTCCATAACTCAAAAACCTAGAAAAAGAAAAATCATAAAAATAAACAAGTCTTAAAAACTTTTATAAAAATCTAAAAAGTTCCTAAAAACTCCAAAAAGTACCATTTTCTCTTATATAATTTTCCTTATATTATTTTTTACCTATTAAAATTTATTTTGAAGAATTTTTGCATCAGTTACTATTTTTAATTTTCATTTCAATTTGGCCTATTTACTTAATCCTTGATTTGAGATACTTTTAACTTTAAAATCCATAAAAAAATTAGCAAAATACTTTAAAAATCATAAAAAATAGTGAAAACTTATTTAAAATCCAAAAATATTTTATGTTCTATAATTTAAATATTTTTATTTGTATTTATATATACATATTACCTTACATTGTATACATATATCCTTATATTATATATACTATAATATGAAAAAAATAAAAAATTAGAAAATATAAAAATAAATTTTTTTAATAAAAAAATAAAAAAATTAAAATAAAAATAAAAAAAAGATATATAATAAAACCCACAAAAAATAGACAAGAAGAACACACATTTTTGTGCATTTATTTGCCCAGATCTCCTGTTTTGCTCCATATGTTCGACCTCCACAATACATGCACCTATACACATCTTTTATAGAGTTATAATAAATTTTAACTACATACATTTATTTTCATCACTTGATTTTCACTTTTCTTCATTTTTGCGGCTCGAATCTTGTGATTTTTTGGATTGATTCCTCTTGCTCTTTTCTTCCTCGATCACCCCTCTTATAGACCCACTCGTCTCCTCGATCCTTGCATCGTTGATTTGACCATTGTTCCTCATTCTCTAGCCCATGTCCATCTCTCGTACATAACCTTCACCTGAGCCCCTTCTCGATTTTGAATCCCATTTGGCCCCAATTTTGGCTCCCTATCCTGTGCTCCGGATCGAACCTAGTGATAGGAGAGTTCTCCTGCCGAGTGTAGCGAAGTCAGGCGAGGTCTCGGGTTGATTCCAGCTTCCTCGATGAAGCATCGTTGTCGAGGTCCACTTCCCTAGCTCTGATCGAGCGAGGTATTTCTTTGTTTGCTTTTTAGAATAGTTTCAGTCCCTAGTTTAAATTCATGATGTTAGAATTAGCTTTCATTGTGTGTTTTAGTGTTAAATTCCCTCTTCGTAATTCACCGGATCTTATCTTTGGCGAACCATTTTACTGTCCTCCGCTTGTTTCCCGATGCACCAGACCATCTCTCCTTCTTTTCCTAATGTTTGCCCTTGCCCCACGCCAGTCCATTCAACCAGATCCTTAGTCGATCAGGATCTGGGTGTTCCACCTCCTCCCACCGCTGGAGCACCTCCACCACACTTCACTACACTCCATTCCTCCTCGCTGAAGGGTCGAGGCAATTTTTCCTCGACCCAATAACATCTTTTGTAGGTCACGTAAGCCCTCAAGCGCAGTTGGAGCTATTTTGGACTCGCCAGAGGTACTTGATGCACTACATCTTCTCCAAGAGTTTGGGAGAGCTATAGTGACCCTCCAACCATCTTGTAGCATCCAGCAAATAAAGGACCCTGCCAGGAGCATACAGGCCATTTTGGAGCACCGGAGAACATCAGAGAGGCTAGATCTCGTTGGAGGAAGCTTGCCTTGCCAGAGTTTCCTCCCTGTTCTTCCCCCATTCTCTCTCCGTTGTTAGATCGAGGCCACCTCCCAATTTGATAGTGTGTTGTTGGATGCAGAGCACCAGAGCCATGTATCTCCCCCATGGGATCTAATCCAGATCGTCTGAGGCGAAACGTCGTTGACCACTGAATGTGTGACGCGTGGATTAGTGGATACATCTGACCGTTCACTGACGCACGTAAAGGGGGTATTTTTGTATTATTAACCCCCACATTTGTACTTTATTATTTAGCATATAAATTTTTATTTGTCGTAGTTATTTTTTTGTAAAATTTGAAAAAAGACCATTGCATTTTTATTATTTGCAGTTCAGTCCAGTCCACGTCACCTCAATGTCATCCCACGAGAGGTGGTGTTTTTGTACTTAGTCTCCTGCAGTTATTTATATTTCATTTTGGTCCTAAAATTTTTTATTTCAGTTATATATTTTTGAAAAAAAATGAAGGAAGCACCTCAACCATTATTTTATTTGCATGTATGCCCTTGTTAGGGCATAAATTTTTGGATGTTTGCTCTATTTATTAAATATAGTGTTTGTGCTCCAAAATTTCACAAAAATAGGGATAAGCTCTTACTAGGATCTATTTCCATGTTGTATTTTTATTTTTTTCATATTAGTACTTTTACATATTCTATAAAAATAAAACGAGCACAAATATTCCTTGTTTAGCTTTAAAAATACCAAAACAATATTAAATCTTTTTAAAAATTCAAAAAATACTTATTTTGTTTATCTAGTTATTTCACAACTAAAAAACCCTGAAAAAAGAAAACGGAAACACATAAAAATCAAAAAGCCCCAAAAACTTTTATAAAAATCTGAATTTTTTTCTAAAAATACAAAAGTACAATATTCTATTATATAATTTTTTATATTATTATTTACTTATTAAAATTTATTTGATGAATTTTCTCATCATTTGTTATTTATAATCTCATTTCAATTTGGCCTATATATCTAATCCCTGATTTAGGATAATTTTAACTTTAAAGTCCATAAAAATTAGCAAAAAAACTTAAAAAATCACAAAAAATTGAAAAAATTCAAGCCTAAAAAAATTATTTTCTCTAATTTAACTATTTTTATTAGTATTATATATATTATCTTACATTGTATCATATATCCTTATATTATATATATATCATTTATAAAAAGAGAAGAAATAAAAAATCATAAAATATAAAAGAAAAATTAAAAATATCAAATTTAAAAAAAATTAAAAATATATAAAAACAAAAATTAAAATATATAATCAAAACCCGCAAAAAATAGACAAGACGAACACACATTTTTGTGTATTTATTTGTCCCGATCTCCCATTTTGCTCCATGTATTCGACCTCTAAAATACATGCTCATATACACATCTTTTATAGTGTTATAATAAATTTTAACTACACACATTTATTTTCATTACTTGATTTTTAATTGTGGGTTAATTGATGATTGAATTAGGATTTCTTGAGCAGTCATCACATCAATTGCGGTCTCACCTTGTGAGACTGTATGAGCCTCAAAAAATCATGTTATCACTTATATTTAATGTTTCAGGAAGCGAGGGCTAATGGTGCAAAGTAACTACGTGCACATGCGTGTTGCGTGAGTGCGTCTAAGGTTAGGGTGCAGTTTTGGGCTAGGCTTCCAAGTGGAAGTTGATGGTTTCTTTGGGCATGGCTTAGTATAGATGCTCGTGAAGGAGTCTCAACCGTCGATGAAGATGAAGATGACGCTCCAATCTTGATTGGAGGGTGTTTGACCTCCCCTCGGATCAGGTTGTGGCTCGATGGTGTGATTGTGGTGAAGGCTGAATGGAGAAGGGTATTATCGAAGACAAGGCTGGAATTGAATCAACCTCCGTCGACACATAACAGGAGGTGGGGATATCGATGGTGGTTACTAAGGAGAGCGATGAGGATGGTGGTCGAGGTGATGGCTGATCGGAAGAGGATGTCAGATGTGGAAGGCTTACGGTGGTGCTTCGACGAGCGACCTGGCTTGATCTTGGACCTGGAGCTCTCGCTGAATATCCCTCCTTGCTTGTCAACTTCGGTGGTTGGATGCCTCTCCTTCTCCAATCTGCGAAGATGGTAGTGGTGGCGTGAAGAGGAGCTTTGTCCAGTCGATGAAGAACTAAGACCCCTTGGTAGACACCCAACAAAGTAAAGGAGCTGATCTCGAGAACCTACAAACTATCGGTGCCTTGGAGATCGGTTGCTACCGATGTTCTTATATCTATCACCAAATCGCGGCAGCAACTGAAAGGTGTGGCGATGCTCCATGCTCCCGGAGCTTAACGGATGGAAATGCGGTAGAGTTCAAGGCACCATGGATAGTTGACTCTAATGTTGTTGTTTGGACTAGAGAGGTGGGGCGGCAGCTCTGATGGTAGAGGAAGGAGCTAAGTAGCGGGAGGGTGCAGAGGAGATAGAAGAGGAAGCGATGAGATAGAAGATGATGGTGGTATGAATGTCTTGGTGTGAAATTGAACAAAGAAACACATGTGATGCGGTGAAATAACAGAGGAGAGAACTCGAAATCAAAGCACACAATACGAAGAAGAAGAATAAAGAAGGAAGAAATCAAAAAAGGGAGTACTTGTAGGATGAACGAATCACATGTGGAAAGGAACTCGTGGTAGTGGACTCCAATGATCGTTGCTCAAGTATACGGCAATTGACCGAGCTGAGCAACACGTAAAGCGGGATGTAACAAGGAGCTATCACATCCTTGGATCACACCTCAGCGTAGTCGCCTTCTTCATTTCTCAACCTCATTTTCAACTCGTTGTCACTGAGGTGGTAGGCGAGCTCGGTCTCTCTCCCTATCTCTCTCTCTCTCTCGATTAGTAGCGGATACCGATGAATGGAGGAGAGAGATGGATTTTGAGGTGTCACAACTAGGGTTCACAAAAATGAATGGGTGTGGGGATGATTCAATGTGGAGGGAAACGAGGAGATCATGGAGGAGAGGGAAATTCATGGAGGCGGTGTGAGGAGGTGGACTCGGTCGCAAGCGATGGGAGGAAGAGGAAGATTGAAGACGAGGTCGAAAGGAGGAGATGGTCGTGGGAGAGATAGAGAGAGAAAGGAGGTGGTGTGGTAGAGTGAGGGAGGTGGAGGGTGGTTGGGGTTCGGCCATGAGTGAAGAATGCGAAGGAGAGGGGAAGAGGTCTTGGTCGTTCGATCAACCAAGGAGCGGACATGTGACAGGAATAAAACAAAAGAAAATAAAATAAAAAACAAAAAAAACCAAAAAAAGGAAGATAATCTAGGTCATTGAATGAAGGGATGCCTCATCCAACGGTCCACAAATGATGAGGCTAGGAGGGGTTAAGTGGGAGGCACGTTGTAGCTCTTGGAGATACCATGTGTCACTCCCACAAAAATCAGAAAATAAAATAAAACATCAAAATAAAATAGTAAACAATGTCAAATCAAAAAATAGTCTGCATTAAAGTTGTCCATCTTTGCGAGATCTACAACTTTTGTGAAGTAATAAAAAATAAAATAAGGCATATGTACAAAGTTTATTTTTGGTGGTCTTCTATATACATAGAATACCATATTTTTTATGTTTCTATTTTTTTATGATTTTTAAATAAAGGAACATTCAAATAAAATCATATAAAATATAAAAATATATTTACAAATTAATATATTTTTTGGTATTTTTAATAATTTAGAAAATTAAGATATAAAATAAATTGGATTTATGTACAATCCATATACAAACTCATAATGAGTAATTTTCTATAATTTGGTTCATTTTTTATTTGGATTTTTACATACTTAATTAAAACATAAATTTAAAAAATAGATGAAAATAGATAAATTGAAAAAATTAATTTTGTACATAAAACGATAAGATTAAAATCAGTCAATATATACAATATACAATGAGGACCCAAAATCAAAGTTTCACATATGAACTCCGATTCTTTAAATTTAATCTTGTTTTGTAAGTAATTCAATGTACATTAATTCAAATGTGAGTAGATGTTCATAAGAGACTGTATGTGAGAGATGTGCGACTTTGTGGCTTTTTGTCTCAAAACTAAGGTTTGGTTTTATTTGTCAAATATCCATGCTAGTATTTTTCTAATATTTTTCCTTTATTAAGGTTAGTATTATGTACACAATGGATTTGATTTTATTGCATTTGAGGTTAGTATAAATAATGAAAACTGGGGAAGTTTGTTAATATACATGTGATTATTTACACAGAAATTCTGACTTCTTGTTAATACAATTCTAAATGATAATATATATTAATTACAAATGCATGAATGATAATAATGCAATATAATAGTTAAATGCATTTAACTATTTGGGAATGAACCTTTATTTTCAGCTTTTAAAGTGACGAATCATAGATTCATTAGGGGGCTTGGCATGGTTCCTCGAATTTTTCATTAGTTTATTACCTTATCAACTTTCTTTTGATTAAGAGAAATTTTAGCAGGATTAGATCTACTGGTAATAGAGGGGCCGTATCTAAAGAGCCAAACTTAGTTTAAGTTTTAGATTGGTATTTAGCATATAAAAGTTTGTCTATATTTTTCTTTCCTTTGGTGAAACTGGCAAGGTCATTTATTACAATCTTGGTTTTATCTTTGAGTGCATAGACAATATTTTCTAATTTATATGTTGCTCTTTAGAAACAAAATTTTATTTTCACTTACTTTTCAGATAAAGACAAACAATCAATGAGCTCATCATGAATGTTTTCCTTGAGTAAACCTACTACTAATTTATGTTTCTCTAAAGTGATACGTGCAATAGATTTTACCATTATTTTCCTTTTTCCCAAACTAACGACAAGACCATGCAGGATAGGAATAGCACATTTGAAATCATTATAGAATGTTCATCTAAGATTATATGACTATCGATAGCCATCAATATGAGCAGAGCTTATTCATCATTACAAGCATGTGAGTCTAGGGATTCAAATAGACGGATGCAGATACAAATATAAGTGTTATTATATCCTTATATATCTTAAAATACAAATATAGATGTGGATACATATATTGGCAGATACTAAAACTATGTTACCATATCTTTAAAAAATAGATACGAATGTAAAATGGATATTGATCGCATAAGATTAATATTAGAAATACTTTATAAATTAGCCTAAATATACATGTATTAGATGAATACATATGATATAAATATAGTAAATGTACTTATATCATTATAATTATAGAAAATATAATGAAAGAAGTACATAATCGTGTTTAAATGGTTAAAAATAAATTTACAATAATATTTGGATATCAAATTGATATCCATATCTGTATCCATTTTAAATTAGATACGAATGTGAATATAAAAATATGTATAAAACAGATATGGTGTTGGGTCATATTTAGAGATTATACATATACGTTTGCATCCTTATCTGAGTCACTTTCCAAAGAGTCAAAGGAGTCGAAGAGAAATCACTTGCAGTTTGCAAAGCTTTTTTCTTTGAATATTTGTGATGTCACGTGTAGGGTCATTTCCTTCTTTCTCTAATATTCATTTATTTCGGTGTGATTCATGTTGTTTGAAGTCTTGATTTTGGCTTCTCTAATAAGGGGCAATTCTTCTTGAAGTGACCCTTCATCATGCAGTTGAAGCAAAGCATTCCATTCCATAGATCCCTTCTGATGATTCCTTGAATCTTCTTCTTAGAAAGACTGTCATCTTGAGAGCTTTCATCTGATGGGGTAAGCTCTGAAGCTTGTAGTGTTATGCTCTTCTTTATCGTTATCTCTTCGACTACTGGTTGCTTCTCTACTTCATAAGATAAAAGCTTGCCTATAAGGTCGTCAAACAGAGAGTGTTGGAATCATTTGCTTCATTGATCACGATCTTAGTGGTCCTCCAATTTGTCGTACGTAGTTTGAGAATCTTCTTTACATGATTGGCTTCATTAATTTCCATGTTCAAATTGATAATGTCATTGATAATTCCAAAGAATCTCATATACATTGCTCTGATGGTTTATCCATTCTTCGTCTTGAATAATCCATACCTTTGTTGTGGTAGGATGACTTGAGTCTCTTTCACTTTGCTACAACCTTCATAAGTAATAATGAGTTTGTTCCAGATTTAATGTAAAATCTCTATTGAGCTCCTCCTTATTGATAGCATAGAAGGTGGTGTTAATGCTTTTTGAGTTAAAATTACCTTCTTCTTATCGGTTTTCAAAAGAGTGAGGGACTTTTCTAGTAGGCTAAAGTTCTGTATATTTGGATTCGATTACAATACATAGCTCATGATCATCGGTGGATTCCAAAAAAAATCTGTATTTAAATGTTCTGATAGTTGTACTTGATCTCGCCAAAGTGTGGAGATCTGTCAATGGGTTTTCTTTCAAAGGAGTTGTTGGTGCTTGCAGATGTTACCATGTGTCTGGATGAGGTTGTACTTCATTGCACTGGAACCCCCTCGGATACCTCTTGTGATTTCCTGACGATTGTAATATTACTAGAGGAGGGTGAATAGTAGTGATGATGGAAGAGTAAACTTTTTTGCAGAAATTAATAGAGTAAAGAATAAACCAACAACGCAAGGAATCACATTGTGTGGGATGTTAGCATGGAAACCTAGACAAAGAAAGTGACAGACCCAATTCCTCTCAACTTAAGATTTACGGTTGGTCGAGCCAACCAGCTGCTTTACTTCCCAATATATTTATGCAGATATCTCGATTGTTTATAAATCTCACTTTACAACTCTGCATGAAAATACCAAAGTCGCCACCACAGATCTGACACGGTGAAAAAGTCAAGGCTAGGCGAATTCTGATTTTCCTTTGGCTTCATGGACTGTCCTAGCTCTGAGATCCAAGATCAACCTGTAAACTTTCGGATCTAACATCCAAAGTTTCCTCAGCAAGTGTATGAAAAGTTATATAATAGTAATAACTTAACCATATCAATATAAGAGATATTTGCATAATTTATAATAATATAAGCACGTGCAATAATATCCTAGAAAATGGGGGGGGCGACCAAACGCTACTAAATAATAGCTTTCTCAAATCGAAGCTATCTACTTCACTTTCTATCAGAATAAGAGAAGAGTTTCGAAAAACTAGAGAGAGGAAGAGAGAAGATGGTCTAAGAGACTTCTTCTTTGTTGTAAAGAACAAAAGAGAGTTGTTGTGTCTTCCAAGGATGGGTATGGGGTCCTTTATATAGGGTTGTGGCCATTGGAAGCAAATAAAATTGTCAAGATTTCAATTGATCTATCAATTGATCAATTTACTTGATCAGGTTGTTTTAAATGATCGATTAGAAATAACCATTAAAGTAAACATTGAATCTTTTAATTTCAAAGTTGATCGGTCATAAAAAAAAACTAGTGGTCAATCAAGGTTGGTTGATCGATCAAAGAAAGAAGACATGGTTGATCATCTGAGTTGGTCTATCAGGGAACTAGAATGGTCGATCAGGGGATAATCAATCAGGTTGACGATGTTGTTCGATCACTTTAGCTTCTCCATTCAATTCTTTATTTGGTAAGTTTTCAATATTCACCGTTAGAACATGTTGCACAAAAAAATATTATAACACTAATTCAACTTTGATATAACAAGGAATATATAAACTTTTGAGTGCACGTCTTTGAAGATCTCCAGTAGGGGTAGTTGGATTAACTTGCAATCTGGTCAGTAACAAACTGATAAACGAACAACTTGAGATGTGTGTGTATGTGTCATATTTAAAATTAACGAGAGCAATAGGGGAGTAAGAAAGAAAGAATTAACAAAAGATTGTATAGAATATGGGAAAAGCTCACCTCTTTAATTTGCGTGTGAGGAAATCAAAATGTGCAACATGTGACTTGTGTTGTGCTGAGAGATTTTTTATTCATTTTTATTAATCTATAATAAGAGAAATCTCAATTAAAGAGCTTAAAATAAGGAAAATTCGAACACTAATGGCTCCAAATATAATTAGATTATATATTGTGCTGAGAGATTTTTTATTCATTTTTATTAATCTATAATAAGAGAAATCTCAATTAAAGAGCTTAAAATAAGGAAAATTCGAACACTAATGGCTCCAAATATAATTAGATTATATATTGTGTTTGTTCACTATTGTTGAATTTTTCTAGTAAATTTTTTAAGGATGTCCAAAATATCTTAATTGACAAGTATTCAATTTCCTCTGTTCATTTTGAGGGAAAAAGTTTGAGGGAAAGGATCCTTTGTTACAGTAGTGGTTGATACAGCAGGGGTCCGTTGGATGGAGATCTGATGGCTCTCATAGGGGGCTAGGGATGGTCGACCCTTTATGAGGACCTTCGAATCCCCATCCAACAGATTCCCTATGTTACAGCTGGTGTTGTGACAACAGAGGATCCTCTCTGCCATTTTAATCCTAAAATCATGTATCTTCGAAATGTTAACTTATTTTTGTAAATTTACATGTGGATACTATTAGACGAATATAAAAAAAGTGTCACTATATTAGTAAAATATGTTACAATTTTAAAATCTATGTGGATTGGATATACGTATGATAGCAGAAATATTTTCTAGGTTAACTTAAATACACAAGCATTAGATGGTTGATATAATAATACTCGTATGTGTACTAATTTTTGAGTAGTTACAAAGTATAAATGCCATAATATGATATATTGGATGTCTATTTTATCCAACCAAATATTAATATATCCCTATTCGTTTGCATATCTATTCCGAATATGCGTCAATTTCTTCTCTCAAGTGCTCTCCTATCTGGAAATTTCAATCCATCTTGACATCTCATCAACATATTTCTTATTTCATGCAAACCCTATTTCGACTCGAGCCCACACAATCACGCTTGACTACTTTATTTGTACAAAGCGTTGTTATAATAAATTAATAATTAAAGTTGCAATGATTGTTTGATAATACCAAAACGATTGACCGATCTAATATTGTAACAAAAGAATGGACAAAGAGGGAGTGACGACAAAAGCAACATCTCGTGGATTTCAATAATGATTATGCCAGTAATTAACTTAATGTCACCAAATCACTTTTTAATAGATGGGATATTACATCACCCACCATCCGTGAGTAATTGTTAAAGCGTTTTATTTTATGTACTCACATGTGCAGGTTTTGTTGTTAAGAAAGAGACGCCTGTAAACTTTTTAAATGATCTACAGGAGGGAAGATCCACACTTAGACAAGGTAATATCTTGATTTTTGGATGGGTCAGAAGGAAACATGCTTGTGTAGATTTGACAGGAGTTACACCACTGGTGGGGTTGAAGAGCGAGACCTTCACAGCGGGACATGTTGTCCTTAAAGTTGCTTCCGCAAAAGGGGTGAAGCACGAGAAAGCGTGCATTAAGAATCAACATGCCTTCACCTCTTTTGGTTTTGGTACTTTTGGATTCTTAGCACCGGAGATGTTGAGCTTTCAAAGGGGGTCCAAAAAGTCATGAGCAATAATGTTATTGTTTCTAAATTTATGGATGTAGTGTTTAGAAGCATTTGTTTTGCAATTCAAAAAGGAGTAGCAGCGCAGCTTGTTGCCCGTTTGTCTCCTATTTCGATGTAATGTGAAAGACTTGAACTTATCTTCGTGATATCAGTTACTTCAGCCTGTAACCTTATATTAGAGTCTGGAGCAGAGCATAAATATTAGGTACTAATTGATTTGTGATGGGTCAAAGTGAGTTATGATCAAATAGATGGATCACCCGTTTAAGTGAGCACCCGATGTATGTTTCGATACTAAAATAGGGAGGGTGTGTTATTGTAACACCCCAACCACCAAACATAGTCTCATATCTAAAAGTCATGAAGTGTGAGTGTGGGTTAAAAGTCGTGTCGACTACTACTTGACAATTTGAGCTTAACCATTTTGAACGGTTGTCAATGGATCCAATCGGATTCAAATCCAACAAGTTGACAGGATCAGTTTTCCTCGATGATAACGAGCTCGGGACCTAAGCCTGGGATGCTATAATTATTGTGCCAAAATGCTCAATGATGTCACCTAAGGAGAGAAAGTTTTGGCGCCACAAAATGCCCGAAAATAATTAGAACTCTAACAAAGACATTCTAAAGAAGTTGATAAGTCAAAACTCTAATCAACTCGCAAATAACTTATTATGTATGCTTGATGCCAAAAAAAGGAATTTTGAAATGAAATTGGGGGTGATTGGTCTTGGATTATTCACCAAATATATTTCTCCACGAAACAATAGCATCCACTGATGTGATTTTCTACTGATTTTTGCTAGTTTTGTGGTGTTTTTATATTTTTAAGGGACAAAGGCAATAAAAATGCCAACTAAATTTTTAAGTAGGATTATGTATAATTAATCTACAATGTTTTTTAAAGAAAGTTTTTAGAGATAGGGAGAATAAACAAAAAAATCAAATACCATGGAAGATCAAAATGGAGTTTATCAATTTTAAGCATCTAAAAGCATCTCCGAAAATTCCACAATCTTGGAATATAGAGATATCCAAGAGCTATCACAGGGTATTTTTCACAAATATTGTGATGAGACTCCAATAAAAATCATACAAGGTCAATTTATTTTAAGCTCAAATCTGATTTTTTTCCCTCAAAATCAGTGCCAAAAATTTTGTTTGATATTGATGCACAATATATCTAGCAACCAGAATCAAATTCATTGGATATGAATTTGTATAAAATAAACAAGCCAAATATCTATTGTAAATTTGAAAATTCATAGATGAGTCATATGTCCAAAATGCATGAAGTTGGCCTCAAGCAGGGCACTAAATAATAAATAATTGTATTTTTAAAGAAATCATTGTAAACATCCATATGCATATAGATATATAAAGAAATATTGTACATATAAAGCAAATTTTGAAAATCCAACACGTGTACTTTAAGTCAATCTTGTCTAGTTTTTATTGGTTTAAAACAATTCACAATATCATCATTTATTTCTATTTCATATATTCCGAGTTCTCTTGTTCGGAGAATGGAAAACCATACGTTACATTTTAAACAATAAGAAATATAAAAGATTCCACATTGGTGTCAAGCTTAGCACCAAGAAAGAGGATGAGAAAATCCCACCAATCATTTTATCTGTCAAGTATATTTCATTTTTTATGTTTAGCTTTTTAATTAATAACTTATAAATATGTATTATTATCTTACTTAGTTTCTTGGATTTATCCAAGAAGAAGATTCGCTTGGAGTAATATCAAGATACCTTGAATTTAAATCATAATATATAGCTTTCAAAATATATTAAAGAGGGACACTAATGTAATTTTCTAATAAAGTCAGTCCCAATTACTTTCGAAGAGATTATGTTGAAACATAAAAACAATATTAAGGAGGAAAAATAGATGGTAGGGAACTAGACGTGCAAAGTAAGTTATTTCCATCTTAGAAATTTGATAACAATGAATAAAGTCAAACTTAATTTATCTTATCATATAACATAGATTTTGTTACGTGCACTTGGAGTGCATTGCATAGATTTGCAACAATGAAGACTCGGACATGTGCAGGTCTAGGGAGGCATGTGATGAGTTCACGAGCCGCAAATGGGACAGAAGCGTCATGTGTCCACAAGGGAGTTGGAGGTGCGGTTCTTAGAGGAAGGCGAGTGCACATCGCGTCCGAGAAGAAGGTCAGTGTACGACAGGTCTACGAGAAAGCCGAGGCATGACAAGACCGAGAGGAAGGCACAATTGTGATGCATCAGAGAGGAGGTTAGGGTGCGATAGTCCAGCAAGGGAGCTGGAGCATAGCACGTCCGAGAGAAAGGTCAAGATATGAGAAGTGCATGAGGGAGCCTAGCCGAACATCTGACGTAAGAGGGAGGTGGGATGGAGTCACGAAGAGAACCAAGGGTTGTTTTTATGGTTTCAACCGGAGATAGAAGGGGGCACATTTCAACCGGAGAGGCACATATGAAAAATTGAGTTACTTTTGATGTGGTACTAAAGAAACAATTCAAAGGTCTCCACAAATACAAATGAAGGGGGCACTAGCCCCACATGCCCAAAGTATAAGTCCGCCATTAGTCTCAAATGAAAGACAATTAGTTCAGTTTAAAATTATAAAATCCAAATTGAAATAGCATCAAAGGTTTATGAAATAAAAACCTAAAACAAGGATCTTTTGCTAAAAGATAAATTAAGATCAAACTCTCAAAATTTAAATATGGGCTTATATGCAATTAGACCTTCCTGGAGGGCATTTATGCAAAAATCCTTTGCATCTCGTGTTCCTCACACAAGGTATACTAATGGATTTTTGCCAAAGATCCAAGGGCTTCCTTGTAATGAAAATTCTCAGTCACGTGTGTGCTCTAAATCAAATACAACTTGATCTCCAGTGAGAAACTTCCACAAGGAGTCTGGATTCGTGCGAACCGTTCGATCTTGACCGAGTGACTCAAGCCTCCTCGCCTCCAGAAGGGCATGAAATGACTCGAGTAGTGAGGAACCCGATCTGTCGTCGATATTGGGATAGGGTGCGGTGGTCGCACAGACGTACGATGGCAGACGTAGGTGATCTAAAAAAGAGGAGGTTGGCTTTGCACGGGCGAAGGTACGAGAGAACCAAGTTGACCTCAGTCAACATGGGCCAATCAAATAGGGATTTGACCCAGGTCAATCCTCATTCATTTGATGTCGAGAAGAAGGATGGTGCATGACAATGGGAGCGTACCACGTGTGGGATGACTGAGAGTTGACTTTCAATGTGGCGGCTCTAAAAAACAAAAAAAAAGAGAAAAAAAGATAAATTCAAAATAAAAATGGTAACTTTCATGAAGACCTCAAAAACAACTAAAATATTTTACATATATATAATAATTTTTAAGATACTTTATATTTATAAAATACATAATTTTCAAGTTTTGTATTTTTTTTCTTTGATTCTTTTCATAAAATATATACCTTTAGTTTTTTAATATACTAATAATATAATATTTAGATATGATCAATTTTCCAGATTTTAATAATTAAGAAAAACACAAAAAACAAGAAAATGTGACATATGTATGTGAAAACCGTGATTCTTTTTGTCTATTTTTAAGGACTTAAAATAAATAGTAAAATAATAAAATAAAAATAGAGAGATTGATTAATATGGTTCCAAATATATAAAGTAAATTACACAAAAGTCCCTTAATTATACACCTAATTTCATAGTCATACCCAGACTCGTCCTCTGCCTACACGAGCCATGACCTTCTTCTCCGCCCATGCAATCCCTCACCTCGCATGACCCATCCTCTGCCCTCTACATGTAAACTCCAGCATCTTCCACCGTCACGAGCCTCCTCGGTCCGGCGCAAGCCCTCGGTTCTGCCCCCTGCGAGCAACATTCTCATTCTTCTCCTTTTTTAAGACATGATCGGGCATAGACCACATTCGTCGAGCTCCTATGTCCATCCTTATTTAATTGACAATCTGAGGAATCAAATATCGTCGAGCAAGCGAGAATGGCATACTGCAGCAGTGCCTTCCAACTTGACTTGGTCAATGGGTTGGGGGCCCGCCCGACCAACCCGCTCATGGGCCGGGCTAGAGGTTAGGAGATTTTGGAAGGGGTCGACCCAGCCCGACCCATAAAAAATAAAAAATATATAAATATAAGTTGAATAATATATATATTAATATGATACGCTTCAATACTTCATATATGACACTAGTTCTAAATAAAAATTAGCAGTTTATATGTCAAGTAACATGTAAACTACTTATATTAATTATATAAAGTATAAATGCTATTAATAAAATTATTGGTACATATTAAATATCATTAGAAAATTCAATAGATAAAGAGCGAAATGGGCCATGGTCCGACCCATGGGCGAGCTTTGGACATGGATTTTTGAACCTCGGTCCATTAGGTCTGGCCTGCATTTTGGCCACGTCTACTTCCAACTGCAGTCTGCAGCTACTCGAGGCTCCTCCTCCTCCTCGTCTTCGCCAGCGTAGTAGATGTAACTAGGGTTGGGCATTGGGCTAGGCCGGCCCGACCCAGCCCAAAACCCGATCCAAACCCGAACTCGAATTTAATGGGCGGGCCGTGTTTAGCCCGATAGCCCGACCCATTCTAAAGCAAGTATATTCATATCTAGTACGGTATAATTATATCAATTATATTCATGTTCATTCTAAATACCATGTTCTAACTTTAATATCCTTATGAGTGTAGAATAGATGCTTAGACACATTAATTATCATATCCATTAACGTGGATTGAGGATATTATTACATTAATATACAAGATTATTACATTACTTTGCAAGAATGGAATCTGTGTCATCAAGTGTTAGAGCATGTACAACTGTAAGTAATCAATCTGTATTGGGTCATAGTGCCGGCATCTACAATAGAATATGTAATGGTGAATTGAATGGTGGTTTAAGTCGCCATATTTTTACCACATTTCTATTTCCAACATACAACTAATGTTAAAATCACAAATTAGTTAGCATGCTTATAGTTTTAAACATGCACACATGCATAAGAAACAACCACACAAATGCAAGAAGAATGGAAGACGTGATATTGGTATACATAGGTGTTAAAATGGGCCAGCCCGACCCGAACCAAACCCATTTTGTTTAGGCCGGGTTTGGGCTTGGGCCTAATTTTTAAAATAAAATGGGCCTAGGCCCGACCCATTAGCCCATATACTTAAATGGGCTTGGGCCGGGCCAACTCAAACCTGACCCGGCCCGGCCCAATGCCCAACCCTACATGTAACTATTGTATTCCAGGTAGAGATGAGCATTAGGCAAGGTCAGTCCGACCCAGCCCAATGCTCAACCCGATAAAGCCCAACCCAAGTTCGAGCTCGAACAATAGTCGAGCGGGCTTGGGCTTGATTTTTGGACCAATTCTACTGTCGGGCCGGGCTCGGGCAACGATGAGCTCGAGCCCGAAGCCCGTGGGCCGACCCAAATATAGGCCCATCAGAGGCTCAACCCGATAAATATATTTGGTGTATATTTGTTATGTGTTTTGGAGTTTGGATTCTTGGAATAGGAATAGCTTCCTTGTCATTCCTTGTTCTTCCTCCTTTTCTTTGGCTGCAAGATAAAGTTTCAAATAATATAAGCATGGAAAAAGAAGATTTTTTTTCCTTGGGCCTCTCAATATTTCAAGGACATGAAGATCACAAGTACTAATTAGTTCTTAATCGGGTCAGCCTGAACTAGGCCCGGCCCAAGTATCATCGGGTTGGGCCCGAACTTGGGCTGGTTTTTCCATATTTATTTGGGCCTAGGCCCAGCCCGCGAGCCCACTACGTTAAACTGGCTCAGGTTGGGCTGAGGTGGGCCCGACCTGACCCGGTCCGATGCTCATCCCTAATTCCAGGCGGTTCCATTCTATTATTCTCCTCGTCAAACTTCTTCTGGACACTCTTATGTTTCTCCTCATTTTTGTTAACGTTGTTCTTGTTTTCTTCTTAATCTTCTCTTGTTCTTATACTCCTATACTTGGACTCGAGAGGTTTTAACGGCATTATCTTAGACATCATCTTCATTAGAGGTGTCAGAAAATTCTCAAGTTCGATATTCGTTCAAGTTCGGCTCATTAAAAAATTGATTCAAATTCGATTCGGAATAAACAAATTGGACATGAACCCAAGTTTAGACTCGATTAAGTAAACGAACCAAACCTAAAAATCATAGATTTTCTCATGTTTGATTCATTAAAAGCTCGATAAGCGCGCGCGCACACACACACATACACACACATATTTACAAATCCTTATCCATGTAAGTGGATCTTAGATAAGTGAATATTTACTGGATAACGAGGTTTTATCTCGGTCTAAACTATCCCAAAATAAATAGTCACATCATGGTTACAACCATTCATCATTTATATGTCTAGTACTTTTCTCTTCTTTATCCTCAAATCAAAAGAACAAGTATAAATCTTACTTATCGCATATCCCCTTTGAATTCATTATCATCATCTAAACATATATAAAAATATATTATAATTATACTTTTTCAAATAGATGAATTTTTATTAATCTACTTTTTTCAAAAGATAAAGAAGAGTTCTATAAAGAAAAAAATGAATGAATATTTATTCCAATTATAGAAACATATATATTTTTATTTCTTTTCTTTTCACTCCCTCTTATTAGAGAATTCTCAAGTTCAATATTCAACTAGATTGGATTCGATTAAAAAGATGTCAGATTAACATTCGGTTCAAAAATAAATGAACCGAACCTGAACACAAGTTTAGACTCGATTAACTAAACGAAAAAAATATAAAAAATGTAAGCTCACTTAGGTTCGATCCTTACACCTTTAATATTTATAATGTTTGATGTTAAATATCTAATTAATACGGATTTAGATTATCCGTTGCAGAGAAATTTTCTATATTTTTAAATTCGAAATGATTGACGTATTCGTATAATCGTAACTACACCATTGTTAACTGGTCATATTATTAGCATTAGTATTACTATTAGTATTTGTTAACAAATTTTCACAACTTTCTATCATGCTAAATTGACAGCGATTGACACAAAATTAGGCAAAGGATAGCCTTTGTTATATTTTCCAATGCAATGAGTGATCCTTATATATTTTAAATAAGATAGCTCGGGTGAAGTTAGTTCTCTGAAATAAAATTTTCGTTACTGTGATATTTATCTTTTATAAAACATTTGATGGATTTATGGACACATAGTTGTACACCACTGACCCAATACCCTAATTATAATATTCCCATAGATTTGAATGCCATTACAAAAGATTGCATGCGTACCTCCAGTTGAGGATTTTATTTATGAACAAATGAACTTCTCAAAAGAAATGTTATTTTATAATCACGAGATCTTCGAAGTCCTTTTTTTTTAATTATTGGTGATGCAATTTTCTATTTCAACTATCACAAAAAGAAAGCTTTAGCCAGCCCGGAGTTAGCAACTATTGCAGTACAACAGAAAGATTAGATTGTATGGAGATTCCCCACTGCAAGAGGGGCGCCTCGCAAGCCGGGCTTTTCGAGATGAGGCCTTTTGACGAAGCCAAGTCAATTTTGAGCAATCAAACCCTGCAACTGATGACCAGGGAAGCATGTACGTTGTCACACTCCCTGCCTTCCAAAGGTGCCTAGAGGACGGGCTAGACGCAGCAGAACGACGACCCAGGAGCGGATTCCCCACCGACAGGGAGACAGGATACAACCATCTCGAGGCACATCACGACCTACAAGCAAGACCGGCAAGACCCCGGATGAGCATTGAGAGAGAATCGAAGTGGATAGATGCCCCCTATAATGAGGCCCTCAGACCCAGAAGCTCAGTAACATGTCATATCTAAATAAAATTTTGCTGCGTGGTCCGCAACCTCCTTCCCTTTCGAGCCTTTTGTTATGCCACCTTCTATTGTTTTTTATTATTGGACTCTTGAATCGAGTCTCGACATGTCCCCTATCAAATTGAGAGTGAACAACGAATTCCTCGGTATGCAAGGTTTGGATTTCACGACCTTCGCGATTAGGATCTCAATTCATGTGAGCCTTCTCACCTTCATTGAGATCTCTTCCTTTTGAATCCTATTCACCCTAATTCTCTTCGTCCACATGTGCGGTTGCCGCTCATAGGGCTAGTCCAATATGATAGGCGTTCCAGAGTTCATGTCGTGCATTCGAAGATCAAAACACGGAGAAAACTACTAGAAGACAAGGCTCCTGTAAGGTCGGAAGATGTAATGTGTGTAGGGCCAAGAAAATGGGAGAAATAGTGAATGTGAGCATCCAAAAAGGAAAAAAATCTCATGCTATTATGCATCATTGATGAAGTGAAAGCTCTGAGGACGGAAGCATTGATCTGCGCATTTCATTTCATTAATTTTCAATCTAAACCAGAGTTGCACAGATGCTACACCAAATATTGGCATGAGAATGTGTTGAAGGCGATATCAGCATAAAAATTATCGTTACTAAAGCACTAGATAAATCCACTGAATGCAGAAAGCTATTGACATTCACAAAATCGTCGCTACGATTAAAATATAATATCATGATTACCTTCTGTGCTGCAAACCATCGTCAATAAACGTTGTAAAGAACTCATTCACTTGCAGTCCTGCTGGAAACAAAGTGGAAGAAATCAGATTACATTACAGCAATTCAGATAGCTCAACATCACAACACTCAAAACCTTCGTGTTTTTAGGCGATGAGTGAAAAGCTTACGTGAATCAGGACATCTACATAATTATTGCATGCTAATCTTATCACTACAATCACAAAACTTCGCAAAGCTATCCCTAATTATCAGAATCAACTCGATGAGGGACTTGGCATAAGCATTACAAACAATAGTTGCCACTCATCAACAGGAATTATTATAGGAAGGGGTGGTGAAGAATGCAAGAATGGCCGAAAGGGACCGAGGATGATGAGCTAATGACTATGGATTACCAATAAAGGGAAAAAAGAAAACACCCCTGCGTTCATCCTCTGCTATTGTCCACACCGACGGGAGTTCCGACGTAAGGTGGCGATGTCTGGTTCTCAACCTTTGTCTTCAGTTCCTCTACGTCTAGAACAGCAACAATGCCCTCCCTAATTTCCCTTTCGAGTTCTTCTACTCTCTCTTGGTTTGAGCCCTTTTTGATCTCTGCCTTCAGCTCGTCGATCTTCCCTCTTAGGCCCCCAACATTCACTGCCTTCTCGATCTCCTTCCCTATCACCGCCTCAGCCTTTGTAACCTTCTCCTCCAAATCTTGTGAAGATAAAGGCACTCTCCTCTTGCCAAACCCGACCACCTCCAAATTCGCAGATTTGAGCATCTCATGTAGATCTTCCTTGGCAGCCTCAACATCTGATACTTCTTCTTCGTCGAGGAGTTCTCCCTTTGCCACCTTGTTGCGTGCTCTTCTCAAGATTTCCATCTTCTCTTTAACCTGACCCTGAAGTCGGTCATTTATCTCTTTCTTCAGCTTCTCACCTTTCGCCTTCAACTCAACAAGTTTGTCTGCCTCAGTCAATGTTTCAAGTTTTTGTTTTAACCCAATGTACGCCCCAGGACGAGTTAGACCTTGGTTAAATTCCTGAGCAAGCCTATCGACCTTTTCTTTCAGTGCAGGACTAAGGGATTGGTCAGGTCCAGAGGAAGATTTTGATATCTCCATCTTGATTGCTTCCAGTTTTTCTTGCAGACCCATGGCAATGAAGGCATTTGTAGTCTCCTTCTCCACCTCATCCCTCAATTTTTCTACCGCCTCCTCAGAAATAGCAGAATCTGGCAATCCACCTTTTGCTTCACGTGCTTTTTTCTTTATGTTTTCTAGCTCCACTTCTATTTCTGCTGCCAGCTTAGAAACATCGACATCCTTCTTTTTCATGTTACGTTTTCTTTCTGGTTCAACAAATTTACCCTCTATAAAACCACCAATCCCACGGAATTTAAGGCGTCGATCCTCCAGAAGGCTGTCAATGTCCAGTTTTTCCAGATCCTACAAGGTTTAGAACAATTTATCATTAAAAATAAAATAAAATAAGCATGAGAGAAACTTCTGAACACGTGGGATACAATCATACAAGTACATTTAAAAGGTCCAAAATCAGTCACATAGGGGAAGGTGCTAACAAAAACGACCTGGGAGTTCAAATAAGCTCACAATTGAAAGCTCGGGACAAATCGATAGCAGCTCGCTAAGATCACTTAAGCTGACACAACATGCTACAAACATCATTCAGTATTCTAGCTTACATTTTATCACACCAACCTCGGCTTGTGGGGTAAAATGCCATGTAATCATGCACCATACCAACCAGGCACACTTTGAAAAAAAATGCCATGTAAACTGTGTGTATTGTGCATATGCTAACGAGTGTGGATGTCAAACTCATTAGCAACTTTGAAGGAAAAACTAAAGCTTGATTAAATGAAAAGAACGAATAATTCACTTAGATCCAGCCAACAACTGTGGATTTCTGAAGACTTCGCTAAAGTTTGTTGAAGTGCGGATTTTTCACTTGTTAAAGAATGTGCCTGAGCTTCCAAAAACTGGAGTTTTGATTTGATAGACAGTATTTACTTGCAATAAAGATAGCACCTCCTGACCATTTTATAGAGAAATCAAGATTTACATAAAAATTTCCCAACCAACTTCAAATATCACCACCGTAGAGCCAATGAATCCAGAATTAGAAATTTACACAAAAAAGGCCGATCAAATTTTAAAAGACAACGAGAGACAAAAGTCGAGGCAACAAGACAAGGCACCATATGACAAACACCTCGAAGGTATAATAAAAAATCTTTCGCAAAGTCCAAACATCAATGCGAAGAATCAAACACCACACACTAGCTAACATCAACTACTGCAAACCCACAATAGGTTGGTTGCTTCAATGTCCTGTTATAAAAAACAAACGTTCACTTTGTCCCTAACTTTTTTTCTTGTAATAACCCCCAAGAAGGAATGATAACAACAGCCAATTATGACTGTTATAAAATAGAAAGCGGAAGCGGAATAACATAATAAAGAAGAATAATCACGAAGAACACAAAGATTTTTATGTGGAACCCTACTCCGTGAGGAGCGGGATGAAACCACAGGAGAAGCCCTCTAAGGGGCGGATATTCTATTGAACTTTCTCAATGAGTACAGGAGGTCTGGGGCTCCTTATATAGCCTTCCCAGAGCCTCCAAGTCCCACCGTTGGTCCATGTGGGACTAAACACATGATGGGGGTAAATGGATCTTCTCCAGGATCCATTTACCCTGCTACAACACAATAGGCGCATACAACTTATACTCCAACACTCCCCCTCAAGCTGGAGCATGCAATGCTCAGCTTGGACAAACAGACAGAAACTCAACTCAACGCTACAAGACACTACGGACAATATCAACCCAACGCGCACATTGCTGCAGTTGAGGACATTGCTTCTCATGCCGTGCAGGTGAGGAGGACGAACGGGCTGGAGTGTGAGTCAACTGAAGACTCGGAACCTGACCATCGAGTCTGAACTTGCGCCTGAAGTCTCCTCGTCGGAGAACTGGGTCTCTCCCATCTGGCTCAGAGAATGGTGCACTGCTCTGGTGTACCTATGATACCACATGAAAACCCTTGCCAACATATGGCATAGGGAATGGTCCTCTACTCTGGAGTCCCTATGGCTCACATGAAAACTCTGGCCTGACAACAAGAAGAATGATGGGGACCTCTGACAAAAGATGGCAACTTATGCTCATCTGACAAATGACCGCACACTTGTGCGTGTCTGAAACTGGAGACTCGGAAGACAATCGTCGAGTCTGAACCTGGATCTGAACCGTAGAGTCTGGAATCTGATCGGTCTGGAAATCTGAATATGCATCTGGAATACAAGACCTGTGACTCTACATATACTCCCCCTTTCTCCCATACTTGTCGGAAAACATGGATGTCGACCAAGTTGGGAGAAGACAAGATAAATAGGGGGTAAATACAACATGAATATCCTCGAAACATTTCTTGCGGCTTTTCATTTTTTTTTAAATAAGCCGTCATTTTTTTTTTGAAACATTTTTTTTAAAGCCGTTGACATTTTTTTACGGCTTTTGCATAATTTTTTTTTAATTGCGTGCGGTTTTTTTTTTAAATGCACGCGCCTTTTCTTTTCTCTTTTTTTTTCATTGTCCTTTTTTTTTAACAAACCACGGCCCATCAAAGGGCATACAATAGCAGCCGAAGCCCACTTGGGCTCTTCTGCCCCTCTTTTTCTTCTTAAATAAAAGATGTCTCCCCTTAGGGTTACAGGAACCCATTACAACAAAAGAAATAACCGCCGCCGCACTTTGATGGAGAGATCGCCTACGAGGGTTGCGGCGCGAGAGGCGCTGGAGATGATGCTCGCGCAAGGGAAGGAGGACGCACTTGCCGCCTGGAGACGGAAGGAGAGGCAGCATCGCCGCTTGGGCCACCGCCAGGAGAAGCCACGGGACTGGGTCTTCAACGCCCGGGGCGCCTGGAGTGCGCGCGGGACTGGAGGAGTCGCGAGGCTGGGGGGCGCGCGCTGCAGGGCGGAAGGGGTTGCGCCGCCTCGCCTGCGTGTAGGGGCTCGCGCGCATATGTGTTCACGCGCGCGCAGGGGGTCTGCGCCTGGGGAGAGCGCCTGAGAACTGACTGGAGCCCCGCCTGGGCTGGTGCGGCTGGAAGTTCAGGGAGGCGCCGCCTGTGGTTGGGGGCGAGGAGATCTGGACCAGCACGACATGCGCGACTCGCGCGGAGGAGGATGAGGGCGTCGCCTGTTGCGGTATCGAGTTGCGGCGCCGCTTGTTGGCTGCTGGAGATTCTCGTGCGGGGTGTTCGTGCGGCTGATGGCACCAATCTGGAGCTATGGTTTCATCAACCCTAACAAATTCTCCATAGATGCCGCAGTTGACTGGAGATGCGTGTGCGTGCACAGGAGATCCTTGGTGTTTCATTAGAAACCCTTAACAATCTCGAACTGGAACAAGTCTCGAACATGGAGAACACAAAAAACGAATCTCGAATGAAAAATTATTTCTCCAGATCTAGGGTTGCAAAAACACTCTCAAGAAGAACTCTCGAATCTCGGAAAAGATAACGAACATAAAAAAAACTCCCCGAGAAACGAACCCGCTCTGATACCATGTTATAAATAGAAAGCGGAAGCGGAATAACATAATAAAGAAGAATAATCACGAAGAACACAAAGATTTTTATGTGGAACCCTACTCCGTGAGGAGCGGGATGAAACCACAGGAGAAGCCCTCTAAGGGGCGGATATTCTATTGAACTTTCTCAATGAGTACAGGAGGTCTGGGGCTCCTTATATAGCCTTCCCAGAGCCTCCAAGTCCCACCGTTGGTCCATGTGGGACTAAACACATGATGGGGGTAAATGGATCTTCTCCAGGATCCATTTACCCTGCTACAACACAATAGGCGCATACAACTTATACTCCAACAATGACAAACACCTCGAAGGTATAATAAAAAATCTTTCGCAAAGTCCAAACATCAATGCGAAGAATCAAACACCACACACTAGCTAACATCAACTACTGCAAACCCACAATAGGTTGGTTGCTTCAATGTGCTGTTATAAAAAACAAACGTTCACTTTGTCCCTAACTTTTTTTCTTGTAATAACCCCCAAGAAGGAATGATAACACCAGCCAATTAGGAGATTCAATTGGATAAGTTTTAACCAAAATGAAAGAAAAGAGCATGGATCACCCCACCCCCACAAAGAAAGAAGAAACAAAAATTCAGTTAAAAAAATATTTGATTTAATTGTATGATCGACAATGAATTTTTCTTGGACACCTGATAGGTTTATTGCTTTCTAATCTCATTTAGCAAAAGTAAATTCGCAAACCTCTATGGCTTTCGTGACAGCAAATTTTATTTGTTGTGAAGTCCATGATGGATCAGTGTGGGCACCACCAAGCGGTTCCTGTTCACGACATTGGACAAGAAATCAAGTCTACAGTATTTCTTGTGCTACAGAAATCTCTGTAAGAAAACTTACCGGAATAATTCCATCAGAAATTTTAAATTTGCATAGTTCCGTAGCAGTGATTTTTAATTTTTCGGCAGCCTATAATCAGAGTTTCAGATAAAAGCGACTTCTAGATAAAGATTAAATTTCTTTTACTAATCATTCCAAAAAAAGGCATGTCACCTTTGGAGCTGCTTGAGATGATTTCCACAAGATTGCAGCACATGCTTCTGGACTGTCCACAATCAAAGAATAGAAATTTAATAAAAACAACTTTAAATATATATATATACATATAACATATATTTTAGGGATTTTTACACCCAAAACCCTGTATAGTTCCATTATTACGTGTGTAACCTTCCATAATCACAAATTACGCTCAAAATCATGTATAATGCTTAACTCTTACATGGCATAACCATGTGTTAGGTTAGTATAAATTATACATTTATTTTATGAATACACCTCTGAATTTTAAACTAATATACCAAATGCCTGGATTGGTAAATTTCAATCCAATCACGGTCCAGTTAGCAGTGTCGTGGTCGTGGTCCTCTCCATACGGCAGGAATGAGCTTCTAGCCCCATTCTTGTCGGTGCTTCTCGGGTATCAGTCAACAGAAACTGGCCCGTCGAGCATTTCAGAGCCTCCTCCCTCGACGTAACAGAAGCTGGAGGATCCCACCTCATCAACATTGTGGCGCAGTCATCTGAGCTTTGATGTTATCATGTTCGAAGTTATGGTTGAGGTATTGAGGATCTGCACGAACCCTCCAAATAGCAGCCATCTTCTTCGGAAGAAACCTTCAATCCATCCACACTGCAGCTGGTAGTCACCGAAGATGTGTGCACAATGCCCCTTTGTGATTTAGCAGCCAAGGATGAGGATCGGACCACCTCCATTATGCTTTACCATTGTTAGCAATTGCAGTAGAAGAGAAGAGAAGAGAGCAGGGAGAGGCACTCTCTCTTGGTCCTCTTGCAACGGAAGGCGGACAGGGTCCGGCTGATGGTAACGAATGTATATGGGTCGCAGACCGGCCAAGTGATGTCCAAGCTAACTGATGACTTGGGTATGCTCCGTGGGAGGTACCCGGACGAGGTCTGGATTATTGGGGGAGTTTAAATGTGACGCTACACCAGGAGGATAGGCCTCGTCTGCGTGGGGGTGCAGATGCAGGTTCGACAGAGCTGATGCGGTTCATTACTGAGGTGAGCTTGCAGATTTTTGATGTTGGTAGGTGTTGTTACACTTGGAGAAACACTAGGTCGAGATCACAAATTGATCGGTTCTTGGTTTCCCAGGAAGAGACGAGGTTGTTTCCTCTGGTGGACGTGCAGACTCTGTGTCGAGCTCACTCTGATCACAACATGATCCCGTGGTCCTTTGAGGAGGATGTGAGATCCGAGGTCTTTCTTCATATTTGAGCATTCTTGGTTGTTGGTGGAGGGCTTCTGTGACATGGTGGTGGAGTTTCGGAGGAACACAGTTTGAGGGGTCGGCTTCAGCAATTCTGGCTCAGAAGTTGATCTTACTACGGATGTGTTTAATTGAGTTCAAGAGGTGTACCCGTGAACAAAGGTAGAGTGTGAGGGCGGCGGCGCAGGAGGTCATCTCTCGTCTAGATGCGGTGGACATGAGGGAATTGATGGCTCATGAGGTTGATGAAAGGTGCGCTTGTTTGAATCAGGTGCAGTTGGAAGACAAAAAGGAGGTTGAGTGGAGCCAGAGGTCGAGAAAGAAATGACTGAGGGAAGGGGATAACAATGCACACTTATTCCATTTCATAGCTAGTGGCAGAAGGTGTCGCTATTTCATTAGGAGCATTGAGGTGGGAGGGGTGCACGCGAGAATTGATGCAAAGATTGGTCGGCAGCTCAGGTCGCAATTCGTCGCTTTCTCTAGGAGAGCTAGAGGGGCGAGCTCGGGGGGGGGGGGGGGGGGGCAGGGTGTGGGGTGTATCTCCACCCAGGAGGCTGAGAACTTAGTGGTGCCTATCACGAAGGATGAGGCCAGGAGGGCTTTGTGGCAGTTGAATGCTGATGAGGCCCCCGGTACCGATGGTTTCTCGGTGTATTTCTTCAGAGAGCTCTGGGATTGTGTGAAGGAGGAGGTGGTTGCGGTCTTGCGGAAGCTCGAGGAGGGCAACCAAGACTTTGAGCACCTGAACAAGGAACTCCTGTTTCCGCTGCCCAAGATGTTAGAAGAGAGGAGTCTTCGTTATATTTCATAGAAAAACCCTAGGCTCTCTTATATAGGGAGAGGCCTTCAGGGTAAATTACATGGATGTCTAAATAGAAAAGAGAAATAGAAACAAGGTACAAAAATATATAATAATATTAGAAACTATCTCTACACTCCCCCTCAAGGTGGAGCATAGATGTCGATCATGCTCAGCTTGGATGAACATCTCTGGAAAGGTCCTCTGAGCAATGGCTTGGTGAATACATCGGCAGTCTGATCCCCTGAGCTAACATGGGCCGTGGATATCAATCCTCTCTGGATTAGGTCCCTGGTGTAATGGCAGTCAACTTCAATATGCTTGGTCCTCTCATGGAAGGTTGGATTGTTGGCAATGAACAACGCTGCCTGATTGTCACACTGAAGCTTCATAGGTAGAGATACAGCTACATGTAGATCTTCTAGTACTGAGCGAACCCACATCATTTCCGTACTGGCTTGAGCCATGGCCCTATACTCGGATTCGGCACTGGACCTTGCCACAACAGTTTGTTTCTTGCTTTTCCAAGAAACCAAAGAGCCTCCAACAAACACTGCAAACCCTGAGGTTGATTTTCGGTCCTTAGGACATCCTGCATAATCTGCATCTGCATATGCTGAGACAGATAAGTCCGTGCCCTTTCTAAATAGCAGCCCTGAACCTGGAGAAGACTTTAGATACCTTAGTATCATGTGTATAGCATCCATGTGAACCTGTCTTGGTTGCTCCATAAATTGACTCACCCTGCTAACTGCAAATTGAATGTCTGGGCGAGTTATGGTGATGTAGAGGAGTTTTCCCACCATCTCTCTATATCTCCTCTTATCCACTTCATCAGTATCATCATCATATAACTTCATGCTGGGATCCATGGGGATGCTATATGGTTTGCACCCATCCATACCAGTCTCAACCAGGAAGTCAGTAATGTACTTCCGTTGTGTCATCACCAGACCATGTGCATTCCTTGCAAATTCCAACCCCAGAAAATATCTTAGGGTTCCAAGATCCTTTGTAACAAACTGACGACCTAGGAATGCCTTCGCCCTTGCTATGCCCTGAGTATCATCTCCTGTAACAAGAATATCATCCACATAGACCATTATGACAACCGTACCTGCCGAGGACTTCTGGACAAACAACGAATGGTCAGCATTGGACCTCTTAAATCCCTGGTGCTCAATTAGGTTGGACAGTTTCTGGAACCACGCTCGTGGACTCTGTTTAAGTCCATATATAGCCTTGTGAAGTCTACATACCATATGCTTCTCCCCCTCAGCAGTAAACCCGGGTGGCTGCTGCATGTAGACTTCCTCCTGTAAGTCCCCGTACAGAAATGCATTCTTGACGTCTAGCTGATAAATGCTCCAGTCACGAACCACTGCAACAGACAGGAGGATACGGAAAGTCGAGTGTCTCGCAACTGGAGAGAATGTATCCATGTAATCAACGCCATGTGTCTGTGTAAATCCTCGGGCGACCAAGCGTGCTTTGTACCTATCCAATGTGCCATCCGCATGATATTTGACTGTGAAGACCCATTTGCAGCTTACAACTGATGCATCAGGTGGTACAGGGACCAAAGACCATGTGCCACGGGACTGCAGGGCCCCCATTTCTTCTTCCATAGCTAGTCTCCAGCATTCACTCTTCAAGGCTTCCTGGTATGTCCGTGGTATGTCCACGGAAGACAAAGCTGTGGCAAAGGTCTGGAAATCACCTGTGAGTCGGTGAAAGGAAACCTGTGAAGCAAGTGGATAGGATGCACACTGTCGTCTCTGTTTCCGAATAGCAATCGGAACATCCAGATCATCATCTGTGTCCACCTGTAAGGAGTCATCCTGCATATGTACCGAACCTGACCCGTCATTAGTAACATCATCTGAACATACCTGAGGCGTAGTGATTGGCTGAGCTGTCGTCTGAGCAGGACCTGACCGACGCGTATAGTGGTTAGGAAATGGTGAAATGATTCGCCGTGGAACATGTGGAGGTGGTGGTGGAGGTGGAGGTGGTGGTGGCGGTGCTGGCATAGGAACGGACACAGGAGATGAGTCAGGTGAAAGACAAGTAGGTGGTGGTGGAACCAAAATATCATCAGCGGTGGTGGATGGTACCATTCTGTCCCCAGCTGTCGAGAAGTACATGACCGACTCAAAGAAAGTGACATCCGCACTAACAAAGTACCTGTTGGTAGTAGGATCATAACACCGGTATCCCTTCTGTGTTCTGGAATACCCAACAAAGACGCACTTGACTGCTCTTGGAGAGAGCTTGTCAAGTCCAGGAGATAGACGATGGACAAACGCCACAGCACCAAAGACACGAGGTGGTAGTGAGAATAGCGCCTTGTCTGGAAAAATAAGAGAAATGGGTATCTTCTCTCCAAGGACAGAGGATGGCATTCTATTGACCAGATAGCATGCAATAAGGACAGCATCCCCCCAGAAAGAAATAGGAGCACAACTTTGAATCAATAAGGTACGAGTGATATCCAAGAGATGGCGATGCTTTCTTTCCGCCACACCATTTTGTTGGGATGTATATGCGCAGGTAGTTTGATGAATAATACCCTTCGATGACAGAAATTGAGAAAGAGAACGTGTACAAAATTCCAGGGCATTATCAGTCCGAACATATTTTACTGAAGAAGAAAAAACATTCTGCACTTCATTAATCAAATTTTTAATAACATCTCCTGCTTCAGACTTATTCTTCAGAAGAAAAACCCAAGAGACACGAGAAAAGTCATCTACTACCACAAGATAGAACCTGTGCCCTTGGTGATCGGGCACACGACTCGGACCCCATATATCTATATGTAACAACTCAAAAGGGGAGCTACTGCTCCGACTCTGACGACCTGGAAAGCTCGACCTGTGATGCTTTCCTAACTGACATGTTTCACAACGAAACGACGAACTTGGAGAGATCTGGGGGCAGAAGATGGCGCATCTTCTGGAGCGGAAGATGACCAAAACGAAGATGCCAAATGTAGGGTGAAACTGGTCCAGCAGAGTGAGTGGAGATGCTAGCATAGGATTCCCGGACCAGCCGATATAGACCGTTCTGCTCAGAGCCACAGCCAATCACCTTGCCCGTGAGTATGTCCTGAAAAATGAGAGAAGACGGGTCAAATATAGCGCGACAATTCAAATCCTTTGTAATCTGACTAATAGATAATAAATTCAGTGAGAACTCAGGGGCATATAAAACATTCTGTAGCTGCATAGTGGAGGATAAGAAAACCTCCCCCTGGCCAACAAGGGGTGAGTGGGAACCATCTGCTATCTGTACTGAGCGACCTGGAGGAATAGCCCTGTAGGCATGTAGTCTACCTCTATCTCGACACAGATGATGTGTAGCTCCGGAATCTATAACCCAGTCAGATATATCATGTGAATGTATGAGGGCTGATGATCTACCTGAGGAACTGGCTGCAGCGGATGAACTGGTTGAGGCTGTGGCAGCAATATCTGACGAGCCACCAGATGAATCACCAGAAGACTGTGGCATAATATCACGAAGACGGGCCACGAGTTCGTCAAATCTATGATCTGCAGTAGACGGTAATGGAGACTGTGAATGCTCTGCAACCCGTGTCGAAGCTGGGAACCCATGCTTTGAGTAGCATGTCTCCTCCGAGTGTCCAGATCTGTGACAATATGAGCACGTCTGACTGACTCGACCGCCTCTTCCTTGAGAGCCACGGCCACGTCCACGACCACGCCAAGAAGGTGGTCCACCTCTCCCACGCGAAGCTGCCATCGCAGATGGGGGTGGAGTAGATGAGCTGGAGGGAACTGGGATACGACTGAGCCTCCTGTAGACATCCTCCACCGGAGGAATGACTGCATCTGCTAAGATCTGTGACCGTGCAGCATCATACTCAGGATCGAGAGCAGCAAGTAGAACACCCACCATGGTGGCGTTCCGGAACGTCTTCTGCTGCTCTGGAGTAGCAGTCAGAGGAATGGTACTGTATAGCTTCTCGAACATCCCTCTTAGGGATGTGTATAAAGAATGGAGAGGTCTGCCGGCCTGCTTCGTCGTAAAGATGTCATGTTGAAGCTGCAACATCTTTGTCTCATTTCGTACCTGCGAATACGTAGTAGCAAGAATGTCCCACATTGCCTTAGCAGTGGGCTGATGGAGAACATCATTTGCTATCTCCATCGTCAGCGTACCAGACAACCATACTTTTGCGTAAGCATCGTCGGCCTCCCATGAGGCATAGATCCATGTCTTCTCCGCAGGCTCATCTTCGGTAAGAATGTGTTTCTTACCGTTTGATTTCATGAGGCTCATGAACTGCATGGCCCATAACTCATAGTTAGACCCGTCCATCTTCACTATCAGCGCCGGACCTTTGAATGCGCCGGTGGAGGGCAAATCGACTTTCGATTCTGACATAATGCTGCCTGAAGAAGACGAAGGGAGAATAGACAATGTGATGACTGTCTACACCAACTGCATCGGATTTGAGTGCGTGTGTAGACTTTTACGCACTCAAATCCATAAATCGAAGGAAGAGAGGTCTAGGGCACGCCTCCAATGAAGAGTACAACCCTTGAAATGTCCCGAGAACAATGCCTATGGACTGCTGGAGGCCACTGGAACCCTACAGCGGCAGATGGGAGGTGCCGCTGGGGTTATAGGTGCCGCTAAGGCGGCTGTAGGCGGCAAGGAGGGTTGCCGCTGGGGCTCCGGGGGCTGTAGGCGGCAAGAGGGGGTGCCGCTGAGTCTGTGGGCGCCGCTGGAAGGTGCGGCTGGCCCGCAGGAGGCAGCGGCTGGGGGCCGCTGTGCGGCAGGTGGCCGCTGGAGGGAGCGGCTGTGGCCGCGGGGCTGTCGGAGGAGCTCCGGGCGCTGGAGGGAGCCGCTGGCGAGATGAGAGGGAAAGAGAAGAGAAGGGGCGGTGGGTGGGGAAGGGAGAAGAGCCCTAGGGCGGCTCTGATACCATGTTAGAAGAGAGGAGTCTTCGTTATATTTCATAGAAAAACCCTAGGCTCTCTTATATAGGGAGAGGCCTTCAGGGTAAATTACATGGATGTCTAAATAGAAAAGAGAAATAGAAACAAGGTACAGAAATATATAATAATATTAGAAACTATCTCTACACAAGAGGGAGGTGGCTTTTCGTATGGAGGATTTTAAGCCTATTACATTGTCCAATGCGATTTACCTGCTCGTTGCAAAGGTCCTGGAAAACCGATTGCGGGGGGTCCTGGGAGGCATCATCTCGCCTGAGCATACGGCTTTTGTACCCGGCAGATAGATGGCGGACTCTTAGATGCTGACCTCGAAGTTAGTGCTAGATTGGAAGAGGGAGAAGCGGAAGGGGGTCATTTGGAAGGTGGATTTCTCTAAGGCCTATGACTACGTTGATTGGGGCTTCCTTTGGTGCTCGCTGCAAAAGAGAGGTTTCCCTGACAGATTGATTGGTTGGGTGAAGAAGTGCATCACAACGACATCGTATATGGTGCTTGTGAATGGCTGACCAGAGGGGGGTTTTTTCCAGCCACAGCAGGGGGTGCGGCATGGGTGCTTGCTAGCATCGCCACTCTTTGTGATTGTGGCGAATATGCTCATGGTTACGATGAGGTTGGCTATGGCAAACGGTTTCTATGATGGGTACATGAGAGGCGGCACTTCCATCCCCATTTTGCAGTACGCGAACGACATGGTTCTGTTCACTGATGGGGACACGGAGCATGGGTGGCATGCCTCATGCATTATTGATATATTTGGGGAGGTCTCAGGCCTGAAATTGAACATAGACAAGTCCAAGGTCATCCCATTTGGCATCACGCATGAGGAGGCTCAGGTTCTTTGTCGTGTGTTGCATTGTTCGGAGGGATCTCTTCCGACCACGTACTTGGGGCTCCCTTTGGTTGCTAAAAGGTTGCGGGTGGTGGATTGGAAGGTCATAGTTGGTAGGGTGGAGAGTAAGGTGGCGGGTTGGAAGGCAAGAACACTCTCTAATGGGGGAAAGTCAGTCCTTCTCAAGCATGCTCTGTTCGTTATCCCGATTTTCTTCCTCTCCACGGAGTTGATGCTGGTGGGGATGCAGGAGAGGCTGGAAGGGATAATGAAGCATTTTTTTAGTCAGACTAGAGACAAGAGGGTGGGTGATTGCACCCGGTGGGCTAGGACACGGTGATCTTGATGAAGAGGGAGGGAGACCTGAGGGTCCGCAGGTTGGAACTCATGAATAAGACCTTACTGGTGAAGTGGGCCCTTAGAATTTGGGGGAAGTCTGATGACCTGGTTTGCAAGGTGATGCGGAGCATCTATGGGTCGATAGTTCGTGGAGAGCAAAGGTGTGCAGGCGGCTGTCGTCGTTTTGGAGGGGGATGTCTACGGTGTTGCCGAAGCTGGGTGGTCTCATGAGACTGGTGCTGGGCGATGGACACAGCTTTGGTTTCTGGAAGGATGATTGGATGGGGTTGGATCCTCACAATGAGAAGTACCCGTGTCTTCGTCGTTGCAGGGGACAGGACCGTTTTAGTGCTTCAGAATTGGTCGGCAGGGTCTTGGTGCCCAACCTTCATTGTTGCTTTGTCGGACCATAGGTGCGATGAGTTCGTGGCCCTCTTGGGAAAATCAGCGGAGGTGGATGGTCCTAGCGGGGGCAAGGGCCATTTTGCTTGGAAGGAGGGGAGTTTTTCAGTAAAGAATGCATATCGAGCTTTTGGCAGGACGTGTGGGCCGCTGTAAGAGGAGGCCACTGAGGACTACATAATTATTTGTGCTAACAAGGTTCCTATGTGGATCAAGATCTTCCTGTGGTTGGCGATGCGCAAGCGGTTGCTTTCAAAGGAACACAGGGCAAGGCTGCTGCGTATCGGAGAGATCATTTAAGATAGATGCGGCCTTGAGCAAGAGGATTCAGAGCATCATTTCTTTTGTACCTCGATTGCGGTATGGGAGCAAGTGGTTGTGCCTTGGCTTCATTCAGTGGACAGCGAGTCGTACTGGAGTTTGGCAAGAGAAATAGCTTAAAGTCCACGTGTCTTCTCCCTTGAGTTCAACCAGTTTAGTATTGGCAACTTATAAGCTGCTAGCTCATTAATTGTGGTGTGTTACATATCCGAGGTTTAATAAATTTTTGGGTGATCATTAACCTCAAATGGTCGTCCTTCAGACTTTAAAAAAAGAAAATATATGATGCAGAGAAAACTCCTTGTAGTACTTATAGTCATATCTTTGAGAGCCTGAACAGAAATTTAAAATTGATATCAACATAACCTAAGTGACGGAGTTAAGTTCTTCCATGTTTGAGAAATTATAGATCGGATTTTAGCAAGGTACCAGCTACAGATTCAACCTGATATCACCAACTTCATTTAGAGATATATCTGATATCATTGAAAGATCGAGATAACCGAACATTCATACTGTTTTTCAAGTATATAAACAAGGCCGATGTTCACCACCATACGTAGATAAGGCAAAATTTCACCACCATAAGTATGAGTGGGTTGAATTAGGAGATTTTAGTGGTATACATAATATAAACATGCCAGTATTCCTCGTTTAGTAAGAAACTGAATTGTTGTATATTGTGAAAAAACCTTGATCTTTTATACAAAGAGTTGGGTGGGAAACTAGAAAATGACTATAAGAAAAGAAAGAATCAGACAAGGTAAATTGCATATATTCTACGAATCCCTTTAAGCAGAATCATAAAAATCAATCAAGCACATCATGGCACAGATCTAACGGATCTGAGCAAATTCAAGAGTGCTTTCTAGACCAAGCAACACATTATAGTTGCTAACTTCTTATTGTGTTCGCTTTTGTTACTACTTTGCCCAAGGTGAGAGGTGAGCACCATGGAATAGAAGGCAGTTGGAGTCCAGGTTCATAAGAGACAAGCAAGTAGATTATCAGAAGGAAAAGGGGAAAATCTCCTTATGCAACCCCTTACCCCTCTTTTACTCACTACTGTACCATCATTGCCACCTCCACTTTTCCTTGTAACTCCATCTAATGGATCACAATTGAGATCTAATCTTCAGCTTGCTAGGTTTGTTGTAGCCCATACTAGTTCTTGCCTCAACCCCATCTAATGGGGTCACCATTAATATCGTTCTTGCCTCAACCCGATCTAATGGATCACAATTGAGATCTAATCTTCAGCTTTCTAGGTTTGTTGTAGATGCCCATACTAGTGAAGAAGCATCACGCTGTTGGCGAAATGACACATCACCTTCGACTGTTGTTGTCGAATTGTTGCACCGTCATTATCAAAGCATCGTGCCAACACCGAAATCAACAAGGCATACACACGATAAAATTGGGAGCTGAAAAAGTTGCTGCTTAACCCAGCATCTCCATTTTTGAATGTACGTACCAAAACAATGCATTTACAAATGAGTGGTTGTTTCTTTTGAGTTAGTTCCCAACATAAAGCAGCTTATTTTGTGTAATGAGGGAGATTGGATGAAATCAAGAATGGTTAAACCATTGGATTTATCCCTCTTACCTTTTGGATTTCTTTCTCCTCCTAAACCCTCAAATCTACTTTTCTTCCCCTTTATTCTTCCTTCTTATGTGACTCGACTTGCTCTGCTTCTCTCTTCACCCATGCTTCTTCCCTCCCCACCACCACTCTTCCTCCTAAGAATATCAGACTGCGAAAAGAATATTGATTTTGATAACATCCTTGGACTTCCAGATAATTTTGAAGTCTTGGAGAAATATTATATAATTAGTTTTCCCTGCAATACGTTTTCGTAGATGGGTTGAAATATGTGACCTCTCCCCATCTCAAATCAAGTTGTCACAAACATCCTATGTCATCTTGATTTAATCAAATACAAAAAGCATAAACATAAAGCTCAAGTAGGAAGCCTCTAAAACCACAAAGTAGAAGTGCATGCACACACTCTATGATTAATGCCACAAGGAGACCTACAATATGTGACCACACTGAAGACCATTGCAAGATCAATTAACGTAGGTTTTCAAAGAAAGCTTTATTAATGTTGGGACCAACGCCCCAAGTTGGCCAATGTTATCCCAAACATCAAGCTAAATCAGGGAATAGGTTCCATCCCACATTTTCTTTTGAGGAAGTCCGAGAGTCGTGGGATCGCATCTTTCATATACAAAAAAAACAAGGGCGGAAGCCTACTCATTATTGAGTTTCAAAGTTCAGCCAAAAGCTATACATAAAATGTCCTCCAAGCAACGATTCCCAATGGCCTCAGCAACCTTTTTAGATATTGGAGCAACTCCATGCTCGCAGATATCTAAAACTGAGTCCTCATTCCTCCACCAACTCACACACCTCCTGCCACTTGAGCAGCAGCATCCCCTCTCATGACTCATGAGGTCCCAGCTCCTCAACACAAAAACCGCTTACCCATCCATCACTTTTTCAACATCGATCACCTAATGAGAACAAGTATATCACCCCTAGAGAGCATAGTTTCAGATGTCGTGGCATGCTGGCGACATGCCCCCATTTTTTTTGACTAGAAAAAAGGGGGAGCCCTCCCGAGGCGGGAGTCACCACACCAAAATATTCATTAAGTAACCAAAAGGTACATCAGTTAGAAATCCAGAAATTGTACACAGCATTACAGTGGGCAACTACATTTTCCCAGCAGAAACGTTGCCCCTTGAAAGTATGGTCATTCCTGCCAAGCCAGATAGCCCATAAAACGGCAAAGGGCCTGGACACATCCCCAGAGGACCCAAGCCCCACCGAACGGATAGACCTCCAGAAAGGACCCAGGCCGGATGCCTGGACCCACGAAATCCCCACGTCATCCCAAACCTGCGCCGATGTCTGCAACCGAAGAAGATGTGGTCCGCGTCCTCCACCTCCTCCTCGCATCTGTCACACTACAGGTCTGCCATACCCAGAATCCTCCCCCTCCTCATCTTATCACACATACGGTTTCTCCTAAGGCACCAAAGGAAGACCTTGACGCGAGTAAGAATCTTGGCCGCCCAAATCGCTTTCATGTCCGCGCAAAGGTCTTCATCAATTACAATTGCTCCAGCTCTCAACTTCCTGTACGCCATCTTCGCCGAGAACTTACCATCTGCCCAAACGAAGTGGTCTGGGTCACCAGACATCTCAACAGCGGGAATCTCAGGTAGTAGCCGCAAAAAATCATCCATCCTCTGATCCGAGAGATCAGAGCGGAACCTCGGAGCCCATGATCCCGAATCAGCCACATCGACCACACGCACCCATCTGTCTGCCACTAAAGCCACCAGCCTAGGGAACCGGGTGGCCAGCACCCCATCCCCAGTCCAATCATCCTGCCAGAAACGGAACTAGAGACCACTCCCCAGCCTCGGGCGGAGGAAGGGCACGAGCCCAGGAAGCACAGCACGGATACCCATCCATAAGGGAGACTCATGACGTATCCTCTGAGCCGCCAAATCCCAAACGACACCATAGATCGACCTTAGCAGACGCAAGACCAAAGAGTTAGAATTGCCCCAGATCCGTACCGCCCATTTCGCAAGCAAAGCTTTGTTCATCAGCTCCACATCTCGAATACCAAGCCCTCCCTCCGAGAGTGGGACCACTACATCCTTCCTAGCGATCAGGTGGAACCCCTTTCCCGACTGCATCCCATCTGACCAGAAAAAAGCTTCCATCAGGGCCTCCACCTTCCTCCTTACCCCAACAGGCATCAGTCTCGTGGAGTAGAAAAACACCGGAATGGCAGACAGAACATGCTTCAGCAGGGTAAGCTTCCCACCCTTGGATAGGGTGGTGGCCTTCCAGCCCTCCAGCCGCTCCTCCAACCTCCGCAGAACACAGCGCCAATCTGACTTCCTCAATCTGCCCGCAACGAGATGTAGCCCCAGGTAGGTAATCGGCAACTGTCCCCATGGACACCCTACCCACTCCGTGAGCCTGCTACTCTCCTCCTCATCCATCACGAGAGGAACCAGCACCGACTTCTGCCTGTTGATCTTCAAACCGGACAAGCACCTGAAAACATCAACCAAAGTAACTGCATTGCGATTCTACTCTTCTGTCCCCCCCAGATAGATCAGCATGTCATCGGCATACTGCAGAACCGGAATAGATATGTCCCCAAACCTGAAACCCTCACACCATCTCGCCTCAACCGCCCGTTGAAACAAGACGGCCAGACAGTCTGCCACCAGCACAAACAACAAGGGAGCTAACGGGCAACCCTGGCGCACGCCCATCTGCGGCTGGAACCACCCACCCTCCGGCCTTCTATTAACCAACACGGAACACGAACAGGTAGTGACGCATCTCTTAATCCACCCAATCCACTCCTCTGGAAAACCCCTTCTCTGCATCGAAGTCCAAAGAAACTTCCAGCTAATACAATCGTAGGCCTTGACGTAATCAATCTTCCAAACGACCACTTTCTTTGCAGACCTCTTCCACTCCAGACAAGCCTCGAATGCAGCAACGATCCCATCCGCCATACAACGACCAGGGATAAACGCAGATTGGGCAGGTAAGACCACAGAAGCCAAGACTGCTCTGAGCCTGCTCGCAAGCACCTTGGACACGATGAGATATATGCCAATGGAAATAGAGATAGGCCTATAGTCCCCAACATCCACAGGGTTCTCCTTCTTGGGCAGCAGAAAGATTAAAGCCCTGTTAATTTTCTCAAAACCCCTGTTAGCACACCTGAACTCGTCCAAGACCTCTAGAATATCTCCCTTCAACAGCTCCCAGAACTCCCGGTAAAAGGAAACAGAGAAGCCATCGAGACCGGGAGCCCCGTCCCCATTCAGATCCCAAACTTCTCTGTGGACCTCCTCCTTAGAGAAAGCGAACACCAACGACTCAGACTGAGCAGTAGATAAAGACCCAGCACCCCGGCCAGTCCCACCCCAGCCGTCCTCAACCCTCACCCTCCTGGAAGCCCTCACGAAGTGCTCCCGCAAAGCAGCCCCTATGTTCTTCTCGCCCGACACCGATCGCCCCCCCCCCCACCTCCAATTCATGCAAGAAGCTCCTTCTCCTTCTCCCAGACGTCACTGAATAGAAAAAGCGCGTGTTCGCATCACCTTCCCTTAGCCACTCCTGCCTCGATCTCTGCCTCCAGTGGACCTCCTCTTTCCTGTCCTCCAGGTACACAGCCTCTAGCCCTGCAACCCTCTCCTCCACCTCCGCCGGTGACAACCCCCGCTCATCCTCCAGCCCGTCCAACCTGCTAATCCCCGCCTCAGCCTCTGCCTTGACCGCCCTTCATCGCCGCGTGACATCCTTCCCAAACGATAACAGTAACCATCTTAGGGATGCCAGCTTTACCGAGAATCGCGACACCGCTGACCCTTCCCCCACAAAGCTCTGCCAGTGCTCAATGACCAAATCCCGAAAGCCATCCTCCAGCAGCCACTTCCTCTCGAACCGGAAAAAGAACCGACCCAGGTGGTCCTCGCTAGAGCTCCAGAGAATGGGAGTGTGATCAAATAACGTCCTCGGAAGCGCTCACGCCCTCGCCAGCGGGAAGTCCTCCCCCGCCTCAACGGACATCAGAAATCTGTCAAGTCTGGACCTGGATCTTGCATTCCTCCAAGTGAACTTGCATCTAGCCGCATCCACTATAGATAGCCCCAGAGAACTGGCCACCTCCCTGTACTCCCCAGAACCCTGATCGGAGCCCCCTGCCTCCCCTGGCATGTCACCCGGAAGCAAGGTGACATTCAAGTCTCCGCCAATAATCCAGACCGCGTCTCCCACCTCCTGTGCAACACTTGCCAAGTCCGCAGCCAAAGAACGATCCTCCCACCTACAAGGGCCATAGATATTTGTGACACAAAAGCAACAACCATCCGCTCTCCACCGCAGCTGGATCGTCATCGTGAACATGGACTCGCAGGACCTGAGCAAGTCGAAGGAATCAACACGCCACCCAGAAATGATCCCCCCATGCACCATCAGCCCCTTTCGCCACCATCGCTAAAACACCTCCCCTACTGAGCTCACGACGCAAAGAATCATCCGGTACCTGCAACATGGTCTCCTGAAGCAAGACAATGTCTGTCGCTGCCTCTCTTACAGGTTACCACCCCAAGCCTCTTATCGGGGCGGCCCAAACCCCTAACATTCAGAGAGAGCATCTTCATAAAGACACTTGGACCGCCTTCTTCTTAGGAGGAATGACCCCCAGCCTTCGAGCCAAACCTCTATCCAGTACGACAAATCTGTTCTGCACTGGTACAAAGGTAGAAACACCCTGAGAGCCATTCATCGATGAAGGTTCAGCTTTCAAGGATGCCCGGAGCGCCACCCTCACCCCCTTCCCAGAACTCCCCCACCCCCCTCCCCCCCTCTTATAGGCCAAACCAAATCGTCCCTGCCGCAAGCCCCCCTCCCCTTCCAGGAAAGCCAGGCTCGAGAACCCCCCCCCCTCTGGATGTAGATGACCCACTCCCCACAGAAGTGCCCCCCGTGGGTCCAGCATCAGCGCCAACCTCCCCAGCATCCAGAGGACCACCACGCTCCCCCACTTCCGCAGGAACTCCCTCCTCCGACCTCGGAACCCCCACCCCTGCCCCAGGCTTAGCGGACTTGCCCCCACCCGAAGCCTCCAGCCGCGCATCGACCTTTGTCCTGCCCAAAGACCCCACCCAACCGAGTCGCCGCGTCGCGACGGTAGCTCCCCCTCTCGCCTCCGCCATCGCAGGCAAGAAGGAAATCCCCCGAGGCGAACGGAAAGAGCCTCCGCAAAGAGAGGCGACACCACCCGGGCCCGAACCCGGACCCGCCAGAAGATCCGAAGAATCCAAAATAGCCCGAACGCCCGCCACAGGTTGCAAGGCCACAACCATCGGGTCAGCAACCTCCATCCGGCAACCCGACAAAGACCCACCCCCTTCGACCCGCAACTCCTCAGGATCCGAGCAACCGGGAAAGCAGGTGACGTGAACCCCTCCGAAGTGAGCCCCACCTCCTTCGACAACTGCAACTGCCTCTTCTGCTACACTCCAGCGCAGGGAAAGCGATGCCTGACTCGGACCCCCAATCCCGGAAAAAGCGTCGAACCGAATCTTCTCCCTCGGGGAACTCGCGCCCGCCGAAAGCACCCGCCGAAGGCAGCGGCATCTCCGAGAACCGAGCCCACCCGCCAACGGCTGCCCACCGGACACATTAACCTCGCCGCCATCCATAATGTCCGCCGGCACCGCCGGAACCTCCCACCTATTCCACCCCGCCGCCGAGGTAGCCTTCACAGCATCGACATCCAGCAGCTCGAGCAACAGCCGCTTGCCAGCAAATGACACCTCCCACCAGCCAAGCACTTCGGCCCCCATCGGTCGAACCTGAAGAACCACATCCAAACCCTGACCTGGTTGGCAGCCAGTGCACTCGACGGCGAGAATGTCGACCACACCCCGCAACAATCGAGAGATGGTCGCTTTCGATCAAGCTCTCACCGGGACCCCCTTCACGACGATCTTCGCCACCAAACCCGACTTCACGGCGACGTCCGCATCCGTAGGAACGCGTCACCTCAGCTGCAGGGACCGCTCCACTGAGCCCCAGAAAAGAGCCCGCGCCTCGAAAGCAAAGAGCCCCCTCGCCATGGCCCACCAGGGAGAAAGACGCGCCACATCACCCTTGAAAGCCGCCTTGGAGACGCGCCCCACATCGGAGGTCGCCAAGAACAGCGCCCCCGCTCCGCCTCCCTCACCAACCAACACAAACAGGTAGGACGAAGCTCCAGGGCAGTTCCGCCGCGAGTGCCCAAAACGGCGACACACGAAGCATCGCAGAGGTTCCCGACAAGACCGCGCCCAATGATCCAAGCCTCCACATCGGTAGCACCCACGTCCGAAAGGAGACCCCCAAGGCAGCGCACGTGCCCCCCGAGGACCAGGCCCTCGTCCAGAAGACCGGCGCCCCACGACCAGTCGCCACTCGCCTGGGTCGCCCCCGCCCTCGTCCCTGCGCTCCATCCGCCCACTTATCGATCGCGACATGCCCCCATATCATGTTGTGCCCCCAGCATGCCTCGTATTGATACGCATGGGTTGTCATTTTTCCAAGATGCACTAGCATAACGCGGTATGTCGCCCGCATCACTGCCATGCCACCGTTTCTAAGGGTATTACAAGTGGCATGCCGTTAATATCTTTACAAATATTACCGGAGATGGAGGCATGCTGCCCTATATCGTTCAGTTACCTTTTTAGTCATTTTTTAAGAAAAAAGAGGATGTGATGTCGAAGAGATGCCCACCCATAAGTATCTATATATTCACATTATATGTCAAAAAATAGTTACAAAGACCAAAAGGTCTCCAGACTTTTTGCATGCTTTATAACATCTTCCATGTAAATTCTCTCTTCAAGTAAGATATTCCCATTCTGAGCAGCCACATGGACCAAAAAATAATAGCCACCCAAACCTTGGTATAGTAGCTCACATTCCCCAATTCATTCATCGAGTCACAAAAACCAATCTAATTAACGGTTGACTGTAATTCGAGTTGTTATGCCGCCCATACCTCCCTTGCAATTGTGCAACCAAAGAAAAGTTGCTCAAAATCCTCATCAGTTGCAAGACACCGCTAGCACGTGTCACCAGTTGTAGGGAAGAACATTGCTCTCCGCTCAGCAATCAACAGGTGATCCCTTCTTAGCAATCAAATAAAGATCCTTACTCGTAAAGGGACTTCCACCTCCAGATGTCAGTAAACATGACCGAAGCGTTCGAAGAATCAAAGGACATTTTTACATAGAAGGTCATGTAAGCCTTTCAAACTGTAAATGACCATTAACCCAAGACCAGTGGTCCACAATATCATGAAAACTCTCGCATGCTAGCAGTACCTCTAGAAGACGTAAAAAAAACCTGCAAAGCATTTGTCAGAAAGCTCAGATCAGAGGGAGCCATCAAAGACCATATATTTGCTATTTATTCATAAAACTAATAGTTTAAATGAGTTGTATTTTATTCATTATTAAAATACTATTAATTTTTTATATTATGATCGTTAAGATATATTTTTAAAGCTTTAACTTGCCAGATAGTTTATTTGGCAAGGTTTATGATATCTGGCAAAGCCTTCATGATTAAGAAAGGAAGTCCGCATATTATAAGATGTATGCACAGAACATTCAAAAAACTGCAGAAGCTGATCTTGACTGGAGATCCAAGAATAGAGATATTGGCTATGCATTGGGACAAAATTGAAGAATGTAGGAATGAATTGTTGCCAACATGAGCAAAATATGGCACATATTAAAACTGAGTTCAATAACCATCGGAAGATTGTTCATTCAAGCTTCCAATATAAATGAAGCACATGGATCTTGCAGCAGAGGTTGAAGACTACAGCATTGAAAGTTGATATTATTGGTGAGGTGACTGTGGCCAGTTCTAGCTTTCTGAAGATTGCTGAACTAAAGAAGCATATCATAACGAATGCATTATGGAGGAGATTTCTTCTCAGCTGAACAGTGAAAAGGAGGTTACTTTGATCACCATATTATCTGATCAAAGATTGGGAGATTTGCATTGGAAATTGCAAATGGAAAAGTTACTACAATCAGCTCTCAGATGTCATTGGCTCTTTGCCTTAATCGATGATCAATATGGTCAAGGTGGGAGATTGTTCGGACAATTGAACATGAATTCCCTCCTTTCATAAGAGCCTTTCGGATAAGTGATCGGATGGACTTTTAGCAGGGTAGGAAATATCGTGATATATCGGATATATCGCTGATGTATCGATATCGACATAGGACTGATATCGACCGATATATCAGTGATGTACTTCTTTTCGGGTCCTTCCTTCACAAAAGTGTGTTGATATAGGCGATATTTCGGCGATATATCTTGATATATCGTAGAAATATCGTATCGACATCATATCGATATGGTATTGATATTGGCATTTCCTACCTTGACTTTTAGAGCTTATTGTGACACTTCAACAAATAGGTGGTCAAATGGATGGCAGAGATCATTGGACATGGAGAGAGGGGGACTTCTCTTACAAGAGCATATAAAGAAATGGACAGACCAGCGACTCAGATGCCCAAGAAGATAGTTTGTGATTGCAAACTGATCCGGGACCTTAAGATACCTTCACGCATCAGCATTTTCCTCTGGTTGACATGAAGAGGTCACGTTATGACTAGAAACCGTTGGTCTAGGTTTGTGGTGGGACGACCAGATTGCTTCCCGCTTTGCGATGATGATGTCGAGTCAATAGACCATCTTTCTTTGCCTCAAGAAGATCAAATGCATTTGGCAGGAGCTGGAGATTGATTGGGTAACCCTTGGATGCACTAAGATGTTCTCGAAGTCGACTTTCTTTGCTAGGCAACATCCACGAAATGAGGTGCTTCTTCCATTAGCAGTCATTTGGGTGATCTGGTTAGAGAGAAATGGTGTTATATTTGCGGCAAACCCCTTTTATTTTGAAAATGATTTGTTCCATGCCAAAACTCTCCTAAAGTCTTAGCTTTTGTAAGATAACACAGTATCTCCCCTTTTTTAACAAATTTGGGGCCGACATCATAGCGGGCTTCCCCTTTTTTTACTAAAGAAAGAAAAGTTACTACAATCAAGGTTTTAAATATCATGATATATCAGGGATATATCCGCGATGTATTGGTATCAACAATGAAGGGTTATCGAATTTCAATTATATATCGATTTACCATATTTCAACCAATAGTATGACATATCAGTGAGAGATCGGTGCATCGGATCATATTGGTAGATATTGGAGGTTTTAGTATATTTTCCCCTGATATGTATCGATATTGATGTTGTATCATCGATGTCACTTATGTACTTGATTTCATTGTTTGTTTTTGCAAGAGAATAAGCTTGCAAGGATTTTTTTATTTTTAAAGACCATGGTTCATATCGCTCCTTGTGGGGGTTGCATTAGGTAGCCGACAGCCAACGTAAAAAATAATCGGATCTTTCACCATGGATTTAAGCAAGTTTCGTGTAGCTACGCCTACTTAAAGTGGGAGAAGACTTTCTCATTTTTTATTTTTTGAAGATTGATTGGTTCCGGAATTCGTTGTGCTTTATAATTTTGTTTTTGGATGAGAGTATTGTCCCCCAACCCTGCATGGGAAGCACACCTGCTCCTAGGGATGAGCATGGGCCAAGCTGGGTCAAGTCGTGAAGGGCTCATGTCCAAGCCCATTTAAAAATTCAGGCCTTGGACCAGGCATAGGCTCACAATTTTTTTTGGTCCGGGCCATGCCCAGGCCCGACCCAATTCCTATGGGTCAGGTTTGGGTTGGGCTGGCCCATTTCCACTTGTGGGCATGTGGCCTAGTGTGGTATGGATTTTTCCTCTAGCATACCTTGCCATAAATAGCCAAGACCAAGCCCATCATATTCCTATGCATTATAAACTTTGACTTAGATTTCCAATACAACAACAAGAAAGCCTTTTCCAACAAAATAGTTCGAATTTTTTCAACATGACTTAGATTTTCAATAAAAAGAAAAAATGGTGCCACATCAAGGAAAAATATCAAACTTCTCGATGATAGAAGGATAAGACCCTATGGGCATGTTTGGCAACTGGGTTGAGTTGAGTTGGAGTAACTTCCAATGAATAGTGTTTGGATGGTTAGGAGGATTGGAGAGGGTTGGAATGAGAAATGTGATGTGATGTCACATTGGTTTGTGATGGAATTCCAACCCAGGAATGCAAGAGGGTAAACCAAGTTACCCCAGGTTAACCTGGTAACCAAACGAGTCCTATGCAATCCAAACACAAAGTCATTTGTAGACATCATTCTCATCAAAATAATGCATTGAAAAAATGCAGATTTATTGAATTATCCAAATGGATGAGTAATACATGAACATTATGAGATTTTAACTCCAAAAGCAGGTGCAGCAAGATGTTGCTGATACGGACTGCATTTTTTGAAGTGATGCGGACCGGAATTTTTGGAAGCTACAAATGCCACCAAATAAATAGTAACTGCAAGTTTATCATCTTTGTGGATGCAAATATATATTACGCGAGAGTACTCCTTCCAAGAACTGTTTGAACGTGACTATGACAACCATATCAGATCGTTAGAAAAATCCATGCTTCTCAACAATAAGATGGGGGTAATAAAAAGATATGAGCAAACAAAAAACAAAAGATTGTCGCTGCTTTTCATTTAAAATTTCAGATGGATCCCAATCTAGCATTACAGTGCAATAATCAGTGGGTTTCATAGTTAGACGAAAATTACACTGCTACCCATATTAACATATATTGCCATTACATGCCAGTGCTTAATTGGGATTCCAATCCCTAATCAAGAGTAATCTCTCTAATTGATGAATCCAAAATTGTAGTTTCCAAAGTCCAAAATCCAAAGTAAAGCTTTGCAAATAAAATCCAAAATCAATTGCTCGTGTCTAAAAATAAGCAAAGATGCTTTCCAAAAAAAGAGTAACAGGTCTCCACAGTCTTCACCTCAACTTGCGATTGAGGGAGAGGGTTGGGGTTCCAAGGGAAATGCGGTCAGGTGGTGCCGCAGTGAGGAACAGGGGTGGTGTCACTGACGTGGAGCGGTGGCAGCCTCGCGGTCATGGTGGATGCACTACCGGGGCTTGCAACCAAGCAAGATCAGAGCACTGGATGTCGTGGATGGTGAACCGTGGGTTTGGAGGAGTTAGGAGCCTAGGCAACTAGGGCTTCTATAGCCCTGGAGTGGGGAACAAAAGTAGGAGGCATGCGAGAGTGGGGAAAGAGGGGGAAGCGCCTGGGTGTTCCCATTCTGAGGTCCATGTCTAAGGAATGTAGGAGGGGGTTCGACCCTCCTTTCGGACCCTACTCGGGTTGGGCAACGGGCCTACCACTAGGTTAGGTTGGGTTGGACCGAGCCAAGCCTGGACCAAAAAACTTTGGGTCAAAGATTTAGGCCCAAGCCTGACCCAATGCTTTTTTGGTCTTGGGTCGGGCATGACTTCGGACTGGGTCGGCCCAACCCAATGCCCATCCCTACATACTCCCTCGAGACCACCCAAGCTTGCTGACTGAGCAGTGAGAACCATGTTTTGAACGGGGAGCAATAGAGATGAAACTCTAGAGTTGATCAAGAAAGGTTTGCATACATATATGTTATTATGATTGTTAGCTTGTTCGTTTGATATCCGATATAGCTCCACATTTTGTTTATATATAATATGAAATGTAATGTAAAGCTAATGTGCTAAATACACCTCGTTGATGTAACTAATTTGTTATTGTTTAAACTTCATTGTTTTCTTCTCAATACCTCTCAGCACTCAACAATCAGCATTGACAATAGCGATATGTGTAATATAATGTGTATTGGTGTGTTAAATATACACAATTCTTGCATATAAGTGTGTATTTGCATGTTATTTATTGTTTTAAGAATTAAGATGGTCTTAACTTGAAAAAATCATCTTTTTACGTCATTTTCAAGATTTCCATCGATATCGTCGATGTATCCTGGATATACCCTTTTTTTAGTTGACCGATACGATATCGATGTTGATATTTCGAATCTGGACAACAATTGAATTCCACGTTCAGAGAAAATAAAGTATGAAGTTGCTTTATTTGAATTTGACATTTACTTACAGAATTTTGCCAAAAAAACTTGTCTTACACATGTATACCACAAGAAGGGAAGGGACCTTTCTGTAAACTTTCGAATTTTCATGAAATAAAGGGGTTACCTAAACCCACTAATATCGGGATTATGTGTTAAAGAAAACTCCATACTTGTATAGTTGCTAGCCTGCCAATGCGATTAGTGAAGATTGAAATGCTAAAAGTCTTGCATATTTAAAATTGAAACTCGTATATTTTCGAAAATCTATTTTCCATTTGTTGGATGAACAACTTTATAAGTTAGCCAACAATGTTAAAAGCAAGTACTGTCAGCTTTAGACTGAAGTTTGATTTTTTTTTGAAACTTAAAAGAAGGGAACCACTCGGCGGTGTTCTCCCCCAAAATATTATTAAAAAAGAAGAAAGAGAGAGCAGAATTTACAAAGAAAGAGAAGAAGTACAAAAAGCCCTTCCCCAAAGATTATACACTTGTAACTGAAACCCCAATTGAGACTATGGACTACCCCTGGCACCAATCCTCGAGAAGATGCTTCGCTCGTATAGAAATGTTCTCCTTATAGAACCTTTGAGCCGCGAAAATAGCCTCGTTCCTCCCCAGCCAAATGCTCCATAGCCGAGCAAGCGGATCAAGAATAGCCTTCCTTTCCCGACCCCTTGAGCTAACCAAACTCTCGCAGACAGCAGCAAAGGAGACGACGTTCACCCAAGATATATCATCCCAAATATTGCGCACAAGGGCGCATTCGAAAAAAAGATGATAGATAGTTTCCCGTTCCGCTCCACATAGACCGCAGGAGGCATCAACGTTCGTGAACATAATTGTGCACCGATCACGAGTGAGGAGACGGCCACGCCGAAGAAGCCAGAAGAAGATGCCGATGCGCTCAGGAAGCTTAAGGCCCCAAAAGAATCTACAGTCACGCTCCAAATTGTCATCTCCGACAGACAGAGAAGGAGTGATAGCGATGTACGCCTTACGCGTAGAGAAGGAACCATCCTTCCAAGCCCAATGGTCACGCCCCGCACTCGGCCGAGGAGCCAGAGCAAGCTGATCCATAAGCGATAAATAGTCATCCACGCGTTGATCCGAAAGAGCCGCAGCGATCCGAGGGCTTCAGCAACCATTCTCCCAGCAAGAAGCCACAGATGCCTCATTGTCGTCGGCCAAAGGGAATAGGCGCGGGAAGAGCAGGCTCAAGGCACCCCTTCCAGACCAGTCGTCAACCCAAAAGCGAAAGGAAGTCCCACTCCAAAGCACAGGTTTAAAGAGGGAGCGGAATTGCCTAAACACCAATGTCACGCCACGCCAGAAGGGAGAGAGGCGAGAAAACAATTCTCCCCTAGAGCAGCCAAGCAAGTCCTCGCCCAACAGTTCCCGCAAGACATTAATCATAAAGTTCTCCTCATTCCCCCAAACCCGAGAAACCCACTTCAGTAAAAGGGCATCGTTGACCACCCCCAATCGCCTCATCCCCAAGCCCCCCGACCGCTTGGGGCGAGCAACGATCTCCCACCCAACGAGGTGCACCCCCCTACGCCCCTCCCCCTTCCTTCCCCACAGGAACCCACGCATACACCTCTCCAGCCGAGCACAAATCCCCTTTGGCAAGACGCGAACCGAGAGAAAATAGATAGGAATAGAAGCCAGCACTGATTTCAAAAGCACTAGACGCCCGCCCCTGGAAAGCTTATTCGCGCGCCACCCCGCGAGGCGAGCCTCCACCTTCTCCACCACAACCTTCCAATCACGAAGACGCGCACGGCCCACAGCGAGCGACAGGCCAAGATAATCTATCGGGAGGGAAGTGGGGTTCGATCCCAGGACTTGAGCGCAAGCCACCACCTCCTCCTCCAACATGGCGAAAGGCACCACTTTAGACTTCGACGCATTGATCACCAGCCCCGAGGCCTCGCTGAAAAGTTGCACAGTAGTAGCCATACCAGCTACAGCATCGGGACCCCCCTCAACGAAGCATAAGGTGTCGTCGGCGAACTGAATAGAGGGGACATTGTGAACCCCTCAGGATCCGGGTACCCGTTAATCACACATTTCGCATTCCAACATTCATTACTATCGCATTAAGTAACTGAAAGTACGGGGAAAATTTTTCGCGAATGAAATAATTTCATCTGACATTCACATCAACATTTATTACCACAAGCTCATAGAACAATTGTCACCAAAAACTCATTTCATTAACTTCCATATATTTTACAACATGTACCAATTTCTGACAGTACATACAATATCCCAAAATCTGACTGAAGAGAAAGAAACAGTAATACATTATAAATTGAACAAAAACTGAGATAAAGTAAATCATACCGTCTAGTGTATACTTTATCTCCAGGAAGCATGTATAGCTACGGAACTACTACTAAACTGCAGGCTGTTTGCCTGCCAAGCACGTTAGGAAAGAAGAGGCGTCGGCGGTTGCTAGTACCTCCCAAAAACTTATATAAAAAAAACAGGCATTTATTGTGACCAAAAGCAAGCAAGTAGAGAGGCAGGAATATTTCAAATTTCAAAGTTATTTCTACTTGCAAATATAAAAGGTTTCCAAATTTCTAGTAAGCATCTCTCATGATTAGCCATTAACCCAACATTTCCCACATAAGCATATTTATATTGTAACTAATTGATCATAGTAAGTATATTTCATTCTCATGTTGCTTAGAGGTCATATTTGTGGATTTTGATGATGGAAAAGATGAGATGAGAAGATATAATGATTTATTAAATTCTTAAGTCTAGTGGATAGTTTGTGGTCTTGGTTCTTGTGAAACCTCACACTATGACTCTAACACTAGGGGAATGTCTTAGGGTTGGGGTGCCTCCGTAGGCATGCGGTGTTGTATAATACATCCTAACTAAGTTCCCAACACGTCTACTAGCTTAATGAGATTTCGAATTCGATTTAAAGTCTTCTCCATTTACTCAACTTTAATTGTAATCCCTTAAAACCTCAAGTGCAACTGTCTCAGATGTAACTCTAGATGATGTAGATATAGAAATGGATGATCTGGATGTAAAATCAATCCCTTCAAACCTCAGTACAACAGTCTCAAATGTAACTCTAGATGATGTAGATATAGATATAGATGATCCGGATGTAGAATCGCCAAGTCTGTTGGCGAAAGAAAAACTCAAGCGGTGAAGAAGCCAACAAAAGGGCTCTTCCGTCTCGCCCCCTAATTGGAAGGACGGTCCAATAGAGGGATAGGTCTACTCCCCAACTACGCCACTGAGACGGGTGAGAGGGACTTCCCGGAAAAGTCACTCTAGAAAAACAGCCCGACCGGTAACAGGCAACCGAGCTCGTACGTAAAACTGAAAAACCAGGATCCCCCGCCTGGGCATCCTAAAACAGGGTCAGCGTAACTGGTCTAAAATCGGGATCCCAACGAGGCGTAAAAACATTGCGAGCTCGCGTAAAAACCGGAAAGGGACTGGGATCCTAGACCCGCGCACTTGGCAGTCGCTGCCCAAACTGAGCTTCCTTTCTTCTGCCCAGTTGAGAGTCGCCGCGCTCTCGCACGGTCAGGTGTAAAAGTCACCGTGACCGGCAACATATTTGGTATCACTGATTCACAGTTATATAGATTCAATTCATATTCCAATGTTATAGCTTTTCCTAATTCTGGTTGGCATACATTTGTTTATTGAAAGAGAAGATTCAAAGAGCCCTTACTAGGTCTTGTATTCCCAATGGTTAACTTGCCATAGATGATCCGAGACTCTGCCTGATAGATCATAAGGATGATACAAACTGCTCATAGATGATAAGAGTTTATAATTGATTGTTTAAGGTTTACTAAACAAGACCTAAAATCATGAGGATCATGGTCATCTATCATAGCTTATAACTTATATTGCATGTATCAAATGTAGGAGCTTCTTCTTACATTGTATTGTTCTCCAACTTCTCATAACTTGCATAAATATTTGTTATCAATGATTCACAACCACACGATCATGGTATGATATAGAAGCAGTCACGGTTATTCTATATGGTTGGGATGTTCACAGTTTATTAGAGCATCTTCAGCCCCAAGGTTTCCTTTCTGTCCAAATCTATATCTTTTAGATGCTTATTGTGAAATGTCCAATGAATTTATTATTATCATTGTTTTTGAAAGAAGAGCTTCATATATATTAACTATTTATAGGGTTCTAAGCGAAGGTATCCGCACCAGTACCTGTACTTTATTACATATAGTCACTCATTTATTATATATACATAAGACTGCAACAATAAGATTTGAAGAAGAGATTTTTAGCTACTTGAATTTGCCAGATCCACACACTCCTCCAAAGTGCACCCAAAGCAATATGTTGTATACTGACTCGATGAGAGAGAGGAAGTTTTAACGTTATAATAATATGCCTTAATATTTTAAACATAGACTTAACTGCAATTAAATTCTAACTGTATATAAACTTATTTTTACATATACATAGTGCCTTAGAGCCAATTATATACTTGTATAATTCCAATTCTCTTTGACCGTTCAAAGGTTATGGCTATCGTATTCCCTTCGTGTGTTTCCTTTATTATATAGTTACAGTTCTACAATCTAATAAGTGGCAGTGCACCCCCTTTTATATATATATATATAGAGGGCTTATCCAGTGAGCCATGTGCCCATTTGAGTTTTCGTGGGCACCAAACGTGGGCGCGCCACGTGTATTTCTATTTGAATGGTTGCCTATTTCGAAGGAGCACGGTTTTGGAAGGATATCAATATGTTTGAGCATTTATATTTCCAATTATACCGAGTCCTTAAAAAAAGGAAGACTGTTTTAGAAAGATAAATTCAAATTATTAATTTCGTACCGAAGAAATAGTCATTGTATATTTGATTAGTAATGTATATATTGTACTCAAGTAATTATGTGTTACGAGATCAGTAATACTGAAACATTTGTCAATATTTTATATCTGTAAGATTACATTGTACAGAGATCAGTAATTGATTCATGTTACTCAAGTAACATATTCAGTTCTCAACTAATTATTGTTGTCAAATCAGTAATTAAGTAGGAAAACTACTAATGTCCATACAATGATTACTGATTACAAATGTTCATTTTACTGAACTCATTTTGATTGTTACTAATGTTATATTTACTAAATCATTTGAGTGTTACTGACGCACCTCTTATTTACTTGTATGATCTTTTTAGTCAATTATAATGTATATGAAAATTACTGATCATTTATTATGATTTTACTAATTTCATAACAACTACTTACTTGTCCAGTGTATATATATTACTGAATTTTAAATCATATAATAAAATGAACGTAAATTACTGATCGTTGTTTGGGTATTACTAATCTCGTGATAAGCATTTACTGGACTATTGTATATATATTACTGATTCCATTTGTTTGTTTGTTGTTACTTAACTTTATATCATTTTGACTGAATCTGATTTGAAGACAACATTCTGAATATAATTGATTCAGTAAGAATGATAGGAGAACAAGTAACACTTAACAAAATGTACGTAACATGGGCAAATGGCATAAGTAACTTGGTATAAATGAAAATATATGTATGCAAGTAACTTTCACGTTTGTCTCGGTAACTTTCAGGTTTGTCTCAGTAACTTTCACATTTGTCTCAGTAAAAATATACATATGTCTCATGATTCAAATCCAATTGCAGGTCATTCATCGTTGTTTCTTCTGATATGATGCTCTCACGATCCAATGTTTCATTTTTTATTTTTTATATCCACGAATGATGTGAGTTGTAAAACATCAGAAGTATTCCAGCATCTGACATACCTGAAATAAAAATGAATTAGTAAACCAGTAGTTGAAGTTGTAAGAACTAAAGAGGGAGCAGTAACAATTATGTAGGTAATAGTAAATTAAAATATCATCTCAGTAAACAATGTAATAACATTAGTAACTCAGTATATTTTCAAAGTAAAGGCATGAAAAGTAACAATTGTGTTAACGATGGTAACATAAAATATCTTATAAGTAAACTAAGTAAATACATTAGTAATTCTGTGTAAAAGATTTAGTAAGAATGACAAACTAACAAGTAATACGTAGTACTTTCTTAAGATACATAAGTAACTAAAGATTGATAATGAACCAGTAAGAATAATATATAGAAAAGTAATTCATGCCATATTGTCAGTAACTTTGACGAATGCATTAAGTAACTTAATATAATTTTTTTAATAATTTGACTCAGTAACATAATGCGATATAAGTAATTTTTAAGGATTCAAAGTAATAAAATTGAACATGATCCTTCTGAAGAAGAGTTTTCATGATACAAATCCAATTGCAAATCATCCATCGTCGATCCTTCTCATATGATATTCTGACGATCAAAATCCAATAAAGAATCATTGTTTACCATTGCTTCTGAGATATCATGATTCAAATACAATCGCAAATAATCCATCACGTTAAAAACTGAAATCGAAACCTCAATATATTAGCAATGAAATTAAAACTTGAACATAAATATTAAATATTCCCAATACCTTTTATTCGAATACAGCTATCGTCGAAAGAATCAACAACAATTTTTTTTCCGTGAGATCGATCGATCGCAGAGCTCCAGAATATATGACAGATCGTTCAAATGAAGTTGCCATATAATATGTTACCAAAACGATATTATTACTAAATATGGAAATCAGTAATTTATAAAATTAATCGATGCTAAAAACGTGGGATTGGAAGTTAATATGGGATTGAAAGTTAAGATCGGACGGTCAAAAAGATGGGCGCATGGAAACTCAAATGGGCCCTGTGCGCATTGGATAATTATCCTATATATATATAAGTGCACTTCCTTAGGTACTCTCGTCCCCTGCTTTGGTAAGATACATAAAGGAGAAACCTTACCGTTTATGGCTAATTCCATTTCATTTAAAATAAAACTTCACCATGAGTGTATCCAGCTATTATCGAATCCCTGGTTATAGGTTGAACCTATGTATCATTTACTAGCATTTATAAGATTGCATTTTGACTTGTAAAAACACAGGCATCGTTATCATGACCAAAATAACTATATTAGTGTTATTCCAATATATAGATACCAACCAAACGAGATCACATATTAGTGCAGCCCTACTAATCTGTTACAGGGGCTAGTAACTTAAAAGATGCGTAACTCCAAGTACTGGATCTTTAAACTAAGATCATTGCTGGCTTGATTTAATTGTCAAAACAGAATCATAAGATAACAGTGGCTGTTTTGGAACATAGGAGAAATTTATCAAAGTCCAGGAGAATTAAATTTGAGGAGAGATCAGATAAACATATCTAATTGTTAACTAAACACTACTTGGCTATTATTAGGATGAAGAATAAAGAGAACTTCATAAATTGGGGGCATAGAAAAGCTTATTTTGTGCATGCATGATAGCAAAGAGAGATGGCTAAGGATTGTACATCAGATCTCCAAATTGGAGAAAATATTGATCTTGCATGTAACAATTGGCTGAAAAAGATAAGTTTAATTATTCACGCATGGCAGCAAAGAGGGGGTTAAAGGAGTGTACCTTCTAGATCTCTCAAAATGGAGGCCAATTAGCTTGCATGCTATGTTTGCAATAAGGTGTTGCAGCTCCCAATTGCTTGCTTCTTGGGAGAAGGAAGAGCACAACAGGGGATGGGGGCTGCAACAATATCTTTAGCTGCTGGAGATGTCAACAGAAGGGGAGGAAGATGCTTCCAGCAACTTTGGATGCTGCAACTTGCAACAGGGGGATGAGGACCGGAGCTAAAATCTCCCTTCGTTGGAAGTGTTGGAGAGAAAAATTGGAGAGAAAAAGAGAGAAAGGTTTGATATAAATAAGGAGGATTAGGGATAGGATTGTACATTATTTTAATTCTCCAAATTGAAGAAGAAGAGTTGCATGCAGTGCTGGATTCTGGAGTCAAGAACAGCAGCTCCTATTGGCTTCTTGAAGCACAAAATTCTTTAAGAAATCAGAGGTAGAAATTTCGGCTTCCCTGGGAGCAGTCCAACCAAAGAGAGAAGGGGCTTGAGGTCTTTCTCGTTGGAATTAGGGAGAGATAAAAGGGAAGGGGGAAGAAATGGTAAAGGCGAAGAGAAGAGGGGAGAAACTATCGTTGGAAATGGAAAAGGATTAAGGAGACGAAGGGAAACTTGTGATGATATTAATAAGGTGGAGAAGAGTTTCCTCCTTGACATGTGTCTAGCTTTTGACAGTCATGTGGATAAAAGAAAAAATTATGCACAAGAATATATAAAAAAAGAAGGTAACGGCTGTTTGCTGGAAAACAATAGCTATTTGCTATATAAAAAAATAATTTTATTAATTATCTTTTTTTAAGCCTCTTACATAAAACTTGACCGTATTCACGCATCGAACCTCGAATTTCGACGCACAATATCTCTATTTGACCGTCTCTGAACACCGATCAAAATGAGTATAATATTGGCATACTTCCGATCGGATTTTGAATACCCGAAATTTTCGGATACGATTTTTGTTTAAGATTAAATTTTGTGATTTAAAAATATCAAACGACCTCCGATTGACGAACGGTCGATTCCGTTGGTCTTCTTTCGTCGAATCGGATCTAATGACGGTCTCGGTTCGTTTTGCGATTTCCGAATTTGCGTCGCGGCTTTTTCGCGGCGCGCATTACGAAGCGACCATTTTTTTGGTCGATTTGGCCCGAACGACTTTTGATTCATGATTACTTGGTCGTTTTAGGTTGTTTAGTATTGACCGACAACATTATTGGGTTCATTGGACCCAAAATCGGACGAGTTCGGGTTTGTTAGGATATGGACGTTACAGACATAAAGCTCCCCAACAAGACAGCCACGAGTCAAGCCAGCCGCCGCCACCCCCTCAATCATACGAGGTAAGACATCGGCTGCCAACACAAAGAGAAGGGGTGCGAGAGGGCATCCCTGCCGCACCCCCCTCCTTGGCTGGATGACTCCCCCCACCGGGCAACCGTTCAATAAAATAGAGAGCGAGGCCGTGGAAACACACTGTCGCATCCAAGAAATCCACATCGAGGGAAAGCCCCTCCGCCGCATGACCGACCACAGGAAGCGCCAGTCGAGGCAATCGTAAGCCTTGGCGAAATCAATCTTCCACAGGATCCCCTTGGTGTTCAAGCGCCTCCACCCAGCCACAAGCTTAGAAGCCACAGCGAAGCAATCCGTAATATGCCGCCAACGGATAAAGGCCGCTTGCGTAGGCAAAATAAGTGACGATAGGAGCGGAGCCAGTCGTCTAGCCAAGGCCTTAGCGATGATTAAGTATATCCCGTTAGAGATAGAGATTGGGCGAAAGTCCTCAATGTGAAGCGCCGGATGAGGTTTGGGGATCAAGACGATTTGAGCCTTATTTATCTTGTCGAAACCACGATTGCAGTTGAAGAAGTCATGTGCCACGTCCAAAACATCGCCCGCCACCAGGTCCCAAAAATCACGATAGAAGGCGACAGGGAAACCATCAGGGCCCGGCGCGGCGGCGTCATTGAGGTCCCACACCGCGTCTTTAAGCTCCGCCAGCGAGAAGGGCCTGACCAAGGCCAAGGAATCCGTGTCCGATAATAAGGGAGCCCCGCTCCCTAGCCAGCGCCAACGCCTAGGCAACCTGCAACCAAAAATATTCTTGAAGTGATCCATAAATGCGTCGCCCATCTCCATGTCGCCAGATATACGGGTACCATTCACCAGGATATAGCGAATGGAGTTATAGCGACGCCTACCACTGGCTACCCGATGAAAGTAGGTTGTGTTAGCATCCCCCTCCTTTAGTCATCTCAGCCGCGACCGCTGCCGCCACTCAACTGAGCGTTTTTTGTCCTCCAATTTGACTGTATCAAGGGCCGCAATACGCAGTTCAAGTTCCTCCGCCGTGAGATCCTGCTTATTTTCCGCACGATCAAGACGCATAATAGTAACCTCCGCCGCCTTCCTCGAAGCCTCACGGGCAAGACGTGTGTCCTTCTTGAAAGAGGCCAGTACCCTTCGCAGCGAGGCTAACTTTTGGGCCAAACGAATAGCCGCGGGGCCATCCGAGAAAAGAAGTTCCCAATGGCTCCTGACCAACTCCCTAAATCTTGGCTCCAATAGCCAAGACCTTTCGTAGCGGAATAGACCCCGAGCAAGAGTGACGTCCCCAGAGTCCCACATAATTGGATTATGATCCGAGAGAGAGCGTGGCCTAGAAGCCACCCATCACAGAGGGAAGCAATCCAAAATTTTATCATTCACCAGGAATCTATCAATTCTCGATCGAGAAGAGTTATTTCGCCAAGTATAAGAGATGTCAAAGGGCACCAACCCCTCGAAGGCGAGGTCGGAGATGAAGGAATGAAATCATCCGATCCAGGGTCGCGCCCCCCTCGTCCCCGCGGCCGATCCGAAGATAGAGCAGTAACATTAAAGTCCCCTCCTGAAGTTTGATGCTGAGGTTGAATAATTTGGCTTTCATTATTGATAAGATAAAACTAGAGTTGGATCCTAATCATTCCTGTTAATTATATTACTTTTTATAAGCTGATTATGAACCACTCCATAACAGTCACTATACTCCTAGAAACGAGCTACTCGTTTTTTCTATATAGTAGAAATTAGATAGCTTTCATACATTATTCATTTAAACTGTTTTAATGATTGTCATCAATTTTTCCAACATCAATAATTCATTATTTCATATAAGTTAGGTTAAGCACTTCCTAAATGCATGTAGTTTTACGTTTCCAAGCTCTTATAACCTTAAATTTTAAAATGAAAGTAACTTTAAGTTATTATATATAAGAATAATTAGAAACTTAATTTCTTTAAAATTATATAAATTTATCTCTCTTTATAGCATTCCAGGATTTCCTCAACAAGCCTTTTTTAGACTTGGTGAAATGTCATCGGCATCGACACTTAAAACTATAATGGAAAGTTCTTCAAGCAATGTTTCAAATGCCGATGCCAAAGTTAGCATGTGGGTGAAATCTAAGAACCTTGATATGAGGGGTACCCATTTATTGTTTGTATAAACCAAAACCTAACATCTCAATTAACTTGATGCTGTTGTGTCACATGTTTACAATCTTCTCCATTAATGGGGACAAAGCCCCTGCACCAAAAGACAGATCTCACTTAATAAGAACCTAATCAAAGGACAATTTATTATTTGAAAATAAAAATGTATATTGCTTAAGGCATTATATTATTTAACATGAAATGTGTTGATAAAAAGGTAGAGAGAAATAAGAATTAAGCATATATCAAGAAAAAACTCAATAGGAGAAGGAAGTTATTATGATTTAGAACTTATTTTAAATGGGGTAAATTACATAAAAAGAACAAGTATTTATGTTGATCCTCGAGTTAGAACCTCATCCTCAAACAGTGACAAAAAAGGGTGTATTTGTTAGAGCATGTTCAAATGACTAACACAGCTATCCAACATTAGAAATAATTTTGTAGGGCTAACTAAAATACCCCCAGATGTATCACACCTCTTCCCCCAATTTTCTTCCTCAACCCTCATGGCCAACAACCTTCATACAAGCTCAACTACCCTTGCCTCTGTGCATCATGTGCTTGGTCTCGAGGCTTGAAGAACTTCAAAGCTGCTATGGAACTCTTCTTGAGTATTCACCACTCTAACCTCTCGTAGACATCTCTAACATCATGGTTAATGATTAGCTCCACCACATCACCTCCTCGAATGAAGGTGGGGAAGGTTTTAGCCATTTCCATCGATTTTCGTCATCTCCAAGGCATCGTTAGTGAATAAGGTCTTTACGTTGGTAGGGAAGATTATCCTCGCACAGTAGCAAGTAAGGTCCTTCCATGGCAGTGGGGGTCTTTTGATTCTCGTCAAAATTTCCAATGTAGGCACCAACGCTAAATCGCACGTCATCGCCTCATTTTCTTATCCAATCTCTTCGCACGTTGGTAGTGAAGAAGGTTACCACCACCTCCCCGCACGGTGATGAGAAAGGTCTTTAGGTCGATTTCCAACGACATCTCCAATGCCACATTCAGCACTCAGCCCCACCACATCACAGCACGTTCTTATTGAAGCTTTTTGTTACGATTTCGACATAAAGATAGGTCTCCCATCATTATCTTCCCTAACGCTTGTTCTTCAACACTTTCTTCTCACCACCATTTTCTGTTTCGCCAGCTTAGATGTAAAGATAGGTTTCCCGTCATTTTCTTCCCTGACGTAATTTTCTAATCCAAGCTCTTTGGTGCAGCTCAACAGCCACCGTTATTTTCTTCTCCAACATTCATCACTGCCAACCTTCCAATGTCCCTGCTTAACTACCATTGCCTCCATATCTCATCAACTCAATCTCAAGACTCGAAGAGATCCAAAGGTCCTCCATCGAGCTATCCTCGATTTGCCACCACTTCGACCTCCCACTGACATCTTCATTTCCACCATCAATGCTCAGCTCCACCACATTATCTCCCCACACAACAAACATCACACTCACCTTGTCTACTATAGCCATTCTCTATCGCTTACACAACTTGTGGCCATGAGCCTCCAACCCATGAGAACCACTGCCAAACACGTTATCCTAAGATATACAAAATCCTAAAATCGTTACATTTTCCATAAATGATCTTCTATCAAGAGAAAGTGGGTATTTTGGCATCATTACATGTTTTTTTAAAAGCAAAAAGGGCCTCCACCGTATAGATGGGTGCCCAAAAGCTTCACCATTAATTCATCAAAAATGTAGCACCACTACATGTTATAATCTCAAAATACTTAATTCATTGACGGAAAACTAGCAGACGAACGTTCTTGCAATAAAGAACGAGGCATGTCTGTCTTTGTCACATTTTAAAGATGAGGTTCAAATTTGGAAATGGAAGTTGATGTAAAAATGTCTTTTCTCTATAATTTACACTAAAATTATTGTAGAATTTATTAGCCACAATAATGCACAATACAAAAAGATTAAAAAATACAAAGATCTAAATTTTGGAAAATAGGCACATCCCCTCTCCCACGCATACGAAAGATGTCTTGCCAATATTACAGCCATGTCCATAGGCATGGTGGCAATATTTGGTAATTTCAACATTCAATGTGTATCGATATGCCCCTAATGTCAATAGCATAGCCCGATACGACGACATGCCGCAAACATCTTGATATGTGCCTTCCAGGATTGGCCCTCTGACCGGTGTCCTATTCTCTCAAAAACCAATCCAACAATGGCTATCATCCCAGAGCTAACAAGCAGAAATTCCGAGTATAAAAAAATGTATAAACTGTGTAAGCATTAATGATATGGATGATTTAACAAACATCAACTATTACTTGTATAGTACAGTGAAAATCAAATGTTTCCATCATCTCCAAATTGAGATTGGGGTGCACAGACGTCGACTAGGTTTCGCTTAGGCAAAGCATTGATGATTATGATGGACAAACGGCAAGTTCCCAAGGAAAAAATTAGTTCAGCCCCAGATTCAATCCCAAAATCAGTAGGATGCCAAATATGGGTCTTAAGTGTAGAACCGAATGGCGAGGTACGTCGATGACAACCTCTTGTATCTTTGGGAGAGAACGAGAGAGATAGATTTGGGAGAGGGCTCCCTATGCGAGGTGAGAATCATTTTTTTCTGTATGTTCTTCCCCTCCAGAAGGAGGTTTATTTATAGGACGTGTTGTGCCCCTCATAGAGTCCGCCCCTCTCCAACCACGTCCGACTTGCGCGAGTCTCGCACGCGACTCAGCCTCCGCGCAACTGCCGACTCACGCAACTGTCGGCGGCGGTTTGAGCGCGAGGTCATTTTATATGTTCAAACATCTCCCACTTGATCGAAGCGGTCGAAAATTCTATACTCCTACATATGAAGATGTCTTTTGATCGACTCATGCATTCCTGAGTCTCATTAAACCAACATATTTAATGTATGTTCCTGTTGCTATTCCCTTCGTTAAGGAATCTGCCAACATGTCACTGTCACTGGTAGGTATGTAGGTTACCGTGATTTCTTGCTTTGCCACTATATCTTGTATATAGTGATATTGGATCTCAATGTGTTTTCCATTAGAACTATTAGCCCCACATTGATCAAGCTTATCGCAGCTTGATTGTCACAATACATTTCAATTGGTCCTTTGACCAATTCGAGGCTTAGATTCTCTAGAAAACGTCTGATCCAAACAGCATGAGTGGTGGCCATGCTACATGCAATGTACTCAGTCTCCTGTGTATGTCAAGATACGCATCCTTGTTTCTTGCTACCCCTAAGAAACGGCTGCACCACCAAACATTAACAGGTAACCCGATGTGGATTTTCTATCATCCACATCCCCTCCGAAATCGGCATCGGAGTATCCAGGGCTGTCAGGAAAGCTTGAGCTCGATGAGCTCAACTCGGGCTCGGCTCGTTAAGGGCTCGCGAGCCGGACTCGAAATCTTAACGAGTCCGAGCCCGAGTTGGGTTTTATGGCTAGTTGCTTATCGAGTCGAGTCCGAGTTGGGCATTGTTCAACTCGGAAACTCGACTCGATAACTCGTTTCCTCTCTTAATAAAAAGTTGATAACATATATACCGAAACTTCCACATTGAGTTTGATATAAAATAGAGGTTAACACTTTGCTTGCCAAAAAATCTACAGAAAAGCGTATAAAAAATCAAAATTACAAATGTCGTTTGCATAATTTAATGTATAAAATGGAACAATGACTCATTAAGAGGTTCATAAGCTTGCTCATTTTGAGGCTCGTGAGCCAGCTCAGAAACTCATGACTCGATAAGAGGCTCATGAACCAGCTCATTTTGAGGCTCATGAACCAGCTCAGAAACTCGTGGCACGATAAGAGGCTCATGAGTCAGCTCGAACTCGACGAGTTCGAGTTCGAGTTGGTGATCCAAGGCTCGACCCTTATCAAGCCCGAGTTCAAGTTTAGGTTTCTTATCGAGTTCGAGTCCGAGTTGAGGCCAATTCGGCTCGTTGAACTCGATAGACAACCCTAGGAGTATCCTACCACTTCAAGCGATTTTGCTTGATACACAAGTTTCAGATGTATTGTCTCTTTCAGATATCGAAGAATCCTCTTCACAGCTTCCCAATGTGCTGGACCAGGATTGCTTTGATATCTACTGACTAAGCTTACTGGATAAGCTAAATCAAGTCGACTACACATCATTGCATACATTAAACTTGAATGCTAGATAATAGAAAAACTTAAACAAGGAGAATAAGGGTAATAAAGGAACCATCAGCTTGGTGCCAAATAGCAGCAATAGGTCTATAATGTAGGGTTTAGAGAATCTAGAATACAGGGAAACAAGCAAAAGGTAGTAAATAAGCACACAAGTCTCTTGAAACTCTTTTCACTTTAGTCATTGACTCGTTGCTAATTATATTTTTCCACTACTGCATTATCCAAAAATGAGTACGTGAATAAGTATAAGAAAGTACTGCATAAAGAGAATATAAATGCAATATAGAACATGTAAAACTGCGTCTCAGAAATAAGGTTTGAAAAACTAGCTCAAGGACTCTAGCATGATGAGGTTGCATAAACTATCAGATATAAGCACCCTGGCTACATAAATTTATATTATTAATCTTCAAAACCAAGGAAGAAAATATCAGAGGGGACATATATAGGCACCTGGCCACATAGAAGACTGCATTTTCCAGCATCAACAATTTGTTGGCACAGCCAATGGCAAGAGCTCCACCAGATCCACCCTCGCCAATGACCACACTTACAATTGGTACCTTTAGACTGAACATTTCTCGCAAGTTAAAAGCTATTGCTTCACCCTGCATCCATTAAACAAAACACTGAAAACAAGTTATGCACTGCCGTCAACAAAAGATAAGCAGACATTTTTATACCTGTCCAAGTTCTTCAGATTTCAAATCTGCAAATGCACCAGGAGTATCTATCAGAGTGATGATGGGCAACCGATGATGATCTGCATACCTCATCATACGCAAAGCTTTCCTATACCTGGACGATGCGAATGTCAACAATATCAATGACAATTTTTTTCTCCACCATATGACAGTTACTATGCGACAGTGAGGAGATATTTTTATTATATCTGGCTCCTTAAACTTACCATGTGTAGTAGGCATTAAAGAAAGACCTAAAAGGATGTGTCCATGATGCCATACTTACCCATGTGGTGTAGGCATTCCAAAATTGCGCTGAATGTTTTCCTTTGTATTTCTTCCCTTCTGGTGACCAATAAACATATATGTTTTACCATCGATACTTCCAAGGCCTGTAACTATTGCAGGATCATCATAACCTGCTCGATCTCCATGGAGCTCCACCCACTATATAGAAGAAAATTAAGAACTCACAACGACCTACATATAGGACGACCCTCACAACTACAGTTCTCATTTCTTACAAAATGTGGAACTAGAGTCAGGAAAAAAGTAAATAACCTTCTCTGTCATGTTTAAGATGTGATCAAGGAAAGTTGGCCTGTTGGGATGGCGAGCTATTTGTAGGCGTTGAATTGGAGTTAAATGTGTGTATAAATCTTTAAGAGCCTGCAAGTCCATAAACATTGCCATTAATCGGTAGAAGACCAGAACAGGAACAAAAGAAAAAAAAACCAAACATGTTTTTTCATAAGCACAAAATATGTTATTGTCACGCTCCCTTAAAATTATATTAAACGCCAAAAATGAAGAACCCGCTGTGCACTGGCATAAATTCCTGCAAATGCATCCTTCCCAGCTTTGTACTTTGGGAAATTCCCAGGGAGAACCACATAGATATCTGTGTGGAAATGATCTTTAATTGGGAAGGGACATGCGGAAGAGTGTCAGACATTTCTCCACAAACATTGATTAATAACCAAGTTCAAGCAATCTAAAGAGCCAGCAACATGATGGGCCTTTTAATTCAACCTTTTCTCATTCTTATTAATATTTTGAGATTTTCACTTGTGTCCTGAATTTTTATAGTTATACTTATGTCTATATTTTTCCAATAACTTGCACCTTTAATAGTTATGTCCCTCAGGTCAGTTGGTGTTCTTTCCACTTCCAAACGAACGCTAAATTCTGGGCACAAGTGTATAAAAGGCAAACCCTTCTCCCACTTTAAGTAGGGTCGGCTGCATGGATGCATGGATTCCTGCTCAAATCCGTGTTGAAAGATCCCACTATTTTTTTACAGTGGTTGCCTCATACCTAAGGCAACCCCCACAAGGGGGATTTGAACCCTGCCACATCAACCTCAAGAACAGTGGACCTCCCCTCCTTCCCCTTTCTCTCCTCCTTCCCTTTCCCATGCTTCTCGCTCCCCATCTTCACCTTCCCTTGCTTCTCGCTCTCCATCTCCACCCATTCCTACCAATAAGCCATGGATCTAGACAGATCTTACATATATTTATATATTTTATGTTAGAGTGATGGAGTTGAGGTGTAAAAACACGATGACTACGCATATATCAAATGATCCCATATTTCACAGGTGTGCCAAGTACATGGAGGTTGATTACTACGTCATTGGAAACATCATTCAAAGAGATCTTCTCTAGATGTTTGGTGTTTCTTCTACAAATCAGACAGCAATGCACTCCTAGAGCTCTATTCAAGTGTTATTAAGACAAGCCGAGCATGAAGGATATCTATTCTCCAAGTTGAGGGGCAGGTTAGGTTGTACGCATTATAATTTGGGTTTGATTGTCTACATGCCTTAAATGTCGGTTTCGGTCACCATTTCGGTATCGACCAAAACAGAATTTCGATGGAATTTCGGTGGAATTTCGACCGAAATTTCGGTCATTTCGGTCATTTTTTGTACTAGGACCCATATTTCGGTCATTTCGGTCATTTCGGTAGAATTTCGATTTCGATCAGATATCGATATTCGACAGAAATTCGACCAAATTTCGCTGAAATTTGAGGCCTCTACCCTTTAGGGATATTTGTGTATTCTGTTTTTATTTGTTTTAATGATAATCCTAATTCCTCACTGTATAGTGATTCCTAAAGTACACTGCGAAAAGGAAATAAAGAGATATTTATTATAAGTATCTAGGGCTTTCTTTATATAAAGAGAACCCTAGAGGTGAAAAGAGGTTGCCCGGTTGGGCTACATAGATGTCATTTTGGGTGTTACACAAAAGAAAATAAAAAGAATGTCATACTCTAAATAAACCATTACTATAACGTTCCCCCTAAAGCTAGATCATAGATTTCTATCATGTTAAGTTTGGATGAACACTTTTGAAATGGTCCCCTATAGAGTGCTTTAGTTAATTTGCCAATTCTCTATTTTGTTGAGTTGACATGAAAAGTAGAAATGAAGCTTTTCTGAGTCATGAACTGTAACGTCCATATCCTAACAAACCCGAACTCGTCCGATTTTGGGTCCGATGAACCCAATGACGTTGTTGGTCAATGCCAAACAACCTAAAACGGTCAATTTATTATGAATCAAAAGTCGTTCGGGCGAAATCGACCGAAAAACGGTCGCATCATAGCGCGCGCCGTGAAAAAGCCGCGACGCAAATTCGAAAACTGCAAAACGAACCGAGACCGTCATGAGATCCGATTCGACGGAAGAAGACCAACGGAATTGACCGTTCGTCAATCGGAGATCGTTTGATATTTTTAATTCGCAAAGTTTAACCTTAAACAAAAATCGTATCCGAAAATTTCGGGTATTCAAAACCCGATCAAAATCATATCAATATTATACTCATATTGATCGTCGTCCAAAGACAATTAAAACAAGATACTGCGCGTCGAAATCGGAGGCACGATGTGTGAATGCAGTCCATTTTAACAAGTGGAAGAAAAATGTTAAAAATAAATAAATTTGATTACTGTAGCAGCAGTAGCAGACTGCTGCCGTTGACTATACATGACAGCCACATTTGGCTTTGGGTTTTCTCCAACATTTGGCTTTTGTTCCCATGCCATTTGGCAAACCTAAAGGACCTTCCTCCCCTTATTTATATCCCAACCCCTCTTCCTCTTCTTTACTTCTTCTTCTCCAAACTCCAGCCGATGAGCCCAATTTTCCTTCATCTCTTCCACTGTAGGTAACTGTTGTTCCAGCTCCTATTGCTTCCAGGTTACCACTACGATCAGCCACTATTGTTGCTGCCAAAGGCTGCAGTTGCTGCTCCTGGAAGCCTCCTGTTTCTTCCCCATTGATTGCTGCATGCAGTCATTACTGCTGCTCTTCCATCAACAAGGCAGCATCCAAATTTCTACAGTTGGAAGATCTTGTGTTGCAGCTCTCCATGCTGTATGCAACCATTGTTCTTCCAAATTGGAAGACTAATTAGGTACATCCCTCTCTACCCTTCGTTGCTGCCGTTGCATGCCCAATTATCCCTCTTATTTGCTGTTTTCTTAAGTTATTCTCCCCATCTTCTTCTCTCCAACACAGAAGCCCAAGTCCCCTCCAGACCTTGTTAATGCTGCTGTCCAGCCACTGTCAGGAGCAAAAACAGCAGCTAAAGCTACTCTTTCATCCCCTGGAGCAGCCAATAGCTGCTGCTAACACCCAAATTTCAGTGCTAATCTCGCATGCAATTGGATCCTCAAGATATTGAAGATCAAAGGTACAATCCCTAACCCATCTCTTTGCTGCCATGCATGTATTTTCCCTTAATTATATGTACATCCCTCCCCTCCTCTTTGCTGCCATGCATGTGAATATATATTATTTTGGTCTCAATTCTCTATTAGACTCACTGTGCTCATAGTCAAACTTCTTCATTTTGTTGGATTAGATCTCTCTTGCTATCAATCTGAGTTATAATTAATTCTGGAAATAAGGTTGCATGTGATACTTTGGAATGCAACAAGCTAAAAAAATTGATCAATTATAATGATAGAGTTGTTTTCATTATATTGAGAATAAATCTGGAACTAAATGTTGAATTCCAGGAACCAATTACCACATTCCCTAGTATACTGTCTCCACAAAAGAAATTGGTTGTTCTGCATCATAGCACTTCAGTTTATCGTATTATATCGTATTATAGATACAACACAGGAGGGGATTGAATGAGTAAATAATAAAAAGCAAATCACTGTTTAGATATCTTATTAATGTAGATACATTTTTCCATGCTTAATAGGCCCAAACAACTTCTGTCTTAAGTGTGTCAACTTGGTACTTGTTCTTAGTGTGATTGGTAAACAGGAAACATATCATATATATACATTAAATAGTCGCTCGTATATAATAAAATGATATATACTCTTAATAGAATTCAAGAAGAAGCTAGAAAATGTCATCTGGGGTTCAAATGTGAAAAAAAATATTAGGAATTTCTAAATGACATTTTGCTGCAAGGAATAAGCTTGGCTGGATGAACAAAAAAGAATACCTTCTTCATTCATCACTTCACAGTACTGATTATTATTAATGATGATTGGCCTTATTGGGGGGGTTAACTATAGTTTGGAAATCAGATACTTCTGTAATTCATAAAGAAGAGAGTCTGAAATGCAGTAAACAGATTGTAGTTACATTGAAATTTGACCTGCATAATATTTAGATTATTATTTGTAGGATTAAGTTGTGAGTCTAAAAAGGATACCTATAAAAAGATTAAAGATGATCTACAAGAGAGAATCTTTATAGAAGTACTGACTTAAGCCATTTTAACTGCCCTTGTTGGCTCATTTTATCTCCAACACGTCTCTCTACTAAATACTTCGGTATTCACAGTTTGCTTACAAGAAGGATGACATCAGGGAAGTTTCAAACTTGTTAAAATTAAATGGAACTCTATGGTATAGATGTCAACTTAAATCGCGTATGTTGGGCAAATATAACCTTTGGTAGAAGGACTGTGAGGTTGGTATAATATTATTTTTAACCACCAATACTCATACATCACTTTTCCCGTTTGCATGATTATTATGGATCTTTCTATTTATCAACAACTGACTATTATCCACTGACACGAGTATATCACCTTTGAATTTGCTAGAAAAGGTTTACAATTTGCTTATCATGATCGAAGATGTTACCCCTTCGAACTATTGATTTGATTAGAATCAATGATGATAAAACATAGTGCCGGTCATGGTGACTTTTACACCTGACCGTGCGAGAGCGCGGTGACTCTCACCTGGGCGGGAGATAGGAAGCCCAGTTTGGGCAGCGGCCGCCAAGTGCGCGGGTCTAGGATCCCAGTCCCCCTTCGGTTTTTAACGTGAGCTCACAGTGTTTTTACGCCTCGTTGGGATCCCGACTTTAGACCATTCCGCTGACCCTGTTTTAGGATACCCAGGCGGGGGATCCTTGGTTTTCAGTTTTACGTACGAGCTCGGTTGCCCGTTACCGGTCGGGCTGTTTCTAGAGCGACTTTCCGGGAAGTCTCTCTCACCCGTCTCAGTGGCGTAGTTTGGGAGTGTAGACCTATCCCTCTATTGGACCGTCCTTCCAATTAGAGGGCGAGACGGAAGAGCCTTTTGTTGGCTTCTTCACCGCTTGAGTTTACTTCGCCAACAGACTTGGCGATTCTACATCCAGATCATCCATATCTACATCTAAAACATCAAGAGTTACATCTGAAAGAGTACAGTTAAGGTTTGGAGGAAATAATAATTAAGATTAAGTTGATTGGAGGTGACTTTAATGTGATTCGAAATCCCTATAAGTTAGTGGACGTGTTGGGAACTTAGTTAGGATGCATTATACAACACTGCATGCCTACGGAGGCACCCCAACCCTAAGGTACTTTTAAATACCTTAGAGTCATAGTGTGAGGTTACACACAGACCAAGACCGCAGACTACCCACTAACTTAAAAGGAGTAAATAACATTAAGGATCAAATCCATCATCATCATATCAAGTCCTATATCGAAAACCATGATATAATCTCAATGACAAGAATTTAGCAATTTCATGTGCCATCAAGTTCCACGACATGATCTCCAAGACCTAGAATCATGATCTTTATCTACATCATCTGGAGTTATATCTGAAACAATTGAAGTTAATAATTGCAGGAGTTACTAGACTTAGGAATAAAAAATATTAATATATCTTCTCATCCCAAACTTCCATCATCACTCATAAATATGATCTCTGGGTACTATGAGAATAAAATATACACTCAGTTACAAGAGAAATATGCTTAAGTGGGGATTGTGGGGATAATAGCTAATCATAAGAGGTGGTTACTAGAAATCTGGAAGACTTTTACGTTGCAGGTAGAAATAAACTTTATTTTGGGTTGCTCATTCCTCTCTGCTTGTTTGCTTTTGGTCACAATAAATGCCTGTTATTTTATATAAGTTTTTGGGAGGTACCAGCAACCGCTGACTCCTCTTCTTTCCTAACATGTTTGGCAGGCAAACAGCCTGCAGTTCAGTAGCTATACATGGGTCCAGGAGATAAAATTTTATACCCAATGGTATGGTTTATTTTGTGCCAGTTTTTGTTCAATTTATAATGTATTATGTTTCTTTCTCTTCAGTCAGATTTTGGGATATACTGTATGTACTGTCAGACTTTGTACATGTAAAATATATGGAAGTTAATGAAATGAAATAAGATTTTGGTGACCATTATTCTATGTGTTTGTGGTTATAAATGTTGATTGTGAATGTCATGTGGAAAACTATTCGCGCGAAAAATTTCCCCGTACTTTCAGTTACTTAATGCGATAGAAATGAATGTTGTAATGCAAAATGTGTGATTAACGGGTACCCGGATCCTAGAGGGTTCACATGAACCTTGTGTAAAGGCAATCGACCTCAAAGTATTTAGTCCACTCATAGAATGCAGCATTGTTGGCAATGAATAAGGTTATCCGGTTGTCACACATGAGCTTCATAAGGAGAGGCACCTCCATAGTTATAGGTCAATCAAGATTGACTTGACTCACACCATCTCAATGTTGTATGCGTCATGGCTTTGTACTCAAATTCTACACTCGATCTGACAACTATTGTTTGTCTCTTGCTTTTCCATGTGATTAGAGAACCACTAATGAAAATAGCAAACCTCGTAATGGACATTCGCTCCTTTAGACACAGGTGTAATCCCATCAACGCAACCTGGTATGGCAAGGGATGTCCCCTTACCGAAAAAGCAATCAAGAATCTAGTGAGGACTTTAGGTACCTAAGAATCATCGTGATTACATCCATGTAGGCATGCCATGGTTATTCCATGAACTAGTTGAATCTGCTTCCAGTAAAGGAGACATCAGGTCTGTCGATTGTCATGTAGAAGAGCTTCACAAAGAGCTCTATGTACCTCCTCTTGTTGACTCTCTATGTATCATCATCATAAAGTTTCGTACTAGGGTCAACCGAGACTGTGGCTGGTTTGCAATCCATCATCCCACTTTTTGCAAGGACAGTCACATATTTTCTTTGACTCATAGCGAGTAATTTGTGATTTCTGACAAACGCTAGGCCAACGAAGTATAGGAGCTCCTTAAGATCCTTCGTTATGAACTGTTTCCTAAGGAACCCTTTTGTTCCCTCAATGCCCTTGATGGCATATCTTATAACTATATCCATTCCATTTCTCTAAGTCACCGAAATTGAAACGCTACTTTATTTCTTTTTCCATGATTTTAACAAAATTTCAATGAAAAATCAACGAAAGTTCATCATGTGGTTATTGCATGTGCACTTCTTCATGTAGGTCTCCATATAGATAGACTTATGGAGCATGCATACCTTCTACCACTCCCTCTTGGTAGAAAACCCAGGTGGTTATTGCATGTGCACTTCTTCATGTAGGTCTCCATATAGAAATGTGTTCTTGACATCTAGCGGAAACAACAACCAACCTTTGGTAACCGCAACTGAGAGAAGAATCCTAACTGTAGAATAATGTGTCGCATGAAAAAAAGTGTTCTAGCAGTCATGCTACCATATGCTCGATGCTTCACTGTGAATATCCACTTGCATCAAACCATAAATACACCAAGCGGCGATCAAGGTTCAGGTGCTTATAAACTTCAATATTGCCATATCCTCTTCCATAACCAGTCGTCACTGATTATCATGTAATGCGTCCTCATGTATGGGTGGGACAGTTACAACCGACAGTCCCTTCACAAGCTTATCGTAGTCACCTAAGAGATGAGTAAGAGAGAGGGTATGTGGCACACGTGCACTGACGCTTTTGACATTGTATCGAGTAAGATCCTCAAAAGGATTATAAGGCGCATCCTATGAAGTTGTAACTCCTACCTCAGTTGTATCACCCTGTTGTACAATATCACCACGTTAAACAAAAACAGTAATTGTGTCATAAGCAGAAACCAAGTGTTCGATATTTACATTAAGGCATCTCGAATGATGAGAAAGGTGCCCAGTAGGGGTTCTATAACTCTGTCTTTTTTAGAGGAAGGAGGGTGGAATTCAAAGGTGGGATCCACCGCAAAGTAACGTATTACTATTAATAAATTGGATTACATCAGAGCTTGATTTAGAGCTTGAAAATGACCCCATACATTATCTGGGTAGAACCTTTGTCCCAGGAAAATACATTCATTTCTTGCACACCAAATCGCCCGAAGAAAAAGAAACGCTGGAGAGCTATCCTCTTGCAACTTACCACAGTATGATCTAATGGAGTTCCAAAAGTATGTGATGTTATTGACTCCAATCCAAGGAATCCCAGCACATGACTGCACCTCAGATGACATATTGCATTGGAAGAAGAGGTGATCTATGCCTTCATTATCATATCCAGACATGATGCACCCTAGATCCCAAATACGAAGCAGTCTATCTCGATGTACTTTAGTAAGGAGACATCCATGTCGTACAAGCCATGAGGAAACCTTGATTCTTCGCGGGATTCTGCTACTCCAAATGATTATACAATCCCTATTTAATTGTTCGTCTGTGAGATTCTGCTGATACACAAAGAAATGATATGTTTTTTTAATCGAGAACTTGCCATTGTCCTAGATATATTGATCCCGACCTTGTGTGGCACTTCAACAATAATTTAAGTCACCAAGCAGCCTCAAGCCCCTGAAATCTCTACTCCAAGAAACCAGACGTGAATGTTGGGGACCAAGAACCATCCACCCATGCATCAACAACCCTCTAGTTATGATTCACAGCCATCGCAAACAATCGAGGGTATCTCTCCTTGAAAGCTCCAATACCGGTTCAATTATCCAACCAAAAGATTCTCCATTACTAATCACTGGTCTGAGGTCATCTCCTTCAGGAAAGGCGCACATAATTCCTTTCCAAAGAGATGAAGGTAACCGAGCGTTGTTACCCACAAGCTCGCCATCGATGTTATACATTTTCCGCATCATTCTGCAAACCAGATCTTCAGACTTAACCCCATAACCTTAGTATCCACTTTGATAGGAGTGCCTTGTTCATTACCTCAAGTGTTAAAATCCCCAACCCTCATGCTTCCTTCATCTTGGTCAAAGTACCCCACTCAACAAGATGAATGCCTCCTTTTCTTGTCTCCCATCATCCCAGAAGAACCTTCTCATAAGGTTTCCATCTTCTTTCGCACTCTTTGCGGTAGCAATCTGGTCGAGCGAAGAAAAATAGAGATGGCAGACAGTACATGCTTCAGCAAGATCAACTTCCCTCCTCTAGATAAGGTTCTCGCTTTCCAGCCATCCAATTTATTTTCCATTCTTTCCAGCACTGGTTTCCACTTCGAAGCAGAGAGCCGCCCAACCACCAAGGGCAGGCCCAAGTACGTGATCAATAACGCCCCACACGGGTATCGCAGCATCAAACTCGCATCTTGGATTTCTCCCTTGGATAGACCAAAAGGTACGAACATGGACTTATCTCTGTTAAGCCAGAACCTCGATATCTCCTCGAAGACATCCATAATGCACTATGCCCTCTTCGTATACTCCGTGTTTCCATCTAGGAAAATCATAGTGTCATTTGCATATTAGAGTATTGGAAAAGACATGTCCTCAGCCCGGTATCCTCTGTTAATCAGTCCTCTACAGCACATTTCATCATGGTGGTTAAATCAACTGCAGCAATGACAAATAATAAGGGGGTCAGAGGGCAGCCTTAGCGCGCACCTCTTTAGGGTTGAAAGAAACCCCCATCAGGATGTCCATTGACCAGCATCGCATACGAAGTCGTTGTGATGCACCGCTTGACCAAGAGATTCACAAGCTCGAGAAACCTCTCTTCTGCATGGATGACTAAATGAAATGCCAGTCAACACAGTCATATGCCTTTGAGAAGTCCACCTTCCACAGCAATACTTTCTTGTTGGTCCTTATCCAATCAAGCACCACCTTAGTCGTTGCCAAACAACCATCCGTCATATGCCTACCTGGGCCAAAAGTAGTCTGCCCGACCAAACAATATCATATAACACTGAATGCAATCGGTTTGCCATCACCTTAGCAATAATCAAATTTATCTCATTTAAGAGGGCAATGGGTCTAAAATCTTCAATACTAATTGGGCCATCTTTTTTTTATCTGAAAAATGAGTGAACCTCTCCCCCCCCCTTGTGGGGGTCACCGCCGATGCATTTCAACAAAAAGTTTAAGAGTACATTACCGTGAGCTCCAAAAAGCGTAGAGCGTGTCATAGTGAGAAACTACATTTTCAAAATAAAACCTCTGATTGTTGAAATTCAGGTCAATCCTTGTCGTCCAAATTGCCCATAGAGTTGCAAAAGTCTTCGAGCAATCATCTGTTGAGTTACCTCCACCGTTCGTATAGATCTCCTGAATTCCGTCGCCCCCTCGCTCCCGACCCAGTGAGCGCCAACCTCCCTCAAGACCCGTTCAGACTCCGAGCACTTAAAGAACAAGTGCTATGAATCCTCTTCCATCCCATTACACCTGTCGCACATCGTGACATCGAGGTCTAGCAACCGCCCACTCCTCGTCTTATCCCATAGACATCCCTTTCTCAAGCACCACATAAAAATTTTGACTCTACTAGGTACCTTAAATGCTCAAATGATTTTGACGTCCATGCAAAGGTCATAATCACGCTCCTTTGCCCTTCTCCTCAGCTCACTGTACGCTTTCTTGACGGAGAAGAATGTATCCCTCCAGGAAAAGTGATTGATGTCCGGCGAGAAATCCCTTGGTTCTAGTAATTCGGCCTACAACATGAGATAGTCTTCCGTGTGTTGGTCTGAAAGGTCTGCCAGAAATTGCGGCAGCCCAAGTTCCATCTCCGGCCAACTGGAATAATTTACCCTCCTTCATTATAGCCAAAGAGAAAAGGCACGGAAATCTTCCCTACAGCGCCCCATCCCCAGTCCAATCATCACGCCAAAATCTGAAAAGGTGGCCATTTCCCACCATAGGCCGGAGGTTATGTGTCAACAGCGGTAAGACCTGACGAATCCCAGCCCAAAGAGGTGACTCAAATCGACATCTTCTAGCCACAAACTCACCATTAACGCCATATATAGACCTTACCAGCCCGACCACCAGCGTGAGGGACCCTATAGGCGAGTTACACATTTTGCAATGAGTGCCTTGTTCATGCATTCCACATCACGCATGCCAAGGCCACCATCGTTGCACCCTTTAGTAATGTCTTCCCACTTGACAAGGTGCATCGCAACCCCCTGTTGTTTCCCATCTGACCAGAAAAATGTCCTCATCATAGTCTCTATCCTCCTTCAATCTCCGACCGATAACAACCGTGTGGAGTAGAAGATCGGAATAACCGAGAGCACGTGCTTTAACAGAACCAACTTTCCTACACCGGAGAGAGTGACTGCCTTCCACCCTACCAGTTTTTGCTCTATCTTCTGCACCAGCCCGTCCCAATCTGCCTTCCTTAGTTTTCCAGCCACAAATGGCAACCCCAGATATGTGATAGGGGGTCCCCTAAAGGACACTCGGTCAGTATGTTTCGCTTCACTTATCCCGAAAGTAATAACCGTCGACATGTGTTTGTTGATTTCGAGGCCAGAGAGAGTGCCAAAGATCTCGACCAATTGCACGGCATTTGTATTTTGGAACTATGTACCCCCAATAGCAGGATCATGTCATCTTTTTTTACACCGTGTTCGTATTATGGACCTCTACACCACATTTGTATTCTGGGCCATCTGTTTTTGGCATTAAGAATAGCAAGACTTTGTTCAGACATTCAAATCCCTGCTCCGCCCTTTCAAAATCTTGTAGAACTGCAATCACATCTCCTTTGACGACTTCCCAGAACTCCCTGTAAATGTGGATGGGGAACCCATCAGGTTCCGAAGCACCATCAGCATTCAGTTGCATAACTGCCTTTTCTATTTCCTCCTCTAGAAAAGGGGGCAATCAAACTTGCAGACTGATCATACGAAATAAAAGTCGCCCCTCTACCTCTCCATCCCCAACCCTCCTGGGTAGATCTCCTGGTGTGGCCTTGATAGTAGGTCCGGAGGGCCCTCCCGACCTCTGCATCACCATGAATCTCATGTCCATCCATTGTGATCTTATGGATATAGTTTCTACGTCTCCGCTCATTAGACACAAAAAGAAAGAATTCGATGTTGTTATCTTCCTCTTTAAGTCACCTCTGCCTCGATCTCCTGTTATAACTCTTGATCTTTGAGAGTACACATGGGAAAAGGTATCGGCCTAAGTAGGAGTAGATAGGATGTAAATATGAGGGTCTGACTCAGATGATGTCATCTTGTCTCTTGTGGGAGAGAAATATATAACAAACTAAGTGAAGTCAGTATTTACATAATACTTTCGCCTGACAATGTCAAAGCATCGGCACCCCTTTTTGGTTTCGAGAATATTGCATAAAATGCATTTTATAGACTGAGAGAGCTTGTTCAACTCTCAAATTGGAGACTTGGAGTCAAGTGATGAACAAAATGAACACAATCATAGACATGAGGCATTAAAGAAACAAATCCTTGTCGTTGAAAAAGGAACTTGTTCTTCTAAAATCGAAGATGGCATGTGATTAATCAAGTAGCATGTTGTAAGAACGACATCTTCCCATTAAGAGTAAGGAGCATGACTTTGTAACAAGAGAGTCCTAGAGATATCCAAAAGATGCTTGTGTTTCCTCTCAACAACACTATTCTGCTGTAAAAAAATCCCATGTGACTTAAAAAACTAAGTGGCTAGTACAAAACTCTAGTATATAGTCAGAATGCACATACTTGAAAGTTGCAGAAAAGTTCTTTATTTAAAATACAAAAATGTGAATAATAGTAACCGTCATAAACCTGACTAGCCACATTCGGGATGAGATACCTTGATGTATGTTGTTCGTCGATATTGTGTTGATTGATGAGACAAGCGATGGAGTAAATGAGAAACTAGAGGTTTGGAGACATGCGTTACAAAGGATTACGCATAAGTAAGGCTAAGACTGAATGTATGGAGTGTACATTTGATGGAGACAACAGTGAAGGGCTCGAGGTAAAGATTGGATATGATAACATTCAGAAGAAAGATTCATTTAGATACTTGGGATCTATTTTGCAACAGGATTGGGAAATCGATGGAGATGTTACTCATAGAATAAATACAGGTTGGCTAAAGTGGAGAGGGGCCTCTACGATTCTTTGTGATACGAAAATCCTTTTAAAAGTCAAAGGAAAGTATTACAGGCAGTACAGACCATGTATGCTCTATGGATCAGAATGTTAGCCTGTGAATCATAGACATGTGCAGAGAATGACAGTAGCATTAATGAAAATATTAAGGTGAATGTATGGTCATACATGAAAAAGCTGAATTCCGAATGATATGATAAAAAGGAAAGTTGGTGTAGTTTTAATAGAGGATAAGATGAGAGAAAACCGCTTAAGATGGTTTAGCCATTTGCAAAGGAGGTCGGATGATGCATCAGTTAGAAGATGCGACATTTGGGATGGTGAGCCAGCTAAGAGAGGGTGAGAAAGGTTCAAGAAGTGTTGGAATAAGACTATCAGAAGAGATCTAAGTTGTTTACATTTAAGCCCGAGAATGACCAATAGATGCAAATAGATGGCCTCAAATTTCAGCGAAATTCGGTCGAATTTCTGTCGAATATATCGATATCCAGTCGAAATCGAAATTCGGCCGAAATGACCGAAAAGACCGAAATATGGGGGTCCTAGTACAAAAAATGACCGAAATTCCGGTCGAAATTCCACCGAAATTCCATCGAAATTCTGTTTTGGTCGATACCGAAATGGTGACTGAAACCGACGTTTAGGGCCTTGGCCAAATACTCCATGTTGCCAACTCTACTTAATTGTGGGATAAGGTTTTATTGTTGTTGTGTCCTAGGTTTTTTGATAAAGCACAAGTTTAAGGTTGTTCACAACTTGGGTTTTTTTGATGAAGCATAAGCTAAGGATGTTCACAACAACAACAATAAAGACTTTTCTCACACTAAGTGGTGTCGGCTACATGGATTCTTTGCCTCCATTCAGATCTATCTTGGGTCATTCTCGGGCTTAGATCTAAAAAACTAAGATCCCTTTGTAAAGTCTCATTCCAACACTTCTTGAGCCTTCCTCTCCCTCTCTTAGCCAGCTCAACATCCCAAAACTTGCATCTCCTAACTGGTGCATCAGTTGACCTGCTTTGCAAATGGCCAAAATATCTTAAGCGATTTTCTCGCATCTTATCCTCGATCAGAGCTGCACCAACTTTCCTTATTATTGCATCATTCAGAATCTGATCTTTACGTGTATGTACACAAATCCACCTTAACATTTTCATTTCTGCAACTGTCATTCTCTGCACCATGGAAATAAATCTCGCGAAATTTCGACGAATTTTCACCGAAATTCAGTTTCAATGGTTGGAGGATATCGAAACCCATATGAATGTCGATTTTCCGGATTTCGACCGAAATCTTGCGAGATATCATTGAGATTTCGAGTCATCTCGTCATCTCGCCCGAGAAAGGAAATCTGTAATAAAAAATACACCCTTTTGGCGATATGAACCGAAATTTCGGTCGAATCTCGCCCATTTCGACCGAGTTCCAGTAGCAACCTCTCCAAACTTCCTCCCAATTCATTTTTCGCCCCTTGCTTCAAGGTAAGTCAAATTTGGCCAAATCTTCATCAAAATCTTCAATTTTTTAGGGGTTTTACTCTTAAGATGTTGATCTAACTTGGTGTGGTGTTTTTTTAGAGAGATTTCGAATATCTAGCTTTATTTTTGGAGACGAAAATTAGGGGTTTTGTGTTTTAATTGCACAACAATGATAGTTATGAATGTATTATCTCAAATCCTGTGTATAACATGTAGTAAAACGTACTTTGAGACCGTAGAGTGTCTCCCCCTTTTTGGAGCCTCAAAAAAACGTACTTTGAGAATATTTTGTAAGATCTATGGAAGAGGAAATTGGAGCTTTTGTGTTTTAATGTGGAATGATGATGAGTTCTTCAATGATAAACTCGGATCTTAAGTTATGCAAGTAGAAAAAATGTTTCAGATTTTTTTTGTAGATGAAATTTAAAAATTGAGTAAATCTGAAAATCATATGATACCAGTCTTCAAATCTTCTGAGCTTATATCTCAAAAGGCTAGACCAGAGGTTGAAGAAGTCGACTCCGGCCCCATGCTCATCTCTTTCACTCTTCCGCCCAGGTAGCGACAGATGACCACTGGAGAAAAAAAGAAAGGTTGAAGATATATATTGGAAGTTTCTATTCTATCTATATAAGGAAGGGCAGTTGATGAATCGGGTAGGGGATTGTTAGATCTATTGTTTTTTTTACATATTTTGTGTCACTTAGGTAGTCTTTCTCGAAAATGGTCCCCTGATTGCTAGATCTAAGACTCTAATGTATAGATCTAAGGTGTTTTTCTGAAAATCAGAATATCAAGAGTATACTTTCAATTTCAAACACCAAGTATTTACGATTTTGTGTGTATTAGGTGTTTAGAAAAATTAAAAATATAATAAATCCGAAAATTAAAACATAAATTAATTAGCAAATTCTTAATCGGTCGCATTGTATGCCTCTTGAATGATTGTTCTTCAATTTCCTCGCAGGCTTCGGTGATTATCATCATGGCACATTCCAATTCCGAATCAGGATCTCACAGTTCTGAGGATCAGAGGGGCGATTTCAGTGGGGACATTGGTCGGAGGTATGCCTCCGCTCCTGAAATAAAGCCAAACCACAACGCAATTTCTGTGGAAAGAAGTTGGGAGGAAGCAGGATCACGAGGATGAAGCAACATCTTGTTGGCAATAACAAGAATGTTGCCAAGTGCACGCATTGTCCCAAAGATGTGAAGGACAAGGTGAAGGCCAGCTTGGATGGGAAGAAGGAAGGGGATACGGAGAGGGTAAGAAGGGATGAACAATTGAAAGAGTTCATGTTTGAGAAAGAATGCAAGTCCTCTCAGATCCAGACGACGATGACTTTGTCTACCCCACTGACATTCAGACTACAGCAGAGAGGAGGATATACAGAAGGGCAACAAAAGAATCAATGAGGAGCGAGTTCGAGAGGAGAGAACTCGATGGTGCACGAAGCGGCTTCTATGGAGCAGGTGGCAGTGGGAGTGGTTCTAGAGGCGCACCAGTACCACCACCCACCAAAAAACACAAGGGGAAGGGAATTGAGCCCTTCTTGACGAGGAGCGGATCCATGCGATACAAAGCAAGTAAGGATCCAAGGCAGAAAACGGAGAAGGGTAAGATCACCAATGCACGAGAAAGAGTAGGAAAGGCCATCAGCAAGCTCTTCATTGGGAAGAGCATTCCTGCCAACATTGCTAGCGGGTCATTTCTGCAGCATGCCATTGATGAGATCGTTGCAGCGGGAACGGGAGTGATGGCAACGGGAGTGAAGGCTCCTACATCCTACGAGATAATGAATAAATATCTAGGGATGGAGAAGGAGATGAATGAGTACATCGTAGAGTTGAGGAGGAGATGGCCAGAGTACAGGGTGACATTGATATAAGATGGGTGGACGAGCTACACGAGGAAGCAGATCATCAACTTCCTTGTTTACTACGATGGGAAGACAATCTTTTTGAAATCTGTTGATGCATCTGATCATGTGAAGGATCACAAGTACCTGCTGAAGTTGATGAAGGATGTCATTAAAGATATTGGGAAAGATCACATTGTCCAGATTGTGACGGATAATGGCAGCAACTTCAAGAAAGCGGGTGAAACAATAATGAAGTCTAGCAGCTGTGGTATTTTTTGGACACCGTGTGATGCACATTGCATTGATTTAATTCTAAAGGATTTCAGCAAGAGGAAGCTCGTCTCAAGAGTGGTGGAGCAAGCACGAACGATCACCACATTCATTTACAACCACGACAAAGTGTTGGCATTGATGAGGCGGATGTGCAATTGTGAGCTGGTGAGGCCTGGCATCATACGCTTTGCAACCAATTTTATAGCGTCACAAAGCCTCAAAAAAGACAGGGTTGAAAACCATGTGTTGTCAGGTGAATAGTTCGAGATACATGAAGCTTGGATTGACTGAAGGAGGACGGAAAGTGGAGACATTGATCACTGATCTCCCCTTTTGGGATGACGTGAGTCGGATCACGAGGATCATGGATCCAGTTGTTTCTGCATTTTAATGAAGATTTTTCCTTTTAGCTCTATAAATCTCCATTGTTCTCATCAACAAGTGGATGGCTTCAATAATTGAGTGACATGGCATGAATCTGAATTAGTTTTCTTTTGCCTTGGAAACTTGCCTCAAACTTCTATGGATCACACATTCCCAAATTTTCATAGTATGACTCATCAGTTTGATACCTCTGTAATTTGAACAATGTTGAATGTCTCATTTGTTCTTATAAAGAGACATCACAATGCTTCTCCTCCAATCTTTAGGCATTTTCTTGCTTCCTCAAATAATATTGAATAAATAAGCCAAGTCAAACCATGCTCACCTAAAACTCTCCAAACTTTTATAGAAATGTCATGAGGTCCTCTGCCTTTCCCAAGTCTCATAACCTTCAAAGCCTCCTCTACTTCCTTTGTATTCGGCTATAGCTTGCACGATTCAAGTAACTTCCACTACTAGTTAGATCTTCCAAAGTGATCTCTCTATTACCTTCCCCAATAAAAAGCTAATGAAAATAGGGGTTCCATCTAGTCTCTATATCCTTTTGAGTAACAAACACGTGATCTTCCTCATCCCATGGAAGGTCGTATCTGCAATATATCGTCGATATATCGGTTTCGACAGGGTAGGGGTTTCGATATTACCCAGTATCTCCTTCTACAGGGATATCGACGATATATCGCCGATATTGGCTCATATCGGTCAAAAATGGTTGGATTCAGTAGGAAAAATCCCAGATATCGATCGATATCGTCGATATTTCATCGATATCTCTATATATCAATGTTATTATTCATGCAAGATTGATTCAACTACCTATCTAGCTACACCAATTATTAAAACACATATATCTAGCTACACCTAGTATTAAAACACACAATGGTTTATATATATTTTGTTTTGGGTCGGGGGCGCTGCCCCTGCACCCCTGTAAGGAGGGGCAACCTGGGCCCCCCAAATTCGTTGACTGGGCAGCGAGACCCCCGTACTTGTGGTGTATGGTGCGACAGGAGGGTGCATATAATGGTTCTTTAACTTGGTGTATGTTCACAAGTTATTTCATGTTGTAAGATTTGAATGAAACCGATTTCAAATATCTATAAGTCAATTCTTCAAAATAAAAAATCTATAAGTCAGGAATCAAACATTAATATCGATATGTTCAAAATGATCGATATGCGGTATAAGCTTCATAAATTGATCGATATGTGTGATCTAAGAGTATATTTGTAAGCTATTTAATGATCTAAGAACTTGGATGAAGTCCATTTTCAATATATATACGTCAGCAACTAACAGTACCAGCGATATGTTCGATATGACCGAAATGTGCAATATAAGGATCATAGTCTTCACAAATGATCTATATGTGCCATCTAAGTGTATATTTGTAAGTTATTTAATGTTATAAGTACTTGAATGGAATCCATTTCCAATATCTAAAGGTCAGGAATAAACATTAACAGCAATATGTTCGATATGATGACCGATATGTGCGATATATGGGCTATAAATGACTGATATGTGTAGCATAAGTGTGTATTTGTAGGTTATTTGTTGCTTTAATATCGTGGATGATCTTAATTTCTGAAAAATGACAAAAATAGCTCTTAGGAACTATTTCTGGCATTTCCACCGATATCGTCGATATATCGGCGATATATCTCGATATATCCATTTCCAAGCTGACCGAAACGATATCGATATCGATACGGCCTTCCTTGCCTCATCCTTTATGCATCTCACTTGAGAAATGTCTTTGGTATTTCTTTCTCTTGCTTTGTCCAACCTGTATCCTTCTGGCCCTCCTTATAGTCGATATTTTTGTACAAAACCTCATAAGCCTTTGACTTCGCTTCGCTTACAACCCTCTTTGCTTCCTTCTTCGCTATTTTGTAGTTTGTGATGGTTTCCTCTGCTCTATCCTTAGACATAGCTTTAAAGAAAGATCTTTTAATTTTGAGCTTCCCTTACACCCCTTCACTCCACCACCAAGTCTCCTTTTGGCCTGGAGCTCCTCCCTCCTCCCTTTGACTCGCCTAGCATCTCTTTGGCCATCCTTCGAATACAAGATACTACTGCCTCCCACATCTCGTTTGCACTTCCGTTACAATCCCAGGATAAGTATTCTAAAACCTTCTCCCTGAAGCTTGATTGCTTCAATTGAAGATTCTACCATCTAGTTCTAGTAATCTCGGAAACCCTCTTTCTTTACCAGCCTTCTTGTTTCCACATCCATGAGTCCATGACTAACAAGTGATGTTGGGTTGTCAAATTCTCTCCTGGTATTACTTTGCAGACTTTGCAACACGACCGATCTCTTTACCTCAACGCAAAGTAATATATCAGTGTTCTAGTCGGGCAACTCTTATAAGATGTCCTAATGATTAGGAACATGATTAGGACCCTAAATGTCAAAATAAACCAACTCAAACAAGGAACTACTAATGTGACCATGATGACTTGGAAAGCTAGTATGATGATGCTTCCCAAAGTTGGTAGATCTTGTACTGCAAGCTAGAATAAGGTGAGATCTGAGGTATGGCTTTGTATAACTTTGGAAGAGGAGCGCTCGGGGAAGGCGAAGTTCAAGGGTCGTGGAAGAGAAGCCCTAGAGTCGATCTCGACGCATTAAATGCAATGGCAGTGGTAAATATGAAGGTGGTTGTGGACTATGATTTCAAGAACAGCTAGCCCGGATTTAATTCTTTCAAACCAAAGTCGAGTGCAACTTTGCAACATCCAAGTAACGGGGATGATGTACCAAACCCATTTAGGGGCTCCCAAACCCTAATGGTGGGTTTCAATGCTTTGTACCAGAGTGTGAGATCATCAAAATCGGATCTGAGGAGGCGCTACTCGAACTCTCTGATTACAAATATCTCTATCAACTATTTGGGTTCGATAATCCACCCAATCTTGGGTTCGAGTCCGAATACAATAGCGGTGATGGAAAACACAACTGGGAACAGTGATCCAAAGAGATCATTGTATGGCCTTCAGCAGCTCATGACGAATGAGATGTTGGAACTCTCGTTGGAGCTCTCGCCATAGTACCGAGAGGTGCTAGAAAGCCCTGGCAAGGAGGCTGGTGCAGGATTGTGAATCTTAAAGGTAATGTACAGTGGAAGAGGCAATGATCTGGAGGGCCTCAGAACTGAAGTGGGAGTGACCAATCAGAGAAGGGCGTCAATGATGAAGCAAAGGACAAAGCATAGTGGTGTAGGTGAACACAGATGCTCCATACAGAGGCTTCAAGGTTTTTCAGACTTTGCGGGACTTTGCTTTGGTGCAATGAACCAGGTGTTCACCTTCTCGAGGATGAGACGTAGGGCGGTTACGTTAGACTGGGAATCGAGATTACTACAGATTAAAGGAGAAGAGGAAGGAGTGGAGAGGGTTGAAACAGGTATTTGAAGTGCAAAAGAGGGGACTGTGGTGGCGAGAAATAGGGAAGGCAGGAAAGTGGTCCAAGAAAGGGAAGGCAATATGATGGAAAAACAATCTTATCGTGGTGGCAAGTAGGCTGGAAGTGAACGAAACAGGAGTGAACGCTAAGGTGGAGGGAAATGGATCATTTGGGAGGAATGTGACCCAAACAGTAGGAGTGTTGATGATAGGGGGTTCCCCCACGGTCCCCCCATGAGGATCATCATCTGGAATGTATGGGGTATAGGCCACCCGATGAAGCATATGGCAATTGGCTCCATGTTGGCCTCACGGAAGGCCGGTGATGTATGCTTGCAAGAAACAAAAGTTGAATCATGGGAATTGGTAAGGTGGGCATCCACATCAGGCCCTACCTTAACGAATTCATAGATGTGCTAGTGAATGGAAGCACGGGGGAAGTAGTGGTGGTATGGAATGGAGACATGTTTGAACTGGAGGAGGGTGCAATAATGGTGCACTCAGTCTCGGTGGCTTTGGTGAACAAGATTGATCGGTCCCCTTTGCTACTTCATTTTATGGCATTGTAGAGGCATCCACAAATGCAAGTTTATGGGAGGAGTTGAGATTGACTAGAGTTCATTTCTCTGAAACGTCCTGGTTTGTGGGTGGTGACTTTAATGTCACTCTGTATGTAGAAGACAGACAGAGGGGTAGAGGTACGCAAGACCCTAAATCCGACTTGTTTTGGGAGTTGGTGGAGGAACTTGCTTTGGAGGTGTTTAAAGCCATGAGTTGTAGATACACTTGGAGGAGTTCGGCATCCCGATCATGTATTGATCATTTTTTTGTTCATTAAAGCTCTGGAGATGTTTGGCCCGGCCTCGGTCACTTCATTGTCAAGATCATGATCGGATCATGCGTTGCCTCGCCTTGGCTCCTGTAATGATAGGGGATCCTCCTTTTACTTCAGATTTGAGCAATGTTGGCTACTGGAGGAGGGCTTCTGAGTCATGATTGAGTCATATGTCGGTTTGCATTGACTCCTTTAGTGGTAGGGGATCCTCCTCTTACTTCAGATTTGAGTGATGTTGGCTACTGGAGGAGGACTTTCGAGACATGATCGGGTCTTTCTGGATGGGATTGGAGGTAGAGCAATCGGCTACAGTGAAGCTTGCAGGGAAGTTAGTGGCTTTGCGATGCATGCTGGCGGTGTTCAAGATGGACTCTTGCTCGATGCGTGAGTAGAGGATGGTTCAAGCACAGGAGGAGATGGACGGGTTGGATCAGATTGAGAATGATATAGAACTAGGCAAGAAGGGCTTTGGGGGAGTTTTGTGGAGTGGGGATGTGATGTAGTTCTTCTTCAAGAAACTAAGCTAGGTTCATGCGATGCGGGTGTTTGGAACTTTTTTGGTACGAGTCCTCTCTCGAGCTTTCGGGTGATTGATGCCTCGGGGAGTTCAAGAGGTCAGATTGTTGCCTGGAAAGACTCGTTTTTTCGTTTTCGGAAGGAGGTGAAGGGCTCCCATGTCCTTTCGATTCTTTTGGATTGTTCCAGTACTTTGACTCTCTTTGCCTTCTCAACGGTGTATGGTCCTTGTTAGTCGATGCTACGACATGAACTTTGGGCGGATATTCGTTCTGCGAAAGATGCTTCCTCGAATTGTGTGTGGCTTGTTGGGGAAGATTTTAATGTCTTACTGATCTCTTCCAACCGTCCGCAACTGCGGGGGGCCAGGACCATGGCTCTTCTGACTTTGCTGACGTGATTGACGACTTGGAGCTGGAGGTCTTAGACGCTGCATATACGAAATACACTTGGCGGAGTTCGGGGTCCCGCTCACGCATAGACCATTTTCTTGCTTCAACGGAACTCATGGAAGTATTTCCTCTCTCTTTTACTTCGAGTAGACCCCGTGCTAGATCGAATCATACCCCTCTGGTTTGGGATTCCGACGACCAGTCCCCGACGAGGGGCTTTTTCAGGTTTGAGCGTGCTTGGCTTCTGGAAGACTCCTTCAGGAAGCTGGTGAGTTCCCACTGGTCCTCCTTAACTCTTTTCGGTTCCACGGCGTCGAGATTCACCGAGAAGCTGTCCATTCTGCGTCAGAGGCTCCATGCGTATAAGCAGGAGGTTAGAGGTACTAGGAGAGCTCAGAGGACTTTGGTAGAGATGGAGACTAGAGACTTTACAGAATTGAGAATGACAGACAGCTTGATGATGAGGAATTGGGGCTAAGGGCGTCCGCCCAAAAAGTTTTTGGGGAGGAAGATTGGAAGCAGATCGTGGAGTAGAAGCAGAGATCACGGCTTACTTGGCTAAAGGAGGGAGACGTGAACACCGCTTTCTTCCATAGGGTGGCTAGTGGCAGGCGCAGGACCAATGCTTTCAGATCAATGATTATCAACGGCAACAAAGTTGAGGGAGATAGGGAGCTGGGCAGTGCGTTGGCCGCTTATTTTTGTGTTTTCTCGAGACAAGTTGCTTTCAGACATTGGAGATGGAGTTGTCTTGGGGCTTTGCACCTTGCTCCGGCTCATGCGGATAGCTTGACTTTGTAGGTTACCTTAGAGGAGGTAAAGGCGGTCGTGTGGAGCTTGAATGTTAAGGGAGCGCCAGGTTCGGATGCCTTCCCGATTTGCTTTTACAAAGAATTTTGGGACATGGTGGGTGGTGAGGTCTTAGAGGTAGTGGAGGAGTTCTGTCGGTGCAATGCAGGGTTTGATAAGCTTAACAGGGCATCGATCTTTCTTCTTCCCAAGACTGGGCTGGCAGAAGGGATCGAGGAATACATACCGATTGCACTCTCGAATGCCATTAACCTTATAGTTGCGAAGGTTTTAGCTGTTCGTCTCAGCAGAGTCCTTGATTACCTCGTCTCCCATGTGCAGTCGGCGTTCATCCCAGGCCGTCGGATTGGGGACAGTTCGGGGATGGCCTCTGAAATTATTTCTGACTGGAAGCGTAATAGCAAGCAAGCTATGCTTTGGAAAGTAGACTTCTCCAAGGCTTATGATACTTTGGATTGGCAATTTTTGTAGGTGGCTCTGCATAAGAGGGGCTTCCCAGACATTTGGATCTCTTGGATGAGGCATTGCATGACGACAACTTCACTCTCGATTATGATTAATGGTTGTCCTGAGGGAGGTTTTTTTCAGCCACAGAGAGGGGTCAGGAAGGGGTATCCACTAGTCCCCATGCTTTTTGTCCTTGCGGTGGATGTTCTTACTTGCACGGTGGAGCGGGTGCAGGGTGTCAATCTTTGTTCTGGATACAGATGTGGGGAGATATGTATCGCCATGCTTCAGTACGCTGATGACAAGATCACGTTCATTGAGGGCAGCCAAGCTTGCAAAAATCGGCCGACTAGGCCGACTAGTCGATCTGACTAGTCGAGTCGGGGGGGTAGCCGACTCGACTAGGCCTAGTCAGCCATTAGTCGGTCAGCCCGACTAGTCGGCCGATTACTCGGCCGACTTTTACAACAAGTTTTTATACTTTTTTTTGTTTTTTGCTTTTTTTCAAGCAAACTTATTCTAAATATGCTTAAGGTTATATTTAAAAGTCATTTACTTCTTTTGTTTCATTATGTAAGTATAGAAAATATACAAATCTATGTTAATGCATAAGCAAACTTATTCTAATATGCAATAATGTTATATTTAAAGTCAATTACTTCTTTTATTTCATTATGCAAGTATAGAAAATGTACAAATTTACGTATTATATATTTAAAATAATTAAAAAAATCAAAACCGACTAATCCCGATTAGTCGCCCGACTGTCGATTAATCCTTAGTCAGTGACCCCGCCGACCGAGTACCGACTACCGCTTTCTGCAACCTTGAGGGCACCAAGGAGGAGGCGCGCGACATGTCTCTCACTCTCGAGATCTATAGGGCAATATTCGAGCTTGGCTTGAATTATGGCAAATCCATCATGGTTCCTTACGAGATGTTTGACGAGGAGGCGCTATCCTGCAGCACGGAGTTGGGCACAACATGTGGATCACTTCCTATCTGTTATCTTGGGCTTTTGGTGGAGCGGGTGCAAGATGTCGATCTTTGTTCTGGATACAGATGTGAGGAGATACGTATTCCCCTACTTCAGTACGATGATGACAAGATCATGTTCATTGAGGGCAGTAAGGAGGAGGCGCGCAACATGGCTCTCACTCTCGAGATCTATGGGGAAATGTCTGAGCTTGGCTTGAATTATGGCAAATCGATCATGGTTCCTTTCAGCATGTCTGACAAGGAGGCGCTATCCTGCAACACGGAGTTGGGCACAGCGTGTGGGTCACTTCCTATCCATTATCTTGGGCTTCCTCTCACGGCTGGCAGACTGATTTCGGACTGGTTACCTGAGGTGGAGAAATTGGAAAGGAAACTGAGTGGTTGGAAGACTTCTCTTTTGTCTCGCAGGGGACGTTTGGTGCTGATTAAGGCGGTTTTGTCGGCAATTCCGGTGTTCTTTTCCTCTAGACTCCTACCAGCGGGTGTGAAGAGGCGCTTGGAGCGTTTGATGCGCAAGTTATTGGGAGTAGATCAAGTCAGGAGGGGCAAGGTGTTTGCTTAGTTAACTGGGAGACCGTTACCTTACCTAAAAAGAATGGTGGGTTGGGATCAAAAGTCTGGAGACCATCAACGAGGCCCTTTTGCTTAATGGGTGAGTAGGATCTGGGGTAAGGATGAAGATTTGTGATGCAGATTGATTCGATGCCTTTATGGTGTTTCGTTAATTGGCCCTAGCATGGAGAGTCAGGGTACTTTACGTTCTGCATTCTGGAAGGGGATTCAAAAGGTGATGTCTCATTTTCATGATCTTTTCCATCCGGTTTTGGGGAATGGTGCCATGTTTAGCTTTTAGAAGGATGAATGGACGGGAGGTAGACCCCTCCGATGTCGCTTTCCTCGCATGTTTGCTCGGGCTGATAACGATGAGGTGTGTGTTGTGGATTGCTGGGATAATGGTAATTGGATGCCACCTTTTAGAACCTCCTTTTCTAATCGTCTCGAAGAATTTCTCCGTCTCATTGACTATCTTGGTCAGGTAGGGTGGCCATCCACTGGGCAGGACCATTGAAAGTAGGACACAACGTTCTCAGTTAGAAAGGCTTATGACGCCATTTATAGGCCGACCCCCTCCCCTTCTGACAACCTGAGTCGGTATTATAGGTTCTTTGGTCCCTTAGGCTTCCAGAAAGGATTGATTTCTTCATGTGGCTTTTCAGACGGAAGCGCATTATGACTAGGGATCACTGTGCTAAGTTGTTCGTTGTGGTTTCTGATAGACATCCTCTGTGCGGCAACGAGGTAGAGACGTTGGAGCACATTTTCTTTTGTTGCTCTGTGTCCTCACCTGTATGGATCGTGGCAGACCTCCATTGGATTTGCACCAGTTCTTTCGACTCCTTCTAGGAGTCCTTTTTTGGGGTGTGCAATCGGCGCAGAGATGAGATCATCTCCCCAGTGGCAGTGTTGTGCGCCATTTGATTGGCTTGTAATGATGTACTCTTTTCGCGTCATCGTTTCTATTGTGAGAACATTTGCTCCCATTATAAGAGCCTGCTTGGAAACTGGATCTTGTAACTTCTTTGTAAAAAATTTTCTTTAAATCAAAATCCCGGGACGAACACCAATGCATGTTACCCCCTTTTTTAACATTAAAAAAAACTAGGCAAAGATGAGCTAGTGAATAGAGGGGTAATCCGGCAGATCTTGGAAGAGGAAGATTAGAAGCAGGGGGGTGAACGGAGGCAGAGATCATGGCAGAAGTGGTTGAAGGAGGGCGATGTGAATACCATGTTCTTTCACACAGTTGCTAGTAGTAGGAGGCGAAGAAACTGGATATAATCGATATAGGAGTGGAAGAGGAGTTTGTTGAGGAGAACATGGTAGCGGTGGCTGTTACGGACTACTTCAGGAGCATGAGCAGGTGCCGACCACGGAGAGGTTCGCAGTGGCTTGGATTAGGGGTGAACCATGTTTTGAAATAGGAAACAGAGGCTTTAATGAGGTGATTTGGGATATTGAAGGTTCGGGAGGTCGTTTTTTAGCTGAACACGGATGAGTGCCCAGGACCAGATGGTTTCCTTGTTTTTTTGTTACAAGGATTTTTGGGACTTGATTGCTAAGGAGGTTATGGAGGTGATTGTTGAGTTGGAGGAGGAAAACTGTGGGTTTGATTGTATAAAATGTTCTTTTTCCATTTTTTACTCCAAAAGAAGGATGTGGTGACGAGAATCGAGGACTACAGGACAATTGCCCTCTCCAATTCATTGTACCTGATTGTGGCTCAGGTGTTGGCTAACCATTTAAGAGGTGTATTGAGCAAGATCATCTCACTAGTACAAAGTGCATTTCTAATTAGACGATAGCTTATGGATAGTGTTGCCACAGCATCTGAGATTGAGGCAAATTGGCGTAGGCGGAAAGCTAAAGGAGTCCTGTGGAAAGTCAACTTTTGGAAGGCTTATGATTATGTGGATTGACGCTTCATGTAGGCAGCTCTGTACAAGAGGGGCTTTCCAGTTAGGTGGATATCATGGATGAAGAGATGTGTTACAACCAAATCTTGTGTGATTCTAGTGAACGAGCAGCCAAAGGGAGGATTTTTTCCAACCCTAGAGAGGTGTGCACCAGGGTTGTTTGTTGACACCTTTTCTCTTTTTGTTGGTCGTTGATGCTCCGACTATCATGGTCGATCGGGCGGTGTCGGGAGGCATCTGCAGGGGTTACTCAAATAGTGACATGTTTATCACCATCCTCCAGTATGTGAACGACACGATTCTCTTTGCGGAGGGGAGAGCTGGCAGTTGCAGAGGTTTCTCAGTGGTGTTGGACATGTTTGGGGCAGTCCAGTTTGAGGTTGAACAGGAATAAGTCAGAGTTCATCCCCTTTGGGCTAGTGAAGGCAGAGATTGAATCATGTGCTAGTTGGTTACGCTCTCCATGCATGGACTTGAAGTTGTGGTATCATGGCGTTCCTTTAGTTGCTGGATGGATATGTGCCATTGATTGGCTACCATTGATTGAGAAGTTGGAACAGAAGCTAGCAGGATGGGCGTCTATCTTTCTATCCAAGGGAGGAAGAGTGATGTTACCGTGGTCGGTCTTTTCGGCGATTTCTATTTTCTTTCAAACATCCAAAAGGATGCCGCTGGGGATTAGGAAGAGACTTGAGACCATCATAAGGAGGTTTTTCTAGTCGACATCTGGACAATCAAGTGGGTTCCCTCTTGTAGAATGGAAAACGATGTCATGTTCGAGATAGGATGGGGGCTTGGAGTGCAAAATCTGGAGGAGATGAATAAGGCCTTGCTGGGTAAGTGGGCCACACATATATGGGGTGACTGTGATTCTCTTGTTTGTAACCTTCTTTGGAGGGTTTACAACACTAGGTTCTTTTCCCTACTAATGAGGACTTGAGGATCGTACCATCGTATTTTTGGAGGGACATATGCAATGTGGCATAGGAGTTGCATCCTTTTCTTAGACTTGTTATCGGATACGATACGGGATACTATTTCTGTACCGACAAGTGGAACGAGGGTGGATCCTTGGAAATAAGATTCCTACGACCCATGGCAATGGTGGAGCACTCGGATTGCTTGGCGGAGGAAGTGTGGGATGGGCATTCCTTTTTCCACGCTTTCGACATCAACATTTGGAGGAACTCATGAAGCTATTAACTGACCACGAGGAGGTGGCCGATCCCAATGATGGTCAAGATTATTGGAGGTGATGTAATGGTTACTTCTCGGTTGGAAAGGCATACATGGGGATAAGGGATCTGACGACTTATGATCTTGGTGGATACGTGGCAGAGTGTAGGCAGATCTGGAAGTGGAAGGTCCCAGCTCGGGTGAAGGTGTTCTTGTGGTTCTTCAAGAGGGGTAGACTTCTTACGAGAGATAGATTTGCACGCTTCGTTTAGGGACGTACCAAGTGTCCAAGAGGTCAAGAGGGGGTTGAAGACATTGACCTCTATTCTTTACCTGTGATAATTTTGTAGATGTCAGGAACCGTATCAACGATCAGGGGGTGTGTACTGACAGTGCAGTGAGTTTTTAGCGCTCTATTGGAGCAGACTGAGCGGCATGGAGAGGGAAAGATCAATGTATGTCGCAGTCATCTGGGCACTTTGGATGGCGTAGAATGATGTAATTTTTAGACAGGACCGCTTTTACGTCAAGAGTGTGATGGCACATGCGAAGTGAGAACTGGGTCATGCGAGTTTTCTTTATTCTTGGATGTAATAGGCATGTAACATTTTTGGTGATAAATGGTGAAGTTTTTGGCACATCTATACTATGCAAGCCCTTTTTCCATTAAAAAAAACTTTTGAAGAGGTAAATGATTAAATAAAAGATGCCACACGTGGGAAGGGACTGGTCTAGTAGAAAAGAAAGATATGCCTTTATAAGGAAACTAGACCAATTTATAGGCACATCCTTGCTCAATGCCACATCCACTCACCATGCCAGCAAGTACAAACGGAAATACAAGAGAAGACGGATATGGCACGATGGTTGAGTTCATTAGTAAGCTGACTAATGAATAATATTCATAGGAAAAATATAGAGCATGAAGGCGTTTGGTAGACACATAGAGGACATCAGGCTAATCTCCTCGTGTTATGATAAAACGATGTTTTCTATTAGTAATGAAGACAGAGCGACCGGGAGGAATCTAGTTGTATAGGATGAATTGTTCTTTGTTGCCACATAGATGATGAGAAGCTCCATAATCGATCATCCACTCTGTAAAGTCAATGATGTAAGAGGTGGTATAAGCATGACAGATAACTGATGCTCCGGAGCTTTGGCGCCTCATTGAGAATCGAGGGGGGCACGTCTTGTGATGGGCTCCATCTTTGGAACGCTCATTTCAATTGGTTCAGAAGCCTAACAAACAAAATTCCAATTGGACTTTGTCCTTTGATTCTCAAACTAAAGTCAGTTTTAGAGGAAATTAAAGGCTTTTTACTACCATCGGATGAGGATATTATCATGTTCCCAGCTCAGACTTAGTCTTCTAGAGATTTGATTTGTGGTAGAAAATAGGAATGCGGAAGCAAGAATGATAAGCAGAGCATGAACTAGAAATATCAACATGGGACACCAAGATTTTTACGTGGAACCCTACTCCCTAAAGAGCGGGATGAAACCACGGGAGAAGGCCTCAAAGGGTCATATGTTGCATTCAACTTTCTCAATGGATACAGGAGGTCTGGGGCTCCCTATATAGCCTCCATAGAGCCTCCAAGTCCCAACACTGGTAGATACGGGACTAAACACTGGGATGGGGTAAATGGATCCTAGGGTGATCCATTTACCCATCTACAACTCATGTGGCGCACAACCAAATACTCCAACACCCCCCCCCTCAAGCAGGAGCATGTAATGCTCAGCTTGGACAAACAGAAAGAAACTCAACTCACAATACATGACACTACAGACTACCAACTCAACGCGCACAATTGTCAGTTGTTGTCGAGGACGTTGCTTCTCGTGAAGTATGTGTGAGGAGGACGAACAGGCTGGAGTGTAAGTCAACTGAATCTCCTCGTCGGAGAGCATGTGCTCTGAACTGTGTATCTCAAAATCACTACAACTAGAATAAGTCTCCTCGTCAGAGTACTCTGGCCCGCCACAACATGTGGACAACTGCTCCATCTCTGAAAATGGCTGAACTGAAAAGGCTGTGGAGTGCAATCCTCATCGAAGTCCACGGTCGTTGGAGAATGGAGAATGGAGTTTGAAATAGTCTCCTCGACGGAGAACTTGGTCTCTCCCAACGGGTACAGAGAATGGTACTCTACTCTGGAGTCCCTATGATACCACATGAAAACACTTGCCCACATGGCATAGGAAATGGTCCTTTACACTGGAGTCCCTACGGCTCACATGAAAACTCTGGTCGAAAACAAGAACGATGGGGACCACAAAAGATGGCAAAAATGTGCTCATCTGAAAGAAGACCGCATACATGTGTGTGTCTGAAACTGAAGACTCGAAAGACATCTGATCGTCGAGTCTGATCATATGAAAAATTATAGTCTGAAAATTCTAGTTGGCTTCTGATAAATCTAAATCTAGAACAGACATGTGACTCTTTACAATACCCTCCCTTTCTCCTATACTAGTCGGAATACATGACATCGACTATGTTGGGAGAAGACAATAAAAATGGGGGGGCATGAATCATACATTTTTTTGCAGCTATTTCATTCATCATTTTTTTAATAGTTGTCAATAAGCCATATTTTTTCAGCTTTTCCTCTCTCCATTTTTTACAATTTTTTTAAAAATTTAGCGTACTGCTTTTCTTTGTACACGCCTTTTTTGTTCTTTTGTTTTCACAAAACTCCCTACCTCTCTCTTTTCTTACCCTTTTTATCATCATTTTTTTTGTACGATCCCTTTTAAAAATATCTCAGCCCAACTTTCGGCCCAAAATACCGTACAGCCCACCATCCTTTTTTTACAAAATACGGCCCATTTGGGCATGTCATCTGCCGCAAAAAAACTCCTTTTTTTACATTTGCCATCGGCTCAACCTAAAAGAGTTTTTTTTTTACATTTGCCGCCAGCTCAGCCTAACAAAGCCTATTAAGGCAAACCCTATTTACACTTCCCAATCGGGGAACCCTCTCCTCAATGACCGCCGCCAACAGGGAGATGTCATTGGAGCATCGGCATGTCGTGCGCTACATATGCGCTTGGAGGAAGTGCATCTCTCGTCGCCCCTTGATCGAGATGAAGGCCAGGCACCGTGAGGAGGCCCAGCGCGAGGAGGCAACTTCGCATCAGGGGTTGAGGGTGCTGCCGGGAGGCCAAGCATGAGGAGGAGAGGGCTCCGCGAGGAGCTTAAACTGGAGTTCACGATGGGAAGAGGCGGCTTTGCCGCCTCTTTTGTACGTACATTTTTCCTTTCTTTTTTTGAAACAAAGAAACTTGGCCCAAATAGTGGGCCCAAGACTTGCTCTCTTTCTCTCTCTTTTTAGTTTTCTTTTGGCCCACTTGGGCCCTTGCAGTAACAGAAAAAAATGTTTTTTTAAATGGCAATAGCCCATTGGGCGGCTCTTAATTAGGGTTCCCACTTGGAGAACCCTCGCTAGCGAACGCATGCCACCCCCTATGGGGCTCTGCTCCTACTGCCCCCCATGGGGGCCTTGTTCTCGTTCGGTTGCCGCCGCATGGAGATGGAGGAGAGGCTGGAACTGCCTCTTGGGTTCCCCAAGGAGGAGGGGCCACTTTGGAGGTGTGTCGCCTGGAGATGTGCCGACGATTTCTGAAGAGGAGTGATGGGGCCGCCTGTGCCTGAAGCTCGGCAAGAAGAGGAGAAGATGGTTGGAGGCGGCTCGAACTAGAGTTGCGAGTTTCAGCACCGAAATAGGGGGGATGAGTAGTAATGTGCCGAAGGGAGTTCGAGCAGTCAGCGCAGCTTTCTTCCTTCTGAAGTTTTAAACTTCGTGCTTGGGTATTTGGGTGTAGCATATCTTATATCTGCGACACTTGTTTGCAAAACCATGAGATCTGTTGTTACGAATGATCCTCTTCTTTGGAGGTGCATCCACATTGGTTCGTCACTCAATGATCGCTTGACTGGTAACATCCTTTGGCAGCTTGCACGAAGGGCATGAGGAAGGAGGAGCTCTGCCTACCGGAGGGGAGGGCTCTGTCTAGAGCAGCGAAGGAAATCACGAGATGCTGATGTCGCTGATGTTGGACCTGCGTTGCGATAGGATGGGGTATATCCCCGTCACAACTATGGGCAGCGCTAGTTATGGCTGAAGATGTGGCTACCTAGGATACTGAGATAGGTGTTGGAGCGTCGTTGCCTATGACTTGGAGAACCAACTTCGTCGTTGAGATTAGGGGTCATATTCGGGAACCCTAATTTCTTTCGTTTTGCATGATCCCAAGAAATAAAATGCAATCTTCAATACAGAAATTCCAAGAACAATTCTCTCGTAAAATGAACAATAATCTTTAAGAATATACCAAAAAATCAAATCTCGAATAAATTATGAAAATAACACCTCGAGAACAGAACTCGCTCTGATACCATGTTAAAAAATAAAGAATACGGAAGCTTGATCAGATAAATAGAATAAAACATTGAAGAACGTGGGATTTTACGAGTAACCCTACTCCCTAAGGAGTGGGATGAAACCACGGGAGAAGGCCTCAAAGGGCCATATGTGTACATTGACTTTCTCATTCGATACAGGGGGGTATGGGGCTTCTTATGTAGCCTCCACAGTCCCACCACTGGTAGATGTGGGACTAAACACTGGGATGTGGTAATGGATCCTGGAGTGATCCATTTACACATCTGGAAGAATGGCGCATATACAGCCTTCAAAAAAAAGAATGGCGCATATACTCCAACAATTTACGACAGATAGTACCTATGAAACACAACCCAACAGAATAAACATCGGTCAGAGCGATGATGGCTAAGGATAATGTTGTTCACTGTTGTAAAATTCGGTAGACTAGGCCAACTAGTCGGTCCGACTAGTCGAGTCGGGGGGTAACCGACTCGAATAGGCCTAGCCGATCATTAGTCGGTCAACCCGACTAATCGGGATGACTAATCGGTTGACTTTTACATAGAGATTTTTTATTTTTTTATTTTTTGCTTTTTTAAAAGAAAATTTATTATAATATGCTTAATGTTATATTTAAAGTCAATTACTTATTTTGTTTCATTATGGTAGTATATAAAATGTAAAAATCTATGCAAATATATAAGAATACATGTATAAAAAATGATTTATATATTTTAAATTATAAAAAAAAACTCAAATCCGACTAAATACTGACTAAATCCGATTAGTCACCCGATTGCCGATTAATCCTTAGTTAGTGACCCCACCGACCGAGTACCGACTATTGTTTTCTGCAATCTTGATGTTGTTTTAGACCTCACTGGGAGGGAGTATGAAGCAAAATATTACAGGTTCGAGGAAGTTAACCATGCAATGGTTGCTCAACTTACACAGATTGCTAAGGAGCATGGAGGTATCTTGAGGTTTATTCAAGTTTATTGCATGGGGTTATCTCCCTCATTTTGTTCTAGATTATTAAGGGCAAAAGTTGTTGCTGAAGAATCTGTTTTGAGGGAATTACATGAGGCTACAACCATGAAACCATCTATTATGATAGGGACGAAAGATTGAGCTTTCTTGTCATTATTGATAATGGATCTACAAAAATCAAATCAGTGTATGTTGTTGATGTAACAGTAGTAATTATTGTTGCTTTAAAGGAAGATGGATCGAGTGTGGGTAAACTTTATGAGCATGGAGGGATCGACATCTACACTATACATGAAATGGATGAATTGATGTACAAAATGATCCGTGAATATCTACATTATATTAAGGTTCCTCTTCCCATAACGAAGGCCATTGCCACATCAAGGGAGCTCCTTGAACCGAGTCACATTCTCGCTTCCTACTATGAGCATATTTAGTCTAGAATGGATCAAGGACTTCAGTGTAGACATAATTGTATCGGAAGATGCTCTATACATGAAATGGTTGAGTTGACGTACGAAATGATCTGTGAATATCTACATTATGTTAAGATTCATCTTCCCATAAAAAAGGCCATCACCACATCACGAGAGCTCTTTGAACCGAGTCATGTTCCCGCTAGTCTAGAAGGGATCAACGACTTCATCATGGACATAGTTGTATCTGAAGTGCTTTGATCTTTGAGAACATAGGGGTGGAACCGTATAAGCTGAATGGCTACCCAGTGGAATTCTTAACATCGCACATCAATCCACTCCCCTTGTCAGCTCTGGCTCCATGTGACGGAACCCCCCTTCCCTGACTTCTACGAGCGCAGCAAGCCCCCTCCCCGTACGCAACTTCCTTCCCTACAGCAACCCCCCTCCCCTGTTGGCTCTTCCATGCATACACTACCCCCCATCCCTTACTCCTCAACACCCTCCTCCCCCTATTGTCCTTCATGTGCACACAAGCCCCCTAATCCATAGTTTTCTCCAGCAACAAGCTTTGCCACCACTATTAGGTGGTCTCTCCTGGAGAGAAGGAACACCTCAAAGACAACCAAATCTTGATTTAAGAAGGGCATAAGTGTGAAATTTTTTAACTGGGCTTTGGTTTGAATAAACCATGGTAGAGGCTATTGAATAGGTGGCTGACTAAAGGAAGGGCATAAGTGATAATTGTGCAAGAAGGTAGGGGCGTGATTGATATTGCAAAAAAGGGAGGTGCATAGCTGATACTAAAGAATCTAAGAGGGCCACAACCATATAAACCCTAAAATTTACAAGCCGTTGGTGCATTGCCCATGTATTCTTCAACCTAAAGGACATCACACGGCATAAAATGATCAGGTACACGGCATTAGAGAGTGCAAAAGGCCTAAAATCTTTCACCCTCAAGGCCACATCCTGCTTCTTCAACAGGAAAAGGAGGGCCTTTTTTAGACACTAAAAAAATGATTACCAATTCTGAACTCAAGAAGAACTGTCATAAAATATTCCTTAAGTCTCCTGAAGAATGCATCCTAAATACAACATTTGGATTTACAAACATAACTAAAGACACAAAAATTGGAAAATAAATAATGAAAATCATGTCGCATGCCTGTTTCAAAAAAAATTGCCTCCTGAAGGGTTGGCCTTCTCACAATAGTCATTTAATAAATATCAAAAGTATATGTCTGAACTTATATTGTGTCTGCCAGAATTCTTAGTAACATCTGCATATATTGATGAAAACATATAATATATCTGCATCTGAACTTATAATGTGTCTGCCAGAATTCTTAGTAACATCTGCATATATTGATGAAAACATATAATATATCTGCATCTGTCCATATCACCATTCATCAATAGAGGATATGCGTCTCATTTTCTTATATCTAGTGAATATGAATGTGAATAAGAATACAAAAATTCAACATTCGATGAATATAAATATGAATTTGATGTCCTTCATTTTGACTCATACAAATATGAATATGGTTGTTCAAAATTTAGAGGATATGAACACTCATTTTTTGGATACGAATACAGATATAAATACAAATATGAGTAGGAATGTTCAAATTTTAGAGGGTATCAATACTAATATGATACACAAAAATAAGTATGGTTGCTTTCTTTTATAATTTAGTTATTTTTAATCATTCTTTTCTTAGTCGAAGTTGGTGTGGAAAGGATCTGAAAAGAGGAGGATGGCGAGAGCGGGAGGTGTGGGGGAGCGAGGTGGGGTTTCGGTCGTCGGTGGGGAGGTTGGCTGGAGGTGGCGCAGGGAGGCGTTGGTGCTAACTCGGCCAGGGGTGCGGCTATAGTTGCGGATGGGCTTGGCGGCGAGGGGCATGGAGGTGAGGGGCGTGGTGATGAGGGGCTCACGGAGTGCAAAGGGGGAAGCAGGGTGGGTCGTGCGGAGGAGGGAGATTCTCGCTGTGAAGGAGGGAGTCCTCAGTTTGTGGCGCTGGGCGGGGGTGCGGGGGAGGAGTGGGTGCATGTCTCCCACAGGAAGCCGGAGAGGGGGTGTTTCCGTTGTGGTTTAAGAGGGCATTTGGCGGCAGTTTGCGTGGCTCGCCCGAGGTGCTTCGGTTGCGGTGGGTTGGGACATCGGGTGGTGGACTGTGATACTCGTCTCCAGTCGAGAGGGGGGCCGCTGCAGCCGAATGGCTCCTTCGTTTCGGCAGGGGTGGTTCCCTCGCGTGGGGCTTCATCGCTTATCGGAGGTCGTTCGTTTGCGCAAGTGGTGATAGGTGGCGCGAGCACCGCCACGGTGGCAGGCGGTGCTGCTGATCGGAGTTTGGTGGTTTCTTCGGACCCTGTGCTTCATTTTGCTGATCTTGAGGGTTCGACGGAGATGTCTAGAAGGAAAGCAGTTAACAAAGCGATCGTCGGTGTTTTCGTGCATGAGAGCCGGTCGATCGACTTCGTGGTCAATCTTCTCCGCAGGATCCTTGGCTCTCATTTTTCTGGGGACGTCATTGCGATGGGCCCTAGGCATTGTTGTGTTCGTGGCCTTTCGGAGGAACATCGTTTTCGACTGCTTCGGAATGGGGCGGTGGATGGTGTGGCTTGGAGGGACCTTCGCTTTGCTGTCGGGACTTGCTTGGACGTAGAAGTTTGTGTTGCTGAGATCCGTGGTGTCCCGTTCCTATCTCGAACGGTTCACTGTCTCAGCCGACCACTTCGTAGATGGGGAGAGGTTCTTGCGGTCACCGATAATGGTCTGGTTCCGGGCTCCGGCCCCATGGTCACGAGGGTCCTCATGGAGTGCAGTAAGAGCTTTCTGGATGGATCGGTGGACCGTGTCTTCTACGAGAGTTTGAAGATTGGCCGGTTCAGTTGTCGTCTGGAGATGACTGTTGTTACTCCTCCGCCGCCACCGGTGGCGTGGGAGGGGGCATTGGTTGTGACTTCGAAGCTTGGAAAGGGGAAGGACGTCATTTCGGTTTCCGAGGAACAGGTGTCTTTGCATGGCCACACTTCGTGGCACTCGTCCCGCCTTCATGATTTCGTACATCCTTTCAACTCCTCCGTACATCCTGTCAGCTCTACTTCGAGGACTCAGTGCATGGATCCTTCTCTTGGCGTTTTGTCTGATGACGTGGAGGGGAGTTTCTCGGGGGGCATGGGTGACTTTTGCTTTTGGAAAAGAGCACCCGACTCTTCGATCCGGACTCTTCATTCGAATCTCTTTGTGACCCGACTTTTCAGTGGACCCTCCTTAAGGCTTGTGCTCGGATCTTTTGAGGAGGGGTTCGTGGAGTCGGATCCACCTCGCTTTTATTCTACGGTCCGACCCGTTGGCCACCTTGAATTGGAGTTAGCGGATGGGAGTGGAGGGGGATCTCCCTTGTTTCAAGGCTCCCCTCCTATTTTGTCGCAACCGGTTGGGGAGTTGGTAGTTGGTTCACCGATGACCTCGTCGGGGGGTCCCTCCTCAAGTGTTCAGCCGTTTGGCTTGCCAGATCGGCCCGTGATGTCTTTAGCTGTTCAGGTGGACTGTGCTGCGGAAGAAGGATTACCTGGAAGGAGATCGGCGAAGAGGTACAGGCGGAGAAACAGATCGCGCCCAAGGGAAGGGGAGGTACAGACTTGCTCGACGCTGAAAGAAACTGTGGCGGCGGCTGCTGGTGTGGTTTGGATCGGTGGGTGTGCGGAAGGTTCCTCATGAAGGTGCTCTCTTTTGGAATGTGCGAGGGTTGGGGGAGGCAGCTAAACGAAGAACCTTGGGTGAGAAGTGTGTGGAATGGGGATGTGATGTCCTTTTGCTTTAGGAAACAAAGCTACAGGGTATGGGGGGACGCCTTGTGGCGGTCTTTCGGTGCGGGAGGCCTTGATGAGGTCCGAGCTCTTGACGCGGAGGGCTCGGCGGGTAATCTGCTCATCGCTTGGAGGTTGGCGGTCTTCTCCTTCGGATCGGTCTTCAGGGAGAGTCAAGTTATCTCTGTGATCCTGATTAGGATGGATAACTCGTTGCCGATTGCCTTCTCTTGTGCCTACGGTCTGTCTTGCTGGGTTAAGAGGAAGGACCTGTGAGAGGAGCTACTTCAAGTTAGTCAACAGTTCGTGGAGATCCCTTGGTTGATTGGGGGTGATTTTAATGTGACGTTGCGATTATCGGATCGACCCCCTTCAAGGGTGGGGGGGGTCAGGACCCTGGGTCACCTGACTTTGTTCAGCTTATCGACGCGTTGGCTCTGGAGGATCTTCGTGCGGCTGACATTTTATACACTTGGAGAAACGCTCGCTCTCGATCATGCATTGAAAGGTTCTTGGCATCCACAGACTTTATGGAGGTTTTCCCTCTTTCGTTTGTGCGCTCCAGACCTCGGTGCCTATCGGACCACACCCCTATCATATGGGATTCTGGTGATACGACCTATCCTAGGGGCTTTTTCATATATGAGAAATGTTGGTATTTTGAGAACAATTTCAAAAGCTTTGTTGCTGATATATGGGGTCGGGAGCAGCACAGGGGGTCCGCGGTGACAAGGTTTGCTCGGAAGCTCGATGTTTTGCGCAGAAATTTGGCTATCTTTAAAAAGGAATCGAGGGTTGCTAGGATGGCAGCCAGGAAGGAGGCGGAGGAGGTCGTGAGCTCTTTGGATGCTTTGGAGTGGGTCAGGGACCTTCGGGAGGAGGAGTTGGCCACCCGATCGGCCGCTCAGGGGAGGGTGGAGCTGGAGGACCGGAAACGGGTGACGGAGTGGCGTCAGCGGTCGAGGGTGTCTTGGTTGAGGGGGGTGACGCCAACACGGCATACTTCCATCGGGTGGTTAGCGGAAGGCGACGCACGAACTTCATGCGGTCGATTTCGGTCGAAGGCAGGCACGTAGTGGGGGAGGAGGATTTGGGGAGGGAGATTTTGGGGTATTTCAAGGAGTTCTCTCGGCGGCGCACTTCGAGGCGGTGGAGATGGACGGGGGCTGGGGCCCAAGTGCTCCCATCTCCGCTTTGCGAAGACTTGACGAGGAAGGTGTCGTTGGAGGAGGTTAAAGAGGTCGTGTGGGGTCTTAACGTGAATGGCTCACCGGGACCGGACGGGTTCTCGATGGCTTTCTACAGAGACTTTTGGGAGCTGGTGGGGCGGGAGGTTCTGGAGGTCGTTACCGAATTCTGTGAAGGTAATGCGGGCTTTGACAAGGTCAATCGTGCTCTCATTATTTTGCTTCCATAGTTTCCCTCGACCGAGCATATTGAGGATTTCTGTCCTATTGCCATCTCGAATGTTATCTACTTGATTGTGGCAAAGGTGTTTGCGCGTAGACTGGTCCCGGTGCTTGATGAGATCATTTCCCCGATGCAGGCTGCATTTATTCGGGGTAGGCAGATTGCCGACGTTACTGCCTTGGCCTCGGAGTTGGTCACGAATTGGGCCAGCGAGGGGAAGCGGGGAGTACTTTGGAGAGTCGACTTTGCGAAGGCCTATGACTGTCTCGAATGGAGCTTCATTTGGTCGGTTCTAACGGTTCGGGGATTCCCGGAGATGTGGATTTCGTGGATGCGTCGCTGTGTCACTACAGCTTCCTTCTCGGTAATGGTGAATGGGCGCTTGGTGGGAGGTCTCTTCCAGCCACGGAGGGGGGTGCGACAGGGCTTCCCTCTAGCACCTCTCCTTTTCGTGGTGGCGGTGGATGTGCTGGCTCGGATGACGAGTCGGGTGGTTGAATGTGGGCTCTCGAAGGGCTTCTCCTGCGACGAGATGGTGGTCCCTCTACTCCAATACACAGATGACACGATCTTGTTCATTGGGGGGCGCGATGAGGTCTCTGCCATGGCGGCTACTTTGGAGGTTTTCAGCGAGATGTGGGGGTTGTTCAAGAATGCCAGCAAGTCTAAGGTGGTTCCGTTTGGTTTGGAAGCGGAGGAGGCGGCTGATTGCGGGTTGATTTTAGGCTCGTTGCCGGGCCCTTTACCTTTTGATTATTTGGGCATGCCACTGGGCACGGGCAAGGCTCGTTTGAATGATTGGTCCAAGGTGGTGTAGAAGATGGAACTGCGGCTTTCTGGCTGGAGCTCGACTATGCTTTCGAGGGGTGGCCGTCTCGTCCTCCTCAAATCGGTCTTATCATCTATCCCCGTTTATTTTCTCTCCAACCGCCAGTTGCCTGCTGGGATTCGACGCCGAATTGAAAAATTAATGCGGCGGTTTCTGTGGGGGCAGAATGGAGCGTCTGCGAAAGGGCTGCATTTGGTGGGTTGGGAGGAGGTGACAAGGCGTAAGTGCGAGGGGGGGCTTGGCATTCGTCGGCTGGACCATGTTAATGAAGCCCTTCTATTAAAGTGGGTGAATAGGCTATGGGGTGCTAGCGAGGATTTCTGCTCGGTCGTCTTGCGCAAGATTCGTGGTGTGAACGGATCGCTGCCGGGTACGGAGGCTCTTCTTGGGTCGCGAACTCCTTTCTGGCGAGGGGTGCTGGCGGTTGTCAGTAAGTACTCTAATCTTTTTACTCCGGTACTTGGCGACGGTCAGGATTTCAGATTCTGGAAAGACATTTGGGCCGATGGGGTGCCTCTTGGTGAGAAATTCCCACTGTTATTCGCTTTGGCGGCTGATAAGAATGTGTCCGTTGCCTCTTGTTGATCCGGGGATGATTGGTTCCCTATCCTTCATAGCAACCTTTCTGATCAGAGGCTTCTCAATTTCTTCCGTTTATTGGATTCGATCAGCGATGCGTCTCGGCCCGTGGAGAGGAGGGATCACTGGAACTGGAGAGGGGGCCCTTCACGACAAGGAAGGCGTATTTGGTGATTTCTTCTTCCACGCGTATTGGGATGGAGATGTTGATGCGTGACTGCATTTTTGTGTGGGGTTTGAGGCTACCTGAGAGGGTTGGTATTTTTTCTGTGATTGTTTCGGAGGAAGAGGCTTTTGACGAGGGATCGGTGTGCTAGGTTGTTCGCCTCGGTCCAGGAGGAGTGTGCTCTATGCGGCAGCGATGTGGAGTCCCTGGAGCATCTTTTCTTTACATGCCCGGTGGTGGTGGTGGACTTCTGGGAGGCGGCGGTTGTGGGTTGGATTATTATCTCCGATTCGGTTGCTTTCTGGGAGTCTTTGCCGTCTAACAAGGATAAGGACCGTAGTGATCTCTTGCGTCCCTTGGCGAGCGTGAGGGCAATTTGGCTTGGGCGGAATGAAGCTATTTTTAGGGGACAGCGATTCTACAAAGAAAATATTTTCTCATTGTGCCCGTCTTGTTGGTGATTGGCTGTTGATTTAGTTCCCTCTCGGTGTGCGAGCTGGGTTACTTGTAGAGTTTTTTGTTTTTTTATTTTTCTTTGTACTGTTTTGTTCTCTTTTGTTAATAAATTAGGGGTGAACACCGCTGAGTGTCTCCTCCGAGGTTTCATATTTCAAAAAAAATCTTTCTTTTCTTAATTATTTTGTGTCCATATTCATTATTGAAACATTTACTATACTTTGTATATTTTGGATATTGTTTTGAACCTAAAATGATCTATGACTCATATATTAATCCGCATCCGTTTATCAAATATCCATATTCGAATATCAAATATTCATTTTGCATTAGTATTCATATTTTAAGAATATGATTCTCTATTTTATACATTTGTGTGACATTCATATTTATATCCGGATTTTAAAAAGGATAAGAATATAATATATATATATATATATTCATATATGTATCTCATTGTTTTCATCCCTATCTACATATATTGGATCTCCTTTGGAAATATCTCACGAAGGTCATGTACCATTCTCCAAAGATGCCATTGAAGACAAGATTGGCAGTCATCAATTGTGGGGGGTAGCAATGGTTAATAGTTGGATGACACTGATAAGGAAAAAGAGGTTATGGAGGAGGTTAGATTTGAGGTGGACTCATGGCTGTAGGATTGGTGATGCTCATGGTAGGACAAAAATTGGTGGTGCAAGCTCGTTGAGGCATGGTACCAATGAAGTGAATGGGGTCGAATGTGGAGATGTTGCAGACAAATGTGACAATAGATATATGATGATTAGCATATGGTAGGTGACTAGTTGACGGTGAGTGAGGATAGATAAAGGCAGTGGGTGAGTTGGAGGAGGGTATCAGTGGCATAGAAAGAAGAGATGAGGTGTTGAAGGTGAATTAGTGGTCTTCGCTCATCATACTGGTGGATAGGTGGGCCCAGTTGGTAGGAATTAACATATCATGGGAAGAGCATGAACCTGGATATGATACCAAAATGGTGTAGCGTGAATTTTCAAATATGAAAGATTGGAAGTGAGAAGAGAAGAAATCGAATGTAAGGTACCTAATGTAATTAGTATTTGTAGGGGAGAGGGGATTTGAGTGAGAACTGAGGAAATAGGGTAAAGAAATAAATTACAAAAAATGAAAAAAAAGTTATTAAAATCATGATACATCAAGTAGATACAAAAGAAGTATTTACGCATCAATTGATACATAAGATGACCAACATCTTATATTTGTAAAGGAAGGAGGAGTTGGATGCATTAAAGGTGTCACCATACAACTTCATCATCTGAGCTTTAAATGTTCAACGATTGTTCGACCATTATGTTTATAGTGGAAAGGGAGAAATGTGAGGACCAAGGGTTAGCATAGGCACGACAACCTCCTCGACCTTGGCTTCAACCTCATTTATGATTAACTTCTTTCATTGCATATGGCAGCTTTATATAGAGAGCAACTTTCATTGAAGAGACATGCATCTTCAATAAAGATGCAACCCTATCTTAAAAACCACTTCCAAAGGAAAAAATGGATTTGCAAATATAAATAAAGAAATAAAAATGAAAATTTTGAAATAATAAATAATATAAATCATGTTGCATCTAGTAGGTTAAAAAAAATACTTGCACATCGTTGTTGCATCATTGCGAGCGATGACTAAAATTTTATATTCATATTGGAGGAGGAAGTAAGGTGGATCGAAGGTGTCATGCAACTTCATCTTTGAAGCTTTGAACTCACTTCATGATTGTTCGATCATCACATCTAGTGGAAAGGGTGAAGCGTTGGGATCGATGATGAATAAGGGTATTCGAAACTCCTTGTTCTTGGATTCAACCTTAGCGATAATCAACTTTTGAAATTCCTCGAACAAGGCACGCATAAATGGAGGGAAGGTTCCAAAGGGTCGTTATAGTCCAAGGTGGCGGTGAGGACTCAAAGGGGTTGTTGCAGCCCAATGATCACGACAAGAAGTCAAGGTTCTTAGGTGGAAAGTTGAATGGATTAGTTTGAAAGGTGGAGAATATTGGTCTAGGATTGTTGTTTAAATATTATGGGAAAGGATGAAATAACTTGTTTATTATGTGATCTTAGGCTCCTTCTAAAGCTTAGTGGATGGTTCACAAAAGTTCTCAAGGAAAGAAAAAATGAACGAAAGTATAATGTTAAAAGAAAATGCCAACACTGACATATATCACTAATATCGGGTATTTTAGGCGATCTCCTGAAAAGGGAAAGTGAGTAGGTATGGATTTCAACTTTCACAAAGTTAAAATTTTGCGAAAATTCGACGAAATTGCAATCCATGACAGCATACTCATTGCTTTGCATTTCTTGTTTGCGGCTCCTTTAGTGATTATCCTAATTTTCACATTGCCCATAAAGCCAATCACCTTGCAGCATGGCCTCTCACACGATCTTTGCAGTTCTCTGGCCTACCTTGACAAAAGACTATTATTATAAAATGAAACCATGCACTTTCTTCCCTTAAGACCTGACTTTAGTCCCTATAAAGTCTAGGTATCCTTTCCACTATCAACACATGATCTCTCAAAAGTAGATACAGTTGAAGAAACAATTGAGGCAACAATAGTTTGAGAGGCGGTTAAATAAAGTCCAAAAGGATGATACATTTTCAGCGGAGAAAAAATGGTCATTGGTTACCTAATAGCATTGACTCAACCCAACAAGAAATTATATGCATGCCACTTTTATCATCCCTTGACTTGCCACTTTTCTCAAACAATCTTGTCATCATTGTGTAATACAGAAAAAGTCTCGGCTCCTTGATTCAAGTACCAAATACATATATAAGTTCTTGCAATCAGAATTAAGAAGTCTATCTTTGTATAGGGGATTCACAGCAATAGAAGGCTCTATATTGTTAATAAGCTATTGTGGCTTGATAAATTGTCTTGCCCTCATAAATCGAATCCTCAGGCAGACTCATTTAAATGATCCTTTTTGAGGATATATAGTTTCTTTTGACCACTAAGAAAAAACTTGAAGACCCTCAACCACAAAACATAGCTATCGAGCTACCTTCAGCTTGATAAAATCTCCTTAGAAATTGGTATTAAGTAGTGACAAGCGATTTTGACTCTTAAAGGTTATCGGGGTAGACTCGCTTGCCATGGTGATCGCAGAGTATAGGAGATCGACAATTAAGTATAGAATGAAGTTACAGTCCTAAGTTGTTTACGTATAGTGAGCAAATAAAAGGGGTCTACGTATGCATCAACTCAGGAAGGACAGTCCAAAACAAGGATTGCAATCACGACTACTAAGGACTGCTTACACAAGTATAACCTTCCTATGGGAATACATGGGCTGAAGCCGCTGAACATGCCAGGTATAGCATTGATCTAATGATAAATGGCCACATGCAATGAAAAGGTGTTGCTGGCTATTGTTAGGTTATGTGATAGAGTGTTTATTAATGGCAAGCTCCACTAGAGGCATCAGATCATGGTGCCAGTCAATTACAGCACCGTTGGGTTCTAATCAGGTCATGCAATGATTGAGTGGGACAACATCGAGCCCTTCTCAGATCACGCAGAGCGACATTGTTAGGTTTTCTTGGTCACTCGAGACCCTCGATCAGATCTCGCATGACAATCACGTGTGGAGAAGAGAAGAAGTGTGTGCTTCCTTTATCAAGAAAATTATTGTCAATTATGGATGTTGGTTAATATCTGCTGCAATATAACAACGTCAACCTAGGATCGCCACTATATCACCATGCAAAAGAAAAGAGAGCATATATTGAGCATTGAACGCTAGACAATGTTTTATATAAGAAAATGAGTCTAAACTTAGGAAGAAAATTATGTAAAAAAGACATTAAAAATAAGAAAAATATTCTAGTTCTGTTTATTATCTTTAATTACCTCACAGTGGATTATCTCCAAAGAAAAAACACAATTCGTAAAACACTTCTCATAAGATTAAATTACATATGCTACATCTTAGATTCGAATTTCCCGTGATATGCATGATAATTCAAGTAAACAAGCAACAATTATTCCTGATAGAAGACAAATGCAAAAAACATGAAGTTAAACTTCATCAACATAAAGCATGGTAGATTTATGCATTAAAAGTTTATTGTTTGATGAAAAATGAGATATTTGTCTCGATCTGTCATATATAATGGGAAAGAAGAAGCAAAGGAATGATTACGGCCTTGAAAAGGCGCGGGTGTGTGCGCAATAGTAAGTAAAGAAGTTGCACTCAACTACCTATTTTGCGGCGATACATGACCAAACAAAATAATACAATGAATGTCTAGAATAATAAAACGGTGTTCAAGGCAACTAGCAATGACGGAAAAGTTATATCATGACACACAAATTCTAGGTTATTGTTAATGGCTTTTTAGTATATTCATTTAACCACACACAGGTTTCAAGCATTAGCATGAACATATTAGTACTACACATAATATGTATATAGTTTCTTATGATTTGTTTAAAAATATGAATTATTGGTATATTTCTTAGGAAAGAGGTTATTGTAAGGTTTGAAAATGGTTATTTGGGTGGTAACTACAGTAATCAACCACCACACCATTTAAGGGGGTTCACGAATTGGCTATTGTTGGAAGAAATAGTCGAGAGATATTTGTTCCAGGAACCCTAGGCTCTCTATATATAGAGGAGAGACCTATGGGTAAATTACATGAGATAGACATCAAGGAATAAAATACCGAAAAGGTATATAGAAACATAGAAATATCTCTATACACCCCCTCAAGATGGAGCATACATGTCAATCATGCTCAGCTTGAACGAACACTTCTGAATGCCCCCCTGAGTAATGCCTTGGTAAAAATATCTATTGTTTGCTCTCATGAACTAACATGAGAGATAGAGATCAACCCCTTCTGGATCATATCTCTAGTATAATGGCAGTCAACCTCAATATGGTTGGTTCTCTCATGAAATGCGGGGTTGTTTGCGATGAATAAGGCAGCTTGATTATCACATTGTAACTGCATGGGTAGAGGAACATCTACATGCAAATCTACTAACATTGCTCGAACCCACATCATTTATGTACTTGCTTGTGTCATAGTTCTATATTCAGATTCGACACTTGATCTGGCCACAACAGTTTATTTCTTGCTTTTCCAAGAAACAAGAGAACTGCCAACGAATACTGCAAAGCCCGAAGTGGACTTCCTATCCTTCGGACACCATGCATAGTCAGCATAAGCACATGCAGATACAGAGAGAGTTGCTCCTTTCTTGAAAAGTAATCCTACAGGTGGAGAAGATTTTAGATATCTCAATATCATGTATATAGCATCCATGTGTACTTGTCGAGGATGCTCCATGAATTGACTCACTCCGGCTCACAGCAAAAGAGATATCTGGTCTGGTAATAGTAACATACAAAAGTTTCCCCATCATCTCTTTATATCTTCTTTTATCAACTTCATCGGTATCATCATCATATAATTTAATGGTAGGATCCATAGGAGTAGTAGAGGGTCGACACCCAATCATGTTCGTCTCAACAAGCATGTCTGTAGCATATTTTCTCTTAGTCATCACAGGACCCTGCACATTCCTAGCAAATCCAACCCTAAGAAATACCTTAGAGTGCCCATATCCTTAGTAACGAACTGATGGTCGAGAAACTCTTTTTCCATCTTTATCCCATGCATATCATCGCTTGTAACAAGAATATCATCAACATAGACCATTATGACAATAGTACCTCTAGGTGTCCTCTGCACAAAAAGTGAACGGTCTGCATTACACCTATTATACCCATGTTTCTCAATCGAATCTGAGAGCTTCTAAAACCACGTCCTTGGACCTTGCTAAAGTCAATATATCGCCTTATGGAGTCTACAGACTTGCTGACACTCCCCCTCAGCAGAAAACCTCGTAGGCTGCTACATGTAAATTTCTTCCTATAGATCTCCATACAAAATTGCATTTTTAACATCCAATTGAAATAAAGATCAATCGTGTACCACTGCTACTGAAAGTAGGATACGCAATGCAGAGAGACGTGCCACTGGAGAAAAGGTATCCAAGTAATTCACGTCGTAGGTCCAAGTAAAGCCACATGCCACTAACCTTGCCTTGTAGCGATCAAGGTTGTCATCTGCATGGTATTTAACAGTATACAGATGCCCCAGGAGGAGCATGCACGAAACTCCATGTACCACGTGACTGCAACACAGCCATCTCTTCCTTCATAGCCAAGCATCAGCAACTATACTTCAATGCCTCCTGGTAATTATGTGGAATTTCCATGGCAGATAGAGCCACTACAAATCTCCGAAAGTCCCATGTCAGACAATGAAAGGAAATCTAAGAAGCAAGGGGGTAAGAAGCACAAGACCGCTTCTACTTGCAAACTGTAATAGGAATACCAGGTCATTGGGAGCATCATCCATCTGTTGGCTATTCTCCTGCAAAGATTCCTGTACAGATATATCTCCAGACTCATCATTAGAAACCATGTTTTCGAAACAAACCTGGGGCATACTAGATGACGAGTGATGACCATGAGCAGAAGCAATCCGACGAATATAGAATTTAGATAATGGTGGAACAATTGGCACATTCGACTAGGTAGTAGGAAGAGGTGGTGGTGGTGGAGATGGTGGTGGTGGGACCACAGGCACAGGAGGAGGTGGTGAAAACCCGTAGGAGGGGGCAAGTAAATTTCATCATTTGACTCTGATGAAGCCAACCTGCCACTTCCCACTTGTAGGAGAGAAATACATCACAGACTCAAAAAATATGACATCAGCACTGATATAGTATTTTCTACGTAACGGATCATAACAGATGTACCCCTTTTGGGTCCTGGAGTACCGAACAAACACACATTTGACAACTCTATGAGAGAGCTTGTCAAGACCTGGAATCAACTGGTGAACAAACGCAACATAGCCAAACAAATGAGGAGTGAGTGAGAATAAATCCTTCTCAGGGAAAGCCATAGACAAAGGAATTTTCTCACCAAGACAGACGACGGCATATGATTCATCAAATAGCATGTTGTAAGTACCGCATCACCCCAAAACAAATGTGGGGCACAACTCTGAATGAGAAGAGTCCATCAGGAACACGACTCAGACCCCAAATGTCTACAAGAAATAACTCGAAAAGGGAGCTATTGTTCCGACTCTTACGACTAGGAAAAGCATACCGATAATGCTTTCGCAAGTCGCAACTAACATGCCTCGCACTGGAAGGAAGAACTAGGTGAAATCTGAGGCAACAAGTGACACGTCTTCTGAAGAGGGAGATGACTAAACCGAAGGTGCCAAGTGAACGAAGAGACTGGTCCAGACCAATGAGAAGATGCGCCTACATAGGGAGTCCGAACTATGCGATAAAGACTACCCTACTCACGACCATACCCAATCACTCTGCCCGTATGAATGTCCTGAAAAGCAAGAGATGATGGGTCAAAAATAGCTCGGCAGTGCAAATCATTTGTAATCTGACTAATAGAAAGCAAGTTCATAGAGAAATCAGGAGCATGTAACACATTCTTTACATGCATAGAAAGCGTCAAAGTGATCTCCCACTGTCCTGTGATTGGGGAATGAGTCCCATCAGCTATCACAATTGTTCTCCCTGGAGGAACATATCTATATGATGTAAGATGTTGTCTGTCTCCACATAAATGATGTGTTGCACCGAAGTCCATAATCCTCTCTATAATCTCAAATCCATGACAAGATGTAAAAGCAAAGTACCTGAGGAGCTAGATGTAGCAGAGGTACTAGCAGAAGCAGAGGTTGCAACATCTTAGTGGCCTCCTGAAGATGGTGAAGTGGAAGGAAGCATAATGTCCCTCAGTCTGGCCATGAGGTCATTAAATCGCTGATCTGAAGTAGGAACTGCAGGAGACTCGACCTATTCCGCTACACGGGCCGATGGAGGAAACTCGTGCTTGGAATAGCATGTATCCTCTAAATGGCCAGGAATATGACAAAACATGCAGGGCTAACGGATTCGACCCCCTTTACCACGGGGTCCATGTCCACGGAAAGTAGATGAGCCTCTTCTTCCTCGGAAGGCTGCCATCGATGAGGAAGTCTGATCACTAGTAGTAGACGAAACAATAATCCTGTTAAATCTGCGAAAGGCTTCCTCCATAGGAGGAATTGTAGCGTCTGCGAGGATCTGGGAATGAGCAGCATTATATTCGGGATCAAGAGCTGCTAGAAAGACACCAATTGTGGTAGTATTCCTATATGTTTTCTGATGCTCAGGGGTGGTAGTGAGAGGCAAGAAACTGTGTAGCTTCTCAAACATCCCTCTCAAGAATGTATACAAGGAATGCAGGGGTCGTCCATTCTGCTTGATAGTGAATATATCTTGTTGGATTTGGAGGATCTTCGTTTCATTCCTCTCCTGAGAATATGTTGTTGCGAGGATATCCCACATCGCCTTAGCAGTTGGCTGATGTAGCACGTCACTGGCGATTTTAATCGTCAATGTACCAGAGAGCCATACTTTTGCATAAGTGTAATCAGCCTCACATGAGGCATTCACTCCAGTCTTCTCTGTCGGCTCCTCCTCGGTAAGAATATGTTTCTTACTGGTTGGCTTCATAAGGCTCATGAATGGCATAGCCCAAAGCTCGTAGTTTGTCCCATCCATTTTGACAATAGGTGATGGACCTTTTAAAGTGCATGTAGCGGGTACATCTACTTTGTTCTCTGACATGATACCGGAGGTAGAAGACTAGGGCTTGTGAAGACCAAAAGATGAATGTCTATACAGACACATGTGGATCTGAATGCATATGTAGACTTATGCACTCAAATCCATCAACCAAAGAAGAGGGTCGATGCCAGCTTGCAAATCGTGGCGCACGTATCTACACGTGCGGGTTGCACACGGAGATTTCGCACGTGAGCAGCACGTTGGAGGCGCAGGTGTGATGCGTGCTGGGGCTAGGCGTAGGAGTGCATGCGACGCGGGGCATAGGTAGTGCTGCGGGTGCGTTGGAGGCAGTGCGGGCGGCGCAGAGAGGCGCGGGCAGCGCGGGGCTGCGCGTGGATGCGTGGGAGCGTGCGGGGACGCATGGGAACGTGCGGGGATGCGTGGAGGCCGGCATGGGGTCGATGTGTGTCCGGCACGGGGGCACGGGGTTGGACGGTGGGGTCTAGGGTTTTGGATTCCCGAACTCCGGTCTAAGATCACCGCTCCGATACCATGTTGGAAGAAATAATCGAGAGATGTTTATTCCAAGAACCCTAGGCTCTCTTATACAGAGGAGAGACCTATGGGTAAATTACATGAGATAGATATAAAGAAATAAAATACCGAAAAGATACATAGAAACATAGAAATATCTCTACAGCTATATCATATCACAAGAATTTAAATAGTGCACATATGATGTGCGCCATAATGGACATGTAACAGATTTAATAGACGTGTTTATGCAATTTGAAATTAGGGAAATAGAGTTTCAATTAAATTAGGATTTGTCATCCTTATAGTTTCGTGCAGGTTGAATCCTTCACAATTTTATTTTATTTAAATAAAATGAGATTGCATGTGATCTCTAATTAGTTTTTGAATGACTAATGTCAGGGGTGAGGATGGAGTTGTTAGGGTTTGTTTATTTTATTTATTTTATTTTGTAACTCCGCCCTCTCTAAATCAAGGGATTGGCGGGCATTGTTTGAGGATGATTGAATTATATCGAAAATTAGAGTTTTCCTTGTTTTCTCCCTTCCTCCTTCTGTGCATCTCTACGCTTTCTTCAAGACCCTATGTTTCGATGTGTTTCTTCCTTCTTCCTCTTACCATCTTAAATTTCGTTGCACCTCAATTTTTTATTGGGATTTTTACCCGGCAGACCCTATAATCTTTTCCAATTACCTCCACGACCTTTGAAACAACCTAATTCCCTACTCGACCTCGTAAACTTGTTAACTCTTACCCTACAGACCCTGTGGTTAACTCCCATCCATTTACCCGTTAAAACTAACCAGATTCCGTTATATCTTTTACATTATACCCATTTTTTCTATCAAATTTACATTTAATGCCTCTCCCGCTCACCCTCCTCCTCCTCTCCCTTTCCCTATCACGCTTGGAACTTGTCGGACCTATCCTAATGAGGAGGGTCGCCGCCACGTTCTCCCTCGCTGGCCACATTGCACTGAGGGCAGCACCTAGGCAATGCCGGGCAGTGCTTCGACCGCGCCGAGATGTCACACGCGACGCCGAGATGTCAATTGTGGACCTCTCTTGTGCACATAGCCCCGGTGTCGGACCCCCTTTCTGCTTCACTGCAGCAGCAGCACTGCAGCCGCGCACAAGGTTACGCAACCTCCCCACACACCTCTCTGATTGGTGCTGCTCGCGGATGATTCAGCATCCACCTACTGGTGTTGCCGTCGAATAGCAGCAACCTCCATCGCGCGAGAAGGTCCTTGCTTGTTGCATATCAATGGTTTCTGTCACAATGATAACTATGTAAAAATTAAACTGTGAACTCTTCTTTAGGTTTGCTTGTTGCATAATTACTAGGTTTATAACGTATAATTAAACCCAACAGGTCTCTCTGGTGCTCTTCCTATTCCACAGGGCAGCTGGCCATCGACGACACCCTGGAGTCTGCCAGCCACGGCTTCCGCACCATGATCACCAACGCCTTCGACTATGCGTCGTGCTCCGTTGCGATCCTCATCGACCACGACCTCTGGGGACCGCGACCCCGGGGACCGTCCTCAGCTTCCGCCCCGCCAAGCACATCTGCATGTTCTTCATCGGCGGGCCTGACGACCGCCCTGGCGCTCACATCCCACACGTCGGCGACTCCGCCAACAGCCTGACCGTTGTTCGTTTCCAGCCCCTCAAGGAGTGGCGCAACTACAGCCTCGACGACAAGACGGATGATGAGGTGGTGAACGAGTTCCGGCTGCAGAACGCGCAGCGCAAGAACGTCGCGTACCACCAGCAGATCGTGAAGGATAGGGGGGAGACATCGTCAGTCATACAATCCATGAAGGATTTCAGACTGTTCATCGTCGGTAGAGGACACGATGTCGATCGAGTCCCCGACAACGGCCGAGTTGTCGTTGTGGAGTGAGTACCCGAAGCTCGGTGTGATCGGTGACATGTTGGTGTTGCCGGCTTTTGGTAACTAAGTGACGACGCTGGTGGTGCAGCAGCAGACCCGGGTGGGGTCGTCGGACTAAGGAGGCGTGAAGTGCTACTTCGGGCTTGGTGGTCGCTGATGTTACATACCCACCAGGACCGTGTCACAGGACCGTGACGCGTAGGAGCAACCGGAGGGCCGCCTCCGAAATGGTCTTCTGCAGCTTCCCATTCGATGGGTTGAAGATGATGTTGAAGAAGGAAGAGGATAAGAGAGAGGGAGATTGAAGATCTACCGTTGATTTTCTTTGGTTTGATTAACTCAAGTTTAACTCAAGTTTTTGATTCCAATAAAGTTAAAGATGACGGCGGGGTTCGTGGGGTAAGACAGAGCAAGTTTACGGGGTCGAGAGAGGAATTAGGTTGTTTCAAAGGTCGTGGAGGTAATTGACAAAGATTATAGGGTCTGTCAGGTAAAAATCCCTTTTTTATTTGTATCACGAGGTATTAAAGCATCGCATTCAAACTGTTTTCATGATTTAACGATCTTATTGAGCGCTGGTGAGCAAAGTATGAAGCAACATATCTGGCTTACGATGTGTATTCACGTTCATATCAACGAAGGATGAAGTTTTGCTACATATCAAGTTTGAAAACACAAAGGTGGATGGAATCATGAATCCCTAAAGAAGCATTTATCCACAAAAAACAAACTATTGCACCACCTTGTACAACACGACGTCGGCAACAAAAAAAGAAGAAGACGTAGGAGATGTTGGTGATGCTTTGCCCACTTCCCAAGTGGTTGTCCAAGAGGCTTTCAAGCCCTTACAGTTGGCATCTATAATAGATGTCATAGTTACACATGCACACTATCCCATGTCGTGCGTTGACATTGTGCCCATATACACAATGGTGTTGGCGTCACCACACTTTCTACAGATAATGCTGTCACCAACAACGGCCCAATGTCTAGAGCCACCACCAATCACCACTTGTACATACTAAATGTAGGCGCTCTCCATGTTTTTCCAAGTCGGATTGTCAGCACTCGAACCCCACTCCCTATCAGCATCCATACCACTCGTCAACACCTGTGCAGATGTCACTCATTACACTGGGATCACCAATTATCACTAGAAAGGGACCACATCTACATCAATATATCCTATATGGATTTTGGCCTTCATAATTGGGTCTTAGCATGCGGATCTTATGCACTGCGTAAATGCAACACCTATGCCAGCACCATCATTTTTGAATTGTTACAACCCCCAACTTGGCATCATCAGGCATTGCCACTTTAGCATTCTAACACCACAAATGGTCAAGGCTGGACGAGCACTATCGTATGTTATCCTTGAATACAAGAGCCACTGACAACCGTTTAAACTTGTGTTACACATAAAGTATAGCAGGAATTCTCACACTCAGGTTGATAGAAATCATGGCCATCACCACCCTACCCTATGTAGTCAATGCAAGGTCTACCAAAATTGGAGCTATTGCCATCATAACCATCCCCGCAAGGCTTCAAAAAAAACCATCCCCGCAAGCATCATTGATATCTCAACTTAGATCTTTGTCTCCACCATCGTTGGTTGAGGCTCCATCATGGGGGCCTCGGAAATCGTAGTCACACCTACCACCTATGTGATCTCTAACCAACTTGACTGTCATGATCGATAAGTTTGGCCCATTTGGGAGAAATCAAACCTTGGCATACGTTATATCATTGCCCTTGATGAGAAATGAAACCTTAAAGAATAGGAACTGCTTTGGGCATATTTCGATGAAGCCATCCACCCAAAACTACTTTACCAAAAGGTAAAAGTTAGACAAGGCATAGTAAGAGTATCTATTCAAAGAAAGAGGTAAACAAATAGCGATTTCACTCCCATGTACAAATATATATATAAGAAATGTTGAAATAAGCCAACAACCATTGGATAAAAAGGTAACCACTTCAATGGTGTGGCGGTAGTGTAGTGTGCCTACCACCCAGAAGACCAATGTTCAAATCCCCCTTGTGGGGATTGCATTAGATAGCCGACAGCCAGCGTAAAAGATAGTTGGATCTTTGAACATGGATTTGAGCAAGAATACATGTAACCGACCCGATTTAAAGTGGGAGAAGGATTTGCCATAAAAAATAAATTGATATTACATATGATCTCCAATTAGTTATTAAGTGAACTTTAGGGGTTAGTTTTGGGAAAATTCTTTGTTGTTATACTTATTTTATGTTGAAATCTCAACCCACTCTATGTAAGGGGGGTCATTGAATGATACTGAAAATTGAAGTTCTTCATCTTCTCCTCTCCTCCTGCCTCATGCATCTTCATGTTTTCTTCTCCAAAACTCTCTCGTTCCGACCCTTTTTGTCCTTCTTCCTCTCACGATCTCACCATCTTAAATTTGTTACCATCTCAATTTCCGCCAATACATGATTCCATCCACCTTTCTACCTCCAAACTTCATCTATAGCAACACTTCATCCTTCATCAATATGAATGTAAATACGCATTATAGGTCAAATAACTCACTTCATTATTTATTAACCATTGCTCAACAGAATTCGCAAATCATGAAAATTATTTGATACCACTTCATGCAAATCAAAATTTAAGGTGGCAAGAAATTTGAGATGGCAAGAGGAAGGAGGAGGAAATGTGCTAGAGTAGAGGGTTTTAGAGAAGAAAGCATAGAGATGTGCAAGAGAAAGGAAAAGGTGGAAGAAGACTCCAATTTTTAATATAATTCAGTACGTCCTAAGACAATGCCTACCATCCCTTTTACGCAGAAGGAGTGGAATTACAAAATACAATAAAAAATAAATAAACCCTAACAATTCTATCCTAACCCCTAAAATTACTCAACTTATTTAACTAATTAGATATCACATGCGATCTCAATTTATTTTTAATATAATAAAATTGTGAACAACTCAAATTGTGCGAAACTAAAAGGTGACAAACCCTCATTTTTACCATAGTGTCACGTTGCTTCACATGTAAACTTATCATTGTTTATGCATTTAGATTTTTTGATAAACCGATGGTAAACACCTATCAAGTGATCAGCTATCGTTGACTGTTTATGCATTTACTCGCTCTTATAATGCTAATTTTATTATTTGTGTTCACTTAAATGGTCGGGTGGTAGTGCAGTGTGTCTACAATCCAAAAGACCATGGTTCAAATCCCCCTTGTAGGGTTGTGGTAGGTAGTAGACAGCCAGCGTAAAAAATAGTCGAATTTTTCAACATGGATTTGAGCAAGAATCCATGTAGCCGACCCTACTTATAGTTGGAGAAGTCTTTGCCATTTTTTGTGTTCACTTGAGAGACATTAACATCAACCAAGCATTTTTCCTCTTTAAGTAGGATGGACTGCATGTGTATTTGCTTCCAACCCAAACTAAATTAGGTCATGCCAAGCTTTGATCCATAAAATTCATATCCTCTTTAACATTCTCCTTTTTTAGAGACAAGAACGGGAAACGCGCACAAGTGTTCGCCCCAAGATTTGAACCTTTCTTTAATAGTCTCCTTACAATATCTCTTTTGTCTTCCTCGACCCCTTATGAGATTCTTTTTTCTAACTTCTCAAAGTTTGGATCACTTTATATCATGTCAAAAAATCGAGATTCCAAAAATATGAACGTTCCAAAAAATCATAATTGGGCTAATCGGGTATCAGTAAATGTGGAACTGTCAAGAAAATGCAAAAGACATCTCAAAACTTTCACTCACTTTAGACCATTTCAAAAAAAATGAGATTTCATCGGCATTCTTATGGGGTGCCTATGAGGTGCCAATTTTATATGGAGTTCAAATGGCATCAATTTTGATGTTTAACTTCCAGCTTCCCATGCGTTGACATTTGGACCAAGAATATGTAGTATTCAACTTAATTGTCATAGAATGGTGAATGTCCAGGAAAAGGATGTATATGTCAATATGTGTGAATAGGAAAGATCTTATGGGATAATATGAAATACATGATGGGATCAATCATAGGATTAACAGGCTTTCAATCAACGTGGCACTGTCAAAAGGAAATATGACAAGCAATTACCAATGATTAGCAGCCATATCAATAAAAGATGGGTGCATCCTCACTTCATTGGAACTTGGAAGTACAACGTGTGGGAGGCTATCATGGGAAAGAATTTGATTTGGTGTTACCATTCTCTCAAAATAAACAACTTGCCCAATTCTCTAACACTTCTCCTCTCGTTATCTAAGATGAATTTCAACCTTCTATGGGTTCATTTAAAATTTATGTCAAGTGAGGTATCAAAAGGTACTAATTATATTTTCTGTAGTTGGAGATACTTTAGAAACATATCACGAAGTATGTTTCATAATAAAATCGATTTCATTTTTTTATTCTCAATAAAACTGAAGCTTAAATATATAAACATCTGCTCAAAAAGGGAAATCTGATTTATTCCTCCCTCCACTCATCTGTCAAAAAATTAATCTGCAATTCATATTCGTTCAACCAAAATAAACCTTGATTTAATTTTATACTTGGAAAGGCTTGAAAACGACCATCTCAAAAATACTAAAGGTTGGATTTTTGGACTTGCAAAAGATGGTAAAAGCCAGCGGTGTATTGTGTGATTCCATGCGATGTGATGTTTTGATCATCTTCGTCAAGAGCCGGAAATGCTTCATGAGAGTCCTGAGAATGATGCCTTAGTAGCTATGATCAGCCCTTAAAACACAACTCGTATTGTGAGTCGTGCCCCGTCATTTCCGTTCTGTACCTGCGCGAGGCCGCTTCCTCAACTCTCTCGCTACTATATATCCGGGGCTCGCACAAATTCAAGCGGGGAGTGGATGACTCGCTCCATGGAATGGGTATTCCGAAGGCTAGTCTGATCTCCCGTCATTCTATATTGTTAGAGTAAAACAATACTCTGATGTGTTATTCCATAGAGCCCTCGGGTCTCTTATATAGGGAGAAAACCCTTGGGTAAATTACATAGTCTTACAAAATATAAATAGAAATTACGGAACAATAAAACGTAACATATATAAGTCTCTACACTCCCCCTCAAGATGGAGCATAGATATCTATCATGCTCAGCTTGGAAGAACATCTCTGGAAAGGTACTCTGAGCAGTAGTTTGGTGAATATGTCAGCCGTCTGATCCTTTGAACTGACATGAGAGGTGGAAATGAAGCCCTTCTGAATCATGTCTCTAGTAAAATGACAATCCACCTCGATGTGCTTTGTTCTCTCGTGAAAAGCCGGATTATTGGCAATAAACAATGTTGCCTGATTGTCACATTGGAGATTCATAGGCAAGGGGACATCTACAGTCAAATCTTCTAAGACTGCTCTAACCCACATCATTTCTGCAGTTGCTTGTGCCATGGCTCTGTACTCGGATTCCGCACTGGACCTCGCCACAACAGTCTGTTTCTTGCTTTTCCAAGAAACTAAAGAGCTTCCTATAAAGATAGCAAATCCAGAAGTGGATTTACGATCCCTTGGACATCCTGCATAATCTACATCTGCACAAGCTGAAATAGATAGATCTGTATCTTTCCTAAATAGCAACCCTGTGCTTGGGGAAGACCTCAGATATCTCAATATCATATACAAGGCATCCATATGAACTTGCCTTGGCTGCTCCACAAATTGACTCACCCGGTTTACTGCAAAGGCAATATCCGGTCGAGTTATAGTAATATATAAGAGCTTACCCACCATCTCTCTGTACCTTCTTTTGTCCACCTCCTCGGTATCATCATCGTACAGCTTCATGCTTGGGTCCATAGGTGTACTTGAAGGTCTGCATCCAGTCATTCCTGCTTCAACTAGCAAGTCCGTGACATATTTTCTTTGAGTCATCACCATTCCTTGTGCATTTCGTGCAAACTCTATCCCCAGAAAATATCGTATCGTGCCCAGATCCTTCGTAATGAACTGGTTTCCCAACAGGGACTTGGTTATCTCAATCCCCTGAGCATCATCTCCTGTGACCAAGATGTCATCAACATATATCATAACAACAACTGTACCTCTAGGGGTCTTCTGGATGAACAATGAATGGTCCGCATTTGATCTCCTGAACCCCTGTTTTTCAATTAGCTGAGACAGCTTCTGGAACCATGCTCGGGGACTTTGTTTAAGGCCATAGATAGCCTTATGAAGTCTGCACACCATCTGAGTCTCCCCCTCAGCAGCAAATCCTGGTGGCTGCTGCATGTAGACTTCCTCCTGTAGGTCTCCATACAAAAAAGCATTCTTGACGTCAAGCTGAAAAATGGTCCAGTTACGTACCACAGCAACAGATAGGAGGATGCGAAGAGTGGAGTGTCTAGCCACTGGTGAAAAAGTATCCAAGTAATCTACCCCATATGTCTGGGTAAATCCCCGTGCTACAAGTCTTGCCTTGTACCTATCAAGACGTCCATCCGCATGATATTTCACCGTAAAGATCCACTTGCAACTCACCACGGGGGCACCTGAAGGAATGGGAACAAGAGACCAAGTCCCTCGAGACTGCAGAGCACGCATCTCCTCTTCCATGGCTAGACGCCAGCAATCAATCTTCATGGCATCTTGATAGGTCCGTGGAATCTCAACAGACGAGACAGCAGCTACAAACTTCTGGAAGTCCCCATTGAGACGATGAAATGAGACTTGAGAGGCAAGAGGATATGAAGCACATTGTCTTCGCTGCTTCCTGTGAGCAATGGGCCGATCCAGATCATCTATCATTGTGTCGACCGGATGATCCTCGTCCTGCTGTAGAGGCTCCTGCACTGGTGCATTTTCTAACCCATCATTAGTGATAACGTCAGAACATACCTGAGGCGTATTGGATGGTTGACATGTAGCTTGAGCTGGTCCTGTACGCCTTGTATAGAACTTAGGAAAAGGTTCGATTGGAGGTGGTGGTGGTGGTTGTTGTTGTGGAGTGGAGGATTGACCCAGGCTTGGAGGTGGAGGTACATAGACACTAGAATCTGTGGATGTGGAGGAGACCAATCTGTCACCTGTAGGAGAAAAGTACATGACGGGTTCGAAAAATGTAACATCAGCGCTCACATAGTACTTGTCATGAACGGGGTCATAGCAACGATATCCTTTCTGTGTCCTGGAGTAGCCCACAAAAATACACTTGATAGCCCTAGGAGAAAGCTTATCAAGTCCTGGAGACAAGCGGTGGACAAAAGCAACAGTGCCAAAGACTCGAGGTGTAAGAGTAAACAAATCTCTGTCAGGAAAGAGAACAGAGATAGGAGACTTTTCCCCAAGAACAGTTGTAGGCATGCGGTTGACCAGATAGCATGCTGTAAGAATAGCATCCCCCCAAAAAGATAATGGAGCACAACTCTGAATAAGTAATGTGCGAGCAATATCAAGGAAATGGCGATGTTTCCGTTCTGCAACCCCATTTTGTTGAGATGTGTATGCACATGTTGTTTGGTGGATAATGCCTTTAGAAGAAAGAAAACTAGCAAGGGAACGAGTGCAGAACTCCAATGCATTGTCAGTACGCACATACCTAACAGTAGACGAAAAACATTTTGAACTTCATTGATAAGATTTTGAATAACACTTCCTGCTTCGGATTTATTTTTGAGAAGAAAATTCCAGGACACTCTAGAAAAATCATCGACCACTACTAAATAGAACCTGTGCCCCTGATGATCTGGGACACGACTGGGACCCCATATATCTATGTGAAATAACACAAATGGGGAGCGACTGCTCCGACTCTGACGACTGGGGAAGCTGGACCGATGGTGCTTCCCTAACTGACAAGCTTCACAACGAAATGATGAACTCGGAGAAATCTGAGGCAGGAGGTGACGCATTTTCTGTAGTGGCAGGTGACCGAATCGAAGATGCCAGGTATACGGAGACACGGAGCCCTGGGAATGTGGTGAGACGCCAGCAAAAGAGTTCCGTACAAGACGATAGAGGCCATTGTGCTCAGAACCACAGCCAATCACCTTGCCCGTTAGTATGTCCTGAAAAATAACAGACGATGGGTCAAAAATAGCACGACAGTGCAAATCTCGTGTAATCTGACTAATGGATAAAAGATTCATCGAGAATTCTGGTGCATGTAAAACATTCTGTAAGTGCATAGATGGCAGCAAAGCCGTCTCCCCCTGACCGATGATAGGGGAATGAGTGCCATCAGCAATGAGTACAGAACGACCAGGTTGGACAGGTCTATAGGACTGCAGAATCTCTTTCTCACGACAGAGATGATGGGTGGCTCCAGAATCCACAATCCATCATGTGAGATCATGGTTATGATATGAGCCGGAGGGACTACCTGAGGCACTGGCTGAGGCAGATGTACTCGCCGATGCCGAAGCCGCAACATCAGACGCATCAGCACCCTCTGATGATGACTGTGGCATGATATCACGAAGCCGTGACACTAGCTCCTCGAACCTGTGATCTGGAGTAGATGCTGGTGGACCCTGAACATGATCAGCGACACGTGCAGAAGGAGGGAAGCCATGCTTGGAATAGCATGTATCCTCCGAATGACCAGTACGACGACAGAATGAGCACGTAAAGCGTATGCGACCTCCACGACCACGTCCACCACTTCCTCTGCCACGAAATGAGAAGGAACTACCTCGTCCTCTGGAGACAGCTATTGCCGAGGGAGGTGTAGTCGTTGTGTTCGATGGAACTGGAACACGACTGAGCCGTCTGTAGACTTCTTCCATTGGTGGAATGGTGGCATCAGCAAGGATCTGAGAACGTGATGCCTCATATTCAGGATCAAGGGCAGCAAGTAAGACGCCAACCATAGTAGCGTTGTAGAACGTCTTCTGCTGTTCCGGCGTGGCTGTGAGTGGAATGGTGCTATAAAGTTTCTCGAACATTCCACGAAGAGACGTGTACAGAGAATGAAGAGGCCTCCCATTTTGCTTCGTGGTAAAGATATCCTGCTGCAACTGCAGCATCTTGGTCTCGTTCCGTACCTTAGAGTACGTCGTGGCCAGAATATCCCACATCGCCTTGGCGGTAGGTTGATGGAGGACATCATTTGCTATCTCCGTTGTGAGCGTACCCGACAACCAGACTTTGGCGTACGCGTCATCGGCCTCCCATGAGGCATATATTCCCGTCTTCTCCGGCGGTTCATCTTCGATAAGAATATGCTTCTTACCACACGACTTCATGAGACTGAGGAACTGCATAGCACACAGTTCGTAGTTTGTCCCGTCCATTTTGACGATAGGTGCCGAACCTTTGAAGGCATCGATGGCGGGCATATCGACCTTTTGATCTGACATACTGCCGGAGAAGAAGAACTAGGGATGATAGACCAAGAGACAGTGTCTACCACGACATGTGAGGATTCAAGTGCACATGTAGACGTTATGCACTTGAACCCATCATCAATCCGAGCCCGACCGAAGCGAAACGAACGGCAGGAAGGCTAATGAAGCCTCGGCTGTGAAGGGGCGGCGGGGCTCGGGCCGGCAGCGGCTTGGCAGGGACCTGGCAGGGGCCTGCGGGGGCCTGGCGGGGTTGGCTGGGTCCGGCAGTGGCCTGGTGGGACCGCCTGGGGCCTCGCAGGCGATGGGGCTGGAGCCTGGATGGTCTGGCGGCGGGTCTGGAGAGGCCCAGCGACTGGGCTGGGGGCCTGGAAGGCCTGGCGGAGGTGCTGGGGGCTCGGCGGAGGGGCTGGAGGCCCGGCGGAGGGGCTGGGGGCCTTGAGAGGCTGGTTGACGGCGGCGGGAGGGGTTGGAGAAGTCGGCGGCGTTGGGGGGGTGGGTGGAGGAAACCCTAGGTTAGGGTTAGGGCTCTGATACCATGTTAGAGTAAAACAATACTCTGATGTGTTATTCCATAGAGCCCTCGGGTCTCTTATATAGGGAGAAAACCCTTGGGTAAATTACAGAGTCTTACAAAATATAAATAGAAATTACGGAACAATAAAACGTAACATATATATAAGTCTCTACATATATGTTTCCCTGAAGTCCTAAAAGCAGGAAGGACTGACATGCTTTGATTCCTCAGTCAGAACTCGACTCCTTGGACTCTTCCCTGCCCTATCTTCTACCAGGGCTACGAAAACCTTGGTACATGAAATATTTGGATGTGCGCCCATTGAGTTGTAGCAGGGTAAATGGATCCTGGAGAAGATCCATTTACCCCATCCAGTGTTTAGTCCCACACCGCCTACTAGTGGGACTTGGAGGCTCTAGAGAGGCTATATAAGGAGCCCCAGACCTCTTATACTCATTGAAAAAGTGAATAGAAAAACACGCCCCTTTCAGGGCTTCTCCCGTGGTTTCATCCCGCTCCTCACGGAGTAGGGTTCCACGTAAATCTCGTTGTTCTTCTTTGATGTTTATCTTTTTCCATGTTCGCTTCCGCATATTTATTTTATAACATGGTATCAGAGCGGGTCGATTCTCGGAGAGTTTTTATGTTCATTATTTGTTTGAGATTCGATTTTGGTTCTTTTAGCTCTTGAAGATTATTATGTTAGTGATTTGTTCAAGAGTAGAGATTCATTCTTCTAGGGGTACCCTGAAAACCCTAAATCTGCACGAAAGCATGTCGATTTCCGCTCGTTCTGAAGATCATTTACGACAATGATTTGAGGGATTTTCTGAGCCCTATTTCATGTCCAAGTTCTGAAGAAAATTCTGGAGTTCAAGTTTCTGCTGTGTGCAATTGTTTTTTCATGGACACATCCATAGATCCATGTGGCCTCGTCCCCAGGATCATTGCGACTCCACAACAATCATCAGTTCCAGGCGCTCCTCCTGCATCACGCCTTCCAGCCAGAGGAACCTTCTGCACAGGCAGCATCTGCGCCATGTTCATCTTCCCCCCTGCGCATCCAGTCCCTGCGCGCAAGCCACATACGGCAGCGCCCTCAGCACTAAACAAGCAGACGAATCTCGGAGGCGCGCACATCTTCCCATCTCCGCTCATCTTGCTCGCGCTCGATTGAACGAATCGCGGTGCACATCTCCTGGCAGTGCACGAATCGCCCAGCCCAGGCGGAGCTCCCCTCGAAGCCCTAGACGCAAAGCGGCTCTGGTGCCGCACTCCCTCTACTAGATCTGGCGCAGATCTCCCCTTTGCGCCATCTTCTTAGCAATGATGCGCAATGGCCGCCATCTTCTCCAAATCTTCAGGGCGGCGGCGCACCCCCGCTCTCTGATTCCGCGCCCCAAGCGCGCACCCCCTCCCCCCAGGCGACCCACATCGCACACAAGTCTCCAGGCGCCCGCGCGCGCGCCTCCACACGCCCAGGCAGTGCTCCAGCTCCTGGCGGAGCCTCCTCAAATGCCGCTCGCCCCTTTTTTTCTCTCCAGCAACTGCCCTATCGAGGGCGGCGGGTCGAATGGATGAGGTCCCCACGTTGGGAACCCTAAAGAGTTGGCCCCCCGTGTTTTAAAAAAATGGATTATTTGTTGAGGCCCAAGTGGGCTGAAAATAATTAAAAAGGGGGGGAATGAGAGAGAGTAGGGAGAGTATATCTATGGGCCCTTTGGGCCGTGAGTTACAATGTTAAAAAAAGAGGAATGGAAAGCCCAACAGTGGGCTAAAAAAAAGAGAGAGGAAGAGATTTGGGCCGAGAGTTCCACGTTAAAAAAAAATCAAAAAAAAGTTGCGTACAAAAAAAAAGGCGTACGCAAGAAAAAAATGATTTGCAAAAGCCAACAAAAAAAGATGTCGACAACTTTACAAAAATGACGGCTTATTAAAAAAAAGGAAAGCCGCAAGGAAATTTTTGAGAATGTTTTCTCCCCATCATTGTTGTCTTCTCCCAACTTGGTCGACGTCCATGTTTTCCGACAAGTATGAGAGAAAGGGGGAGTATATGGGTAGAGTCACAGGTCTTCTTCCAGCCATATTCAGATGTTCCAGATTCACATGCAGAGACCATTCAGATTCCAGACTCTACAGTTGTTCAGACTCAACGATTGATTCCGAGTCCAGTTTCAGACACGCACGAATGTGCGGTCATTTTCAGATGAGCATATGTTGCCATCATTTGTTCGAGGTCCCCATTATTCTTGTGGTTGTTTCGGCCAGAGTTTTCATGTGAGCCATAGGGACTCCAGAGCAGAGGACCATTCCCTTGAGGGCAAGGGCTTTCATGTGGTATCATAGGTACACCAGAGCAGTGCACCATTCTTTGAGCCAGATGGGAGAGACCCAGTTCTCCGACGAGGAGATTTTTTCAGACTCCATTCTCCAGCGACCGTGGACTCCGACGAGGATTGCACAGCCACGGCTCCTTATTCAGTTCGGCCTTTTCAGAGATGGAGCAGTTGTCCACATTATTGTGGCGGGCCAAAGTACTCCGACGAGGAGACTCATTTTCAGTTGCAGTGACTCTGACAGGCGCAGTTCAGAGCACATGCTCTCCTACGAGGAGATTCAGCAGACTCACACTCCAGCCCGTTCGTCCTCCTCACATGCACGGCATGAGAAGCAACGTCCTCGACTGCAGCAATGTGCGCGTTGGGTTGATATTGTCTGTAGTGTCTTGTAGTGTTGAGTTGAGTTTATTTCTATTTGTCCAAGATGACTATTGCATGCTCCAGCTTGAGGGGGAGTGTTGGAATATTTGGATGTGCGCCCATTGAGTTGTAGCAGGGTAAATGGATCCTGGAGAAGATCCATTTACCCCATCCAGTGTTTAGTCCCACACCGCCTAGTGGTGGGACTTGGAGGCTCTGGAGAGGCTATATAAGGAGCCCCAGACCTCCTGTACTCATTGAGAAAGTGAATAGAAAAACACGCCCCTTTGAGGGCTTCTCCCGTGGTTTCATCCCGCTCCTCACGGAGTAGGGTTTCACGTAAATCCCGTTGTTCTTCTTTGATGTTTATCTTTTTCCATATTCGCTTCCGCATATTTATTTTATAACAAGTACAATACGAGACGATGGAATGCAATAGGATGGATGGTACAGGGTTGCCTGCGCCCAAAAACGATGATGAGTGTCGTCCCCTTGTCCATAGGGACCTCGTGGCATACAACCGCAATGACTCCAGCTTCCTAGTCGCCCCTTTCTCTTTCTTTTGACTGCCTCGTGGACGAACGAAAGAAGGGAATTTCCGCAGTTCAGGCTCGCGAAGTAGACTGCAAGCCCCCACTACCTGCCGGTTCCCCTCTGGAACTGGAGAAGGAGGGGGCGCGCCCTTGCTTTCTGAAAGGTACCGCCCTCGCTGACTTTGCTCCCGGATTCATTCACTTGCATTCCTGCTAGCACTACAAAAAGCTCCGGTCTTCACGCCCCTACTACAGCTGTACAGACTTTCCTCGGGTTCGTAGAGTCAGGTTTCCCGTTTACCCATAACGGAGGACCCACCCTACCAACCAGGCAGGCGGTCACGATTCATAACGCACTCTTCGCACAACAGATCCACTTTGAAGTTGACTTATTCGCTCGGTCAATCGTCGGAATGTGTACGAGATACCATAAGGGCCCAATATCTCAATAGCACCCTTGTCTAAAGCTTCGAATGAGACTGAATATCCGAAACGCAGGAATGATCTGACTATAAAGTCATTAAAAACTTGTGCGGGGGACCCCAGAAATTCGTGAATTTCTCGCAATATGAGATTGAATGCCATCACTCTGATTTCGATTTTACTTTTTATTGGTGTTGCTAGGAAATCCGCACAGATAGGATCGTTCACCCGGGATGGGACCTGGAATGCGCCTATTCCCTGCCTTCCGACTACGTCCCCTATTTTCGTAGTCAACAACAGCCGAGTTCGACCCTTCGCTTTGCCAAGAGAGAGTATATAAAGAAGACAACTAAGGCGTCGGCTTAATAATAGTCCATGGAGACAGACTACTACTAATATCAAAGTTGGTCTTCCTTCTTCTCATGCTTTCCTAAAACCAGTTAACTTCTACTAATTCTAACTCCACTCTGTTCATTCAATAATAGGACTCTCTTGCCTTCCCCTCAACTGCTAACTATAGCAGGCGGAACTCCCGTGAACAGCCGAGGTCGACCCTTCGCTTTGCCAAGAGAGAGTATATAAAGAAGACAACTAAGGCGTCGGCTTAATAATAGTCCATGGAGACAGACTACTACTAATATCAAAGTTGGTCTTCCTTGTTCTCGTGCTTTCCTAAAACCAGTTAACTTCTACTAATTCTAACTCCACTCTGTTCATTCAATAATAGGACTCTCTTGCCTTCCCCTTAACTGCTTACTATAGCAGGCGGAACTCCCGTGAACAGCCGCGCAAACCCACTTCGGCCTCTCTATCTCTGTCCTATACCTTGCCTACTTCTGCGGTGGAGGAGAAGTGGGGGGTTTGCTAGGGGGGTCATGGGGGGTTCGGGGGGATGAAAGACTTTCACGGAGACGATTATGGACTCCGTAAAGAAAACATGCGTCTCGCTCCGGTTCGGAGGGCGGGGATATCCCGACCCTACTATCATTATGCCTTTGCAATGTTACTTGGTCAACTCCATTTGTGAGTGAGTGTACTTCTTCTTCAATTGATCGGATGAGGGGAGACCCTCATGTCCGGTTCGGAGGGCGGGGATATCCCGACCCTACTATCGTTATGCCTTTGCAATGTTACTTGGTTCAACTCCATTTGTGACATTTTCTCGTATGTGGGACTCTCGGTATTCTTGGGTAGATAATCGAAGCTCAGCGGGCACGGGACTATTAGTTGTAGCTCTACCAGAAGCGAAGCAAAGAGGGGATCAAAAGTCGGAAGAGGTCGCCAGTCTCGAAGTCCTTTCATAGTTCCCGAGTCTTCAATCAACTTCATCCCATGCTATCTAGTTGGTCAGGTCACTACTACGGCAAGATGCCCTGTCGTGAGTCGGTGCTTGAACCGGCTATCGATGCCTCTCACATTAGTGAAAAGACCGGCAAAATCTGGCGGGAGCCTGCCTTCCCCCAGCCCCCTAGTCGTCATGGTGAAAAAACTGGAGCAAGTCGACGAGAATCTTTCCGATGATGGTCATCGCGCTTCCTCGCTCTTTCCCCGTAGCGAATCAAAGAATCTTCCCTGACTTACCTTTGCACTTCCCCGGTATGAGACTTCTCTACTTTCCCGGGTGCGAACCGGATAGAAAGAAAGAAAAGTGATGAAAACAGACCGACGAGGGGACTGAGGAATGATTGCGATTCCGAAAAGAAATCCGACTCGCCGTATAGATGAAGTGGCATGGGGCAAGGCGAAGGGACTTTCTTCTTTTTGAGAGTAGGGGGCTTCCGCGTGAAGCGAAGGGATTGGATTGAACCCCGGCCTTGACTTCTCTTTTTGGAGTAGGCCGGGATTTTCGGAGCTGGATGAATCGTCGCCTCAAACTGAGAAAGGAGAGGGATCCGATCGGATTTGATTGATCTGAAGGGGCTTTTGGCTAGCGGGGTAGACTGTTGATCTTCGTCGAGTAGTCTGACCCAGGATCTGTAATCGCCGCCGAGAAGAGAAAGAGTCCTTTTTAGCACCGGCGGTCATCCTCAGAGGTCAGTGGAACTGAAAAAGGCCTCAGATGCAGGGCAAAGGGGAAACTGTTCATGAAGTGTGATCTTGCTTGAGTGCAACTGGACTAAGATGAATAACCCAAACAAAGCATCAGCACAAATGCAACCGTTTAAGCTGCCTTCATTGACCAAGATGACAGCTGTAAAGAAGACATCTTTTAGAACTGCAACATATCACAAGGTTACATACCAGACCTAAATTGAATTTTCCTAAGCCACATAGATACATGATGATCACCATGCAGCCCTTTTAAATGTCGATAACCCCAAGGGATTTGAACACTATATTGTGATAATGGATGCCAAAAACAAGTGCAATGGCAAGCCAAGACTAGATGTTTCTCTGAAATTTTACATTGAAGTGCAATTTGTGGTGCAAAATCAGTGTCTATCCCCAGTGAGTAGTCTAATTATGAACAGTGGAAGGCTAAAGTTATTAGGCATGCCAAAAACACAGATTTCTAAGGCAGTTAAAGTGAGCCATCATAGCATAACCACGTACCTGTTGATATTTGGTTTCCAAGGAAATAATTTGATCGCTGAAATCGAGACCGGTTTCATCAGCCATTCTGCGCACCTGGCAGAAAGTGGGTCAAAACGGTCATGCTCGATGAAGAAATAGACATCACAGTTTAATTGCTCGCCAAGGTGTCTTTCATGGGCAGCGAGAAAAGAAGCAAGCAATTTGCTCAAAAATGGAACAATAAGTAAACACGTGAGTTAATCCATCTACAGAATCAATATTCTTCAATTCCCAATCATGTATGTGATTCTGCGTTCGTAAACAATAATCAGGAACAAGCATAGTAATCCAATCATTTAAAAAAAGGATTTCCCATGCGAAATTTGAAGGATCTTATGATCATCGAACACACAGAGAGATAAAAGCAGACAGTGAGAGAGAAGATATCGATTGAATTGGAGGGGATCTCACATCGATGATCTTCTTCTCGAGGTCGATGAGGGGCTTCTCAAAGGCAAGGGTGACGGGCTTGGGCTTCTCCGTGAGGCGTTTGAAGGGAGAGAGGAAGGTGAGGTGTCCCGTCTTGAGGTTGGGGTCGATGTCCTGAGGCCACGGGTAGTCGTGCTTCTGCCCCTTCTTCACCCTCGCCACCACGGCCAATCCCCGGCTCTTGATCCCGTCGTAGGAAGGCGGAGCTTTAGATCTCTGGAGGTACCTCAGCCAGCAGATCCCCCTGCGGGATCCCAAGGAGGAGGGCGCGCTGATCGCGAGGGAGAGGGAAGAAGAAGGGGAGGAGGAGCTCATGGTGCGTTGCGAGATGTGGAGTTGTGATGGATGGTTTTGGAGAAGAGGGAGTGTGAGTTGGGCTGGTCGATGCGGGCGGAGAATACTATGGGGGAGGTGGTGATGATGGCTGGGGGCGATGGCCACTTGGTCGACTCTCGAGTAGCCTCCCAGATGGTCGCGGATGGGATCAGTAGCGAGGATTAAGAGGGCTGTGATTAGGTATCAGATGTGAGATTTACACGCCCGAGCTGACCTTGGCTCTAAGCTAAGTGGAAGGGAAGTTAGTTACGACTAACGAGAACTACAAGTCTTAGTACTGTGAGGTAATCAGAAAAGGGAGCATATATTTGCCCAAGAATATGAGGACTTTGGTTTTTCCTATTTTTAGGGCCGTTCCGTTCGGGAATAAGCAGGAATAAGGATTGGGAATAAGGGGAATAAAGGTCTATTCTCCGTTCGGCTGGAGGATAGAAATAAGGAGAATAAGGTGAAATAAATGTAGGTATGGTGGGATAAATATAGAAATAAGAGTGAAATAAGATGAAATAATGGGGAATAGTCGTACCACGGGGAACCGTGTCGGAAGAAAAATGGTCCCTTATTCTCCTCCCTTATCCTTGTGCCGAACAGAGCCTAGTGTTTCAGGTTGTAGCCTTCCTCCTGATTAGAATGGCAGGGAGGAAGTCAGAAAATTCATCTTGAAGGGCTAAATTATTTAGATATATTATTTATCTAATTAATCTTGTCATTTTAGTTGTTAATATTTGAGGAGTGGTTCCTCTAATGTAAGTAACGTGACTTACAGATGAGGTATTGTAACTATTTTTTTGTTCAATTTTGTTTCTTAAAATCATTTGATATTTTATATCCATGGCTAAAAGTATTTCTCTTTTAAATGAGACTTAAATTTTTAAATATTGATTGGATTTTTAACCACTGAGATAAACTAAGAAATGGCATCCGATTTGAGCGAAATTTAGAGGATAAATAGAACATTAATGGAAGTTTTAATCCATAAAGTTAGATTCTTGAAAACGAATTCAATCTATAAGGCGAGATTCCAATTAATTCCGTAATTGATCGAAACTAATATCGGTAATAGATTTTTATAAAAGTACCTATATAAACTTATAATCGGACATAAATAATCTCTATAAACATAGTATTGACAAAAAGATCCCTACAAAATTGTTCATATCACTGAAATATACATTTATTAATATGATATTAAGCAATACCACTAGATTTGATATTTTCAAACAAGTAACACTATACAATACTTTTTACTTACATGGATGCAAACAAATATAGATATATGTACCAATCTTTTATCATATTTGTTATATATATTTTGACATGTGTATGTTTATCTGCATATCTATGTTAAAATAGACACAGATACAAATAGAGTTGCAAATATGTGGATACAAATAGGTATATGTATCCATATATGTATATACTAGAAAAAATATGTAACATATCTGTTTTACTATCTTAAAAAATGAAAGAGGTATCCAAATCCATATCTGTATATGCAAAGAAAATAAAAAGAAAATCAATATCTATGTAATATATCATAAAATGAAAAATACATATCTGTAACGGTTTACAAATGTATATGATGATGGACATATACAGATATATCGGTATCTTATTATGCACATCATGTGTTGCTAATGGTTAACTATTGTAATTAGATTATATATATGGGTGCAATGGGGCTGCCCCTGTCCCATTTTCCGAGTTTTTTTATTTTTTTTCAAAAATACCACCATGTATATTCATCTATATATCCCACATATATGTCAATTTATATTTCGTCAGAAACAGAAACTCCTATGCCATCTATCCAGAACATGTTAATTACAACAATGTTTAAATCGTTATAATTACCTGTTCTAGATGGAGGGTAAAGGAGTCTCTATTTCTGACGAAATTTGAATGACATGTTGGGGAGATATATATAGGAAATATTTCAAATGAGGTGCACCTTTCCTGGGTGCATGGAAAGCCCGTCATCCTAACCATACGCAATCAATCTGATGGTTGTCATTAATAGCTCGTTATTAATATATTTTTAATGTTGAAAACCCATTATGGTCATTTTAACATATTCGAATTTTAGAATGCAACAAACACTCCACAATTATCTCCTCTCTCCTCTCTCTCTTCCTCTCTCTCCCCCTGTCTCTCTCGATCTCGATTGCCGCATGAAGTTCCTCTCCTCCATCTCTCTCTCTCGACGACAGCATGAGGAGAGGAGGTTGCTGCTCGTCGTTGATGGCTGCAAGACGGTGGATCCAACGCACTGCTCTACGGTGACCGGTGATGGCGTTCTCCAAGGTTGTTTTCTTGTATGTAATAAAGGCGGCGTCGTGTATGGGTGATGGCTACGCGTGGAGGAGGTGGATCATGGAGGAGAAGGTTGAAGGAGTGTGTAAATGGAGGTGTGTAGGCGGATGAGGACGTGCATGGAGGAGGTGGGTCGTGGAGGAGAAGGGCGGAGGAGGTGCGGGTAGAGAAGATGCTGGAGATGGAGGGCGTGCCCAGTTTTTTACAATCAGAGATCCTATTTTGCAATCTCGAGTATTTTTTTACAATCTCAGATCGTATTTTACAATCTCATATTAATTTTTTACAAATTTTAGGTGGGTCGTGGATGAGAAGGGCGGAGGAGGTGCGGGTAGAGAGGATGCTGGAAATGGAGGGCGTGCTCAGTTTTTTACAATCAGAGATCCTATTTTGCAATCTCGAGTATTTTTTTACAATCTCACATCGTATTTTACGATCTCAGTCATTTTTTTACAAATTCCAGACTGCTTTTTTACATTTATTTAAATTCTGTGATATGGTAAAAACTATTTAAATGAGATAAATGTTGCCCATGCTACTTACGGTAACATATGGGAGTATCTACCGAGTTGAATGAGTCATGTTGAACTCGGACTCGGATTTATCTCGAAAATACTATTTGAATTCGAATTCAGACTCAGATAACATTCGAGAGGGGGATTTTACAATCTCATACCAAAATTCACAAATACCAAGACATTTCCTACATATATGAAACTGTATTTTACAAAGGCATTACCAAATTTACAATTACAACAATAATTGTATTACTAACAGTGATCTTATTCTACAATGCAGGATGCAAAATTACAATATAGATTCAAAATTTACAAAGATGTTTGGCATTCTGCAGGGCGCGAAAGTACCGTACATTTTTGTGAAAAACGCACATAATTGTGAGTGTGGATTTACAATCTTCATATAGATTTTACAAAACGTGCATGAATTTTTACAATAATGTTATCAAAATTACAATTATAATAATATAACTATTACTAATTATGATTTTATTTTACAATGCAAGATACAGTTTTTACAAGATCAAGGGGAATTTTACAAAAAGATCTGCTATTCTACATTGCGCGAAAATGCTACCATGTTGGCGAAACTTCATTAACTAAAAGGGAACAAAAAATATCAAATCAGACACGCTAAAAACAGAAAAATATAGGGATGAAATAAATTTCAAATTCGAAATTAAATTCAAATTTAAAATGAAAATGTATGGACTAAAATACCCTTTTGAATGAAGAACCGCTAGATCGAGATCTAACGGAACTCGTGATGGGCTTTCCATGCACACAGGAAAGGTGCACCTCATTGGAAGGGCCTTATATACATATGAATATACATGGTGATATTTTCAAAAAAAATAAAAAAAATACAGAAAATAGGATGGTGGAAGCCCCTTTATTCCCTATATGTATATTGATTTTTTTGTTGAGATATGGGGAGGTTATTATACATAACATGTAAATTTTAGTTATTAAATAATGTATTTAGATTATATATAGTACTATATATTAAACATATATACGAATTTTGATCGAGAACCGGGGGTGCCAAGCCCCCATCCGCCCCCTATCTCTGTCACTGATGGCAGTGTGCGGACTTTTTGTAGGGACACCGGTGGCATGATATCTCTTGGTCTATTGTTTGCCTCCCTAAAGATGAGGGTGGGCTTGGCCTAAGGTCTTTGACCATTATTCGAGATGTCATGGCTGCTTCTTGGTCTTGGAGGTTGCTCTCCTCAGACTCCTCAATATGCGCTCTCTACATGCTACGGAAATACTTACATGCTCATTCCTCCATGGATGTCCAGTTTTCTTGTTCTGACCCCATCATTTGGAAAGTGATTTCGAGGGGAAGGGATACACTGCATGAACGATATGGGATAATCCTCAAGCGCATCACGGAAGCGTGAGCATCATATCGAATACGATGAAGAACGACTAGTCGTACTAGTGGTTCTATGCAGCAGAATTTAAAATTTTTTATGTGATGAAACCACTTGATCCAAGAACGATTCCCGGATCGTTTCATCTAAAACCACATCAAGTATATAAGAATACCTCTTGTAGTGTGGTTGATCGAGTCTCTACGAAAAGAGACCTCCTATTTCAAGTCCGATCTTCGGAGAAGACGCTTGCGAGCGCGGGGATGAGTCGTGTGATCCTCGCAATCCACGATGTTAATCTAAGCACGGTGAACTCCTTATCTCGTCTCATAAGATCGAAACCTTCTTCATGAGAGAAGCACTCCAAAGAAGAAGGAGAATCAAGGAACGTCGAGGCTGTGGCACGATGGCGAAGCGACGACAAGGCTCTCCTCTTGGGTTTGGTGGACGGCCACCAAGAGAAGTAGAGAAGATACTTGACATGTGTAAGAGGGAGAGAGAGAGATGTGTATCTCAAATTGCATAACCCTAGAGATCATGTTATGCATCTCTATTTATAGGGTTTTGGGATCCATGGATCACAATCAATGGATGGGATTAATTTATGCATACCAGCTCGTCGGTGTATAGACCTTGGTTAGGTCATCAACCTATTGGTATGCCAAATGTACACACTCAGACATATAGCAACACAATTGTCTCTGGTCAGAGGAGGCATGCCTATGCTGTAACAGTATTCAACATAGGTCTTTAGTTATCTCGATCTTGTTAAGTCAACCAATTGACTCAACTAATATGACACCTCTAAATCACTATTCCCATGCAGAGGACATGCATCAAGAGGGTGGTCAGATATCAGCCAAATGAGAAAGGATTGCCATCTCCTACTCAGGCTAGAGATCATCACTTAACAATCATTTGATGATGCTTGATTAGTCCTCTATTTAACTGCTTAGATATTCATCCAAGCATCAGCCTCTATGATTCAATCAATGAATCAACAGCTGTATGATTGTCAAGCTGGCCCTGGTACATAACCCTTATTGTACAGAGGGACCTTATAGTGCATTCATTCATTCAATCTCAAAAAAGGGAGTGAAAAAACAATCAATAACGTTTATTGGTAAATCATTTATTACAATAACATTTATTGCAGGAATGGTTTGTCTTGGGCTCACATTGCTAACAATCTCCCACTAGCCTCAGAATCATTCAGGAACAATCCTTAAACCCATGCTCATTACATGCTGGTCGAAAACTTTCTGTGTCAGAGGTTTGGTAAGAGGATCAGCAACGTTGTCGGCAAAGGCCTCCTTGGTGATGATGATGTCACCACGCTTTTGAATCTCCTGAATGATGTGGTATTTCCATTCCACATGCTTGCTCTTCTGATGCCATATGGGTTCCTTTGTCTGGTCAATGGCTCCGGTGTTATTGCAGAGTAGAGGGATGGGAGTATCATAGGAAACTACGCCAAGCTCCAGGATGAACTTCCGCAACCACACCGCCTCCTTTGCAGCATCCGATGCAGCAATGTACCCGGTTTCTCTTGTTGAATCTGTTGTAGTGTCATGCTTCTTGCTTCTCCAGCTCACAGCATCACCGTTAAACATGAATACAAACCCTGTTGTCGACTTTTGATCATCAATATCCGATTGGAAGTCAGAATCTGTATATCCCAAGACTTGGAGATTACCATCTCCATAGACCAAGATGTAATCTTATGTCCGTCTTAGATATTTGAATATGTTCTTTACTGCATTCCAGTGTTTCTCTTCATAGCAGGATTGGTAACGACTTACCACTCCCACTGCATGGCAGATATATGGCCTTTTACACATCATGACGTACATTAAGCTTCCTACAGCTGATGCATAGGGGCATCCAACCATGGCTTTCTTTTCCTCAACAGTTTAAGGAGCCATCCCTTTAGACAAGCGGATACCATGCCTTAAGGGGAGGAAAACTTTCTTGGAACTATTCATACGGAATCGTTCAAAAATCTTCTTAATGTACCCATGTTGTGATAATCCCAATATCCTCTTTTCTTGATTTCTGAATAACTTCATACCTAAGATGTAAGAGGCTTATCCAAGATCTTTCATCTCAAAGGTATGGGATAGTCAAATTTTCATACTGGTCATCATCCATGTATAATTCCCAATGATAAGGATGTCATCTACGTAAAGCACCATGAACACGATGGCGCTTCTACTAAGCTTCTTGTACACACAAGGTTCATCAGGATTATGCACAAAATCATAATTCTTTATGGTTTCGTCAAATCTGATGTTCCAACTACGAGAAGCTTGCTTAAGCCCATAGATGGATTTCTTCAGCTTGCATACTTTGCCATCCTCAATTATGAAACCTGGGGCTGCTCCATATAGATATCCTCCTCGAGGTATCCATCGAGGAAAGCCGTCTTGATGTCCATCTGCTAGATGTCGTAGTCAAGATTCGCAACTAAAGCTAGCAGTGTCCTGATGGATTTAAGCATAGCCACAGGAGAGAACGTCTCATCGTAATCGATGCCTTCTCTCTGTGTTTAGCCCTTGGCTACGAGCCGTGCCTTGAAAGTCTATACTTTCTCATGAGGTCCCCTCTTTCTCTTGAATATCCATTTACACCCAATTGGTTTTACCCCTTTAGGTGGATCCTCTAGGGCCCATACACCATTCTTATGCATGGAGTCAATTTCTGACTTATTTGCTAGCATCCATCTATCCATGTCATGATCTGCGAGTGCTTCATCAAACGAAGTAGGATCATTATCAGTCTCACTTGACACATGGAATCTATACCTTTCAGGTGGTGCAACTACCCTCGAACTCCTTCGAAGAGGTATGTGTGTTTCATCTTTATTTATCTCTTCAGTTTCTGGTCCAGGAAGCTCATAATCCTCAGGGATTCAATGAGTTCCTCTACTTAACTTTTGTCTTGACCTTTAAGGAAATCATCCTCCAAAAACTTCACATCTCTAGAGACAAAAATCTTTTGGGTCTCAGGGTCATAGGGCTGGTATCCAGTACCATCTTTAACATACCTAATGAAGTAACACTCACGAGTGCGAGATTCTAGCTTACTTGCGTCCGCATTCTTCGCATGGACCAAGAAACCCCAAACTCTTAAGTAATTAACACTAGGTTTGGTTTCATACTAGAGCTCATGAGGAGTCCTAGGCACAGATTTGCTAGGAATCTTATTCAGGAGATATATTGCAGTCTCTACTGCATATCCCCAGAAACTAAGTGGTATATGTGTTTTGCTCATCATTGAACGGACCATATCCATGATGGTCTTGTTGCGTCTTTGATGAATACCCATTCATCACTCTTTATTCTCCTATTTTAGCTACAAAAACCTTTGCAAATACATGTAGATATGTGTAAATACAAATAATTACCAAAAGCATGCATTGTGTAAAAACCTGTAATTAGCATGTTTTTGTGCAAAAATAAAAGAATAAAGAGTAAAAAGAAAAAGAGGGAAATATTTAGAATAAATATTGAGCAACCTAACCCAAGGGAGGGCTCAGCATGGGCCTGACCGCATAAAAGCCAAAGTAGAGGGAGATAGGAGCTCATGTGTACATACTTTTGTAAATAAATAAAATTATATTTTCCTCACCCAAAAATATGCTTGTATACATTTTGTATATATTTAGAAACTATTAAAAACAAAATAAAAATTTAAAAATCAAAATTCCAAAAATGCCCTTTCACCATGTATATAGACCATCATCCTTTATTTATTTAACCCTATAAATAAATAAAATTATTTTCTAAACTTTTTGTAAATATTCTATGTTACATATTGTACATACATAAAATAACAAGAAACAAAACAAAAATCAAATAAAAATTACAAAATTAAAAAAATACAAAAATACATTGTATAGATACCATGTATATAAATGTATACAACTATTTATTTCACCCTTGTGTATAAATAATTAAAATAAAATAAAAATACCATTTTGTTCTTTATTTTATGATGTAAATAAATAAAATATAAAATGGGCATGAAAATACATAAAAATAACAAATAAAAAAATCAAAAATTAAAATCTATATAGTGTACATATACCTATATATATAGCTACCCTATTTTTATTTCCAAAAATTAATTAAAAATCACCAAAAAATAGAAAAAAATAAAAGAAAAATATTTCATGTTTTGAGTTTTTCTTAATTTGGCCTTTTTCTACCTTAAATTAAATAAACAAAAAATTAAAAACGTGGCAGCTCCTGATTGGTCCACGGGGGATTGTTGACCCCGGTCAACTCCCCCGCGGACTCTTTCCTTTTGCGTCGACTCGCGCCCGACCCGACTTCGTCGATTTCTCCACGCGTCTCCAGCCTGTCGCCCCCGCGAACCCCGCGCCCGGATTCTTCGCCGTTCATCCGACATCCTCGCCGGATCCTTCGCCGTGGGATCCACGCCTTCCATAGCTGCCTCCACTCAACCCTAATCTGCCTTGTCTCCATATATATCCCGACCTCCGCCGCCTCCGCGCCTCATCTTTGGCTCGCCACTTTCATTCCCGTGACCTCCAGAGCAATCACCGAGGTGACAGCTCGCGTTTGCCCCTGTTGCAGTGAGGAGAGGGTGCCCCGACCATCGATCCGGCAGCTTCGCGCCGCCGTTGCTCCGCCGCGTGCAGGAGCTCGAGCCTCAGGCCTTGACGCCCTTCGAGGCTACGACCAGGAGCTAGCCAAGCTCCAGCACAGTCTCTCGCATCACCCAGGTAGCCGATTAGCCCTTCCATTTAGCTTAATTTTTCATTTCGCCCAAATCGCATCTCCGACGAGTTCCCCTGATTCCGGCCATATCGCGCACTTTATCGATCATTGGAACCCACACACACCTTCGCCATCCTCCGACGCACGTTCTTCGCTCTTTCATTCAACCCAGCTCGCCCCGGAGCTGGGAGTCGAGCTCCACCATCCTCCGCTCGCCGGAGCTCATCCGCCCCGACCCACAGTCCACGTTCACTTCGCTTCTTCGGGTCGAGGCACTTTGCCCTTGACCCGCGAAGCTTCTGGTGCCTTTTGCAGGTCAAAAGGAGGGCATCTGAGCCCCCCTTACGTCCAGGCCAGAAGCCCGTCGCCGCCGACCTCGCCGGAGCCCCTCCAGGGCTCGGCCGGGTCATCTGAGGCCTTCACCAGCTGCGGGACGTCTCCGCGGATCTATCCCGATACTTAGCAGCAGCTGAGGAGAACGACTGCAGGCGCACGAAGCCGGCGAAGCTCGCCGGCGGAGTGTTCTTCCTGCATCCTCCTTCACCGTCCGATCAGCCCCGCCGCTCCAGTCTCGATCCTGATCGTCCATCCACTGAGGAGCAGCAGCCGTTGATTATCTCGAGGGGCTGATCCGAACCGTCAGCACAGAGGAGAAAGGCCCCCAGCGCCTGACCCGACCGATCACCCACGTGGCCACCTCTACACCGTCGATCTGGCCCAAGAGCTGAAGAAGAAGAGCGCCGCCCTGTTCTCCACCGTTGGATCAGCCACGCGGCGCACATCAGGCCGTCGATAATAATAAAAGGGGTAAATTCATCTTAGGCCCCTCTGTTTGTTTGATTTCATTTTAGTCCTGTAATTTTTGAATTAAGTTGTTTATTTTCTGGAATAATTGCATTAAGGACCTCGTACTTACTCTATTAGCAGTTATGCCCCTGTGTATGTGAGCCCACGTGCTTCGTCACGTGTACTTTTGGGCTATTTGCGTCCTTTATCCTGTAGTTCTGTTGGGTTATGGAATGAATATAAACTTTCTGGTATTTGCTTTTATACCCCTGTAAGCGTTTTATTTGAGCATGTGCGTGTATTAGTGGGTTAATTGCGATCGAGCCCCTGGACTTTTTGGTACCAGTTACCACAAGGTCCAAGGACTTAGTTTTTCTTACCAGAAGGCCCCTGAGTGCCCCAGGCACGCGCCACGCGCGTGTTTAGCTGGGATTTTTGCACCTTGACCCCCAGAACTTTGGGTATTTGCACTTTGGTCCCTGTGCACAGTGCCCCCTTTTGATTTTTGAATAAAATATCAAATCACCTCCAAATCCAACGAAAATTTGACACATGGCTCCTGCCATGGTGTAGGATTTTTGTAGATTCTTGAGGACATTTTTGATTTCATTTGCTATTTTTAAAAATTCAAAAACCCTTATTTTTGCTACTGTTTAGAGTCAAAAAACCCCAAAAAAATATCAAAACCCTTTTAAAAATTCTAAAAAAAAATTAGTTACTGTTTATTTTGTGTTCCTTGATTTTCTAGCCAATTTTGGCTATTTTTCATTGAGTAAAAACCCTAAAAACTTAAAAACACTTCAAAACTCCTAAAAATCATAATAAATAATTTAAAAACTCAAAAACAATAATTTTGGTGCTCAAATTTTCCTTGTTTTCTCTAGTATATAGGAAAATTACCTCCAGGTCCCTTTGAGATCCTTAGATATTTTATCTTTGGGTTTTGGGCCTGGCTGGACAGTACCCCTTGCTTTTCGCACTGTTTGATTTTTAGGAAATAAAATAAACATCAGAAAAATCTCAAAAATTCACCAAAAACATAAAAAAATATAAAACACATAAAAATATTTTTGTCTGAATTTTTGCTTGCTTTTTAATGCATTAAATAAATTGTTCAAGTTAATTGTTTGTGTGCTTTTCCTGTTTTCTTTATATTCCAAAAATCCTAAAAAAATATAAAAACCCTTAAAAACACTAAAAAATACTCTCTCAGATTTCTGATTACATCGTAGGCCGCAAGGCCAATCTGTGCTCCTTGTGTTCGACCCTGGGTGCTATACCAGGTTAATCTCATAGCAGGACCGCTCTCTTTTGTGCTCGATTAGTTTTACATGTTCTGAGTGGTTGATTTTTCTTGATATACTTAGCCAGATCGACGGTTTAGAGGTGGCCACGTAGGTGATCGGTCGGGTCAGGCGCTGGGGGCCTTTCTCCTCTGTGCTGACGGTTCGGATCAGCCCCTCGAGATAATCAACGGCTGCTGCTCCTCAGTGGATGGACGATCAGGATCGAGACTGGAGCGGCGGGGCTGATCGGACGGTGAAGGAGGATGCAGGAAGAACACTCCGCCGGCGAGCTTCGCCGGCTTCGTGCGCCTGCAGTCGTTCTCCTCAGCTGCTGCTAAGTATCGGGACAGATCCGCGGAGACGTCCCGCAGCTGGTGAAGGCCTCAGATGACCCGGCCGAGCCCTGGAGGGGCTCCGGCGAGGTCGGCGGCGACGGGCTTCTGGCCTGGATGTAAGGGGGGCTCAGATGCCCTCCTTTTGACCTGCAAAAGGCACCAGAAGCTTCGCGGGTCGAGGGCAAAGTGCCTCGACCCGAAGAAGCGAAGTGAACGTGGACTGTGGGTCGGGGCGGATGAGCTCCGGCGAGCGGAGGATGGTGGAGCTCGACTCCCAGCTCCGGGGCGAGCTGGGTTGAATGAAAGAGCGAAGAACGTGCGTCGGAGGATGGCGAAGGTGTGTGTGGGTTCCAATGATCGATAAAGTGCGCGATATGGCCGGAATCAGGGGAACTCGTCGGAGATGCGATTTGGGCGAAATGAAAAATTAAGCTAAATGGAAGGGCTAATCGGCTACCTGGGTGATGCGAGAGACTGTGCTGGAGCTTGGCTAGCTCCTGGTCGTAGCCTCGAAGGGCGTCAAGGCCTGAGGCTCGAGCTCCTGCACGCGGCGGAGCAACGGCAGCGCGAAGCTGCCGGATCGATGGTCGGGGCACCCTCTCCTCACTGCAACAGGGGCAAACGCGAGCTGTCACCTCAGTGATTGCTCTGGAGGTCACGGGAATGAAAGTGGCGAGCCAAAGATGAGGCGCGGAGGCGGCGGAGGTCGGGATATATATGGAGACAGGGTAGATTAGGGTTGAGTGGAGGCAGCTATGGAAGGCGTGGATCCCACGGCGAAGGATCCGGCGAGGATGTCGGATGAACGGCGAAGAATCCGGGCGCGGGGTTCGCGGGGGCGACAGGCTGGAGACGCGTGGAGAAATCGACGAAGTCGGGTCGGGCGCGAGTCGACGCAAAAGGAAAGAGTCCGCGGGGGAGTTGACCGGGGTCAACAATCCCCCGTGGACCAATCAGGAGCTGCCACGTTTTTAATTTTTTGTTTATTTAATTTAAGGTAGAAAAAGGCCGAATTAAGAAAAACTCAAAACATGAAATATTTTTCTTTTATTTTTTTCTATTTTTTGGTGATTTTTAATTAATTTTTGGAAATAAAAATAGGGTAGCTATATATATATAGGTATATGTACACTATATAGATTTTAATTTTTGATTTTTTTATTTGTTATTTTTATGTATTTTCATGCCCATTTTATATTTTATTTATTTACATCATAAAATAAAGGACAAAATGGTATTTTTATTTTATTTTAATTATTTATACACAAGGGTGAAATAAATAGTTGTATACATTTATATACATGGTATCTATACAATGTATTTTTGTATTTTTTTAATTTTGTAATTTTTATTTGATTTTTGTTTTGTTTCTTGTTATTTTATGTATGTACAATATGTAACATAGAATATTTACAAAAAGTTTAGAAAATAATTTTATTTATTTATAGGGTTAAATAAATAAAGGATGATGGTCAATATACATGGTGAAAGGGCATTTTTGGAATTTTGATTTTTAAATTTTTATTTTGTTTTTAATAGTTTCTAAATATATACAAAATGTATACAAGCATATTTTTGGGTGAGGAAAATATAATTTTATTTATTTACAAAAGTATGTACACATGAGCTCCTATCTCCCTCTACTTTGGCTTTTATGCGGTCAGGCCCATGCTGAGCCCTCCCTTGGGTTAGGTTGCTCAATATTTATTCTAAATATTTCCCTCTTTTTCTTTTTACTCTTTATTCTTTTATTTTTGCACAAAAACATGCTAATTACAGGTTTTTACACAATGCATGCTTTTGGTAATTATTTGTATTTACACATATCTACATGTATTTGCAAAGGTTTTTGTAGCTAAAATAGGAGAATAAAGAGTGATGAATGGGTATTCATCACCCCCTATGCTTTAACTTTGCTAGTCCCTTAGCAAACACTTATTTGAAAAAGAAGTGAAAAAGAAAGAAAAAGAGGATGTACATGGATCAAGGTTGAATTATTAAACTTTCCTTTATTAACTTGAAATATGGAGCTCGATCAGATCTTTGGATTATTAATGTGTCGGAACCTTATTTGGACTTAAGCTTAAAACTCAACAGTCTCCAAGTTCCACCAATCTATGGGCAAGACTCCTTAATAAACCAGATCAGAACAAGTCTACATACACAAACTCTAATGACCATGAATCTTTCCATGCGGTGTAAGTGATATGTGGCTCCCCACCTCAGAAGTAACAAAGAAACAGCCTCCCTCAACCTGGTAACTCTAATGCCTCGGTCTAGCAACTCTTTCCTCGAGAAGCGGGGTATTCCCTTCTAAGTTCAAGTGCAACCGGCTCAAGAAGAGGGGGTAGAAGTATAGAGTTTTGGAAGCTTAGCCAGTGTAGCTAAGTCTTCCGCTGCAAGCTTCATGAGATGTAACATTGATACCATAAGCTTTTGCTTTATTTGATTATGTACACTCCGGTGGGGTTATTAAATTTTCAATCCGACCCACCACTTTTTTGGAGTTCTTTTTGCATTTTTTTGCATATTTATTTTTTTTTCAAGTGCTTCTGTACAACATATCTACATGGTGCAGCATAGATAAGAAATTTTCCTCTTGAGCTAGTAGACTATCCCTCTTTTGAAGCTTTATTGCAACCCACAGCTTCTGTCTTTAGCCTTCATCACCACTAGACCAAGTTGAGGTGCACTTCCTTCACTATAAGAAGAAGAGAGGTTCCGCCTAGAAGTACTACCCTCATATGCTACCCCAAGCCAAAGGAAACTGCCTCCTCACCACCTCATCCGTGGAGAGCCATGTGTAAGTGCAGGTGCAAGTCAAGCCATTGTCTCTAAGAGTCATGCGTGTGTTGTTAAGTGCTCTACTTAGGCTCATCAAGATGACATATGCTCATGGCCTAGTGGACTCAAAGAATTAAGTCCTTATGGACCTGAAAAGCCTTAACCCTAAGTCCTATAAGGTTCCTCTTAAAGTTAAGTGGATTAAGATCTTTTTCAAGCTCCATTTCTCAATTTAATTCCAGGCTTAGTTTAAATGTCAACTCTTATCCAGGAAAAACTATATATATATGTACACAAGATGCTATTTACAAATGTTTTACAACTATGCAAAATTTTTGAAAAATGTTTTGAAATCATGAATAAATGATGCATGAGGTGCAAGTTTTGCAAAGAGATATTTACAAACATTTACACAAGATTTTTGCAAACTTTTGATTTTCAAAACATTTTGGAAAAATTTTGTACTATATACATAATTTTGATACAAAATATTTACACAAGCTTTACACAAAAGATTTTTGAAATCATTTTTACAAAAATACTGTGTACACTAGCTATGTATGTGCAAGATAAAAGAGGTTTATGTACATGAAAAATTTTTAAATTTTTGTGATTTTTAGCCATTTTATTTATTAACACACTCACACAAAGTACGAGTTATGGCTAAAGTATATATGAAATATATACACACCCAAGAGATGGTCGTCGCGAAAATTCGTTATCTTTGGCTCGCCACTTTCATTCCCGTGACCTCCAGAGCAATCACCGAGGTGACAGCTCGCGTTTGCCCATGTTGCAGTGAGGAGAGGGTGCCCCGATCATCGATCCGGCAGCTTCGCGCCGCCGTTGCTCCGCCGCGTGCAGGAGCTCGAGCCTCAGGCCTTGACGCCCTTCGAGGCTACGACCAGGAGCTAGCCAAGCTCCAGCACAGTCTCTCGCATCACCCAGGTAGCCGATTAGCCCTTCCATTTAGCTTAATTTTTCATTTCGCCCAAATCGCATCTCCGACGAGTTCCCCTGATTCCGGCCATATCGCGCACTTTATCGATCATTGGAACCCACACACACCTTCGCCATCCTCCGACGCACGTTCTTCGCTCTTTCATTCAACCCAGCTCGCCCCGGAGCTGGGAGTCGAGCTCCACCATCCTCCGCTCGCCGGAGCTCATCCGCCCCGACCCACAGTCCACGTTCACTTCGCTTCTTCGGGTCGAGGCACTTTGCCCTCGACCCGCGAATCTTCTGGTGCCTTTTGCAGGTCAAAAGGAGGGCATCTGAGCCCCCCTTACATCCAGGCCAGAAGCCCGTCGCCGCCGACCTCACCGGAGCCCCTCCAGGGCTCGGCCGGGTCATCTGAGGCCTTCACCAGCTGCGGGACGTCTCCGCGGATCTGTCCCGATACTTAGCAGCAGCTGAGGAGAACGACTGCAGGCGCACGAAGCCGGCGAAGCTCGCCGGCGGAGTGTTCTTCCTGCATCCTCCTTCACCGTCCGATCAGCCCCGCCGCTCCAGTCTCGATCCTGATCGTCCATCCACTGAGGAGCAGCAGCCGTTGATTATCTCGAGGGGCTGATCCGAACCGTCAGCACAGAGGAGAAAGGCCCCCAGCGCCTGACCCGACCGATCACCCACGTGGCCACCTCTACACCGTCGATCTGGCCCAAGAGCTGAAGAAGAAGAGCGCCGCCCCGTTCTCCACCGTTGGATCAGCCACGCGACGCACATCAGGCCGTCGATAATAATAAAAGGGGTAAATTCATCTTAGGCCCCTCTGTTTGTTTGATTTCATTTTAGTCCTGTAATTTTTGAATTAAGTTGTTTATTTTCTGGAATAATTGCATTAAGGACCTCGTACTTACTCTATTAGCAGTTATGCCCCTGTGTATGTGAGCCCACGTGCTTCGTCACGTGTACTTTTGGGCTATTTGCGTACTAATCGAGCACAAAAGAGAGCGGTCCTGCTATGAGATCGATGGTCGGGGCAACATCAGAATGGCGCCGTTGCCGGGGAGCACGGCTTTGTAGTCATTTCTCCATATTGTATCTCTATATTATTATTGTTTTCTGACACTCTCTCTCTCTTTGATTTTTGTGCGAGGTACTGCGTGGACAACTTGGAGTTTATTTTTGAAAACCCGCACGGGAAGAAGAAGAACAGGGAGAAGAAGAAGGAATTCTTATTTTTGAGAGAGAACAATATTCTTTCTGTAATAATTTAGAACTTGGACATTTGTGGACACTTGTAACTTAGCGGGTCTGTTTCGCCGAGTACCGGTGTGCTCGGGGGACCCATTTGGATTTTCGCGGCTTTTTCTGCGGTTTTGATAGCTAGCTGCCTTTTCCGGTGTTTACGCGGTTTTTCTCGAGCCCCTAGATTTAGGAATTTCTCTTGCTTGTGCCGTAATTAGTTGGGTCCCCACACTTAATTGCTTATCTGTTCCTATTGATCGTTAATTGGACCTACTAATAATAAATAATAAAAATAACTTAGTCGCTTTCCTGAGAACCTACGCGCCGCGAGCCTGCCCCGCAAGCGCTACTCCTGAACTCGACCTGTCGAGAAGAGGAGGGGTGGGCCAAGACCGGACTCTTTGGATCAAGGGCGAGTGACTGAGTTAGACGGTTCTGCGCTAGGAATTGCTCATCTAGGACTCGGTTTTTCCTCGCTGCACCATTTAGGTAGTTTTATTTTGTCTTTAAATTCTGCGCGGATCACTTGCATGTAGAGTGCTGGAGACAAGGTACGCATTTCTTTCTCTGCATGCATCATTGATTTCTTCGCGCATCGGCTTTTTCGTTTTCTCCCTCTGTTTTTGGCTTAATCATCAGGAGAATCGGAAAATTCGTTAGGCCGCTTGTATTTATTTTGAAAAAAAAAATTAAAAAGAAAAACAAAAAAAAAATTGGGACTGGATAACACTATTGACCCTAAAAGACACTTCACCTAAAAAAATTGTCTTGGGGAGAGCAACCCCCTCATTGTTTGGTTTGATTGTGCGAGAGAGTGACCCGAACACTAGGTAAAGCCCTCCGGTGCTCATCTCGACTGATTACCGACTCTTCTGTGCGGGACAGTCGGTTGAGAGAGTATCGGGTATCCCAGCAGGTCACGTAATCGCTCTGATATTCTATGTGTTCACCCAATAAAATTGACAAGATAAATTGACCGAGTTTTCACGGTCTTCGGATTGTGTTGCGTTGGTGAACCGGGGGTTTGCTTTGCGATCATATTTTCTCCAGATCCCATCCGCCCAACTCGCCAGATCAAGATGATGGGTAGACGATCTCTTAGGCAGCCTCTGGTTGCACCGCTTTCAGGCACGTCTACTTCACTATCTAGGTTGACCCGTGAGAGTCAAGACCAGCTCTCCGGGCCCGAGTACGATTCCACCCTGTTCTCCCTCGATCCCCTTTCTTTTGCTACTGAGAGACATGAGCCCGAGGAAAGACGAATTGATTTGACAGAACCTGAGTTGGGCTCATCTGATTTTGCAGACGTCACTATGGCCGGAGCCGGCAGTTCAGACCCAGACTCCCGACAACCAGAACATTTTGTACTAGACCAGGGAGCGATCAACTCCACCCTGATCGCATCATTAGAAACAGTACAGAAGCAGCTACGCGATCAGGGAGCTTTCATGATTGAGATGAGAAGGGAGTTGGAGCGACTCAGAGAAGAGAGAGATCAGAGCGAGCCTGAGGACATCCCTGATGCTGATGCAGAGGCAGCAGCCGCAGCAGCCGCAGCAGCGGCTGCCGCAGCGGCAGCCGCCGCCGGAGCAGGACCACCGAGAACGATGCGGGAGTTACACAACCCCGGATCCACACTGATGCACCATTGGGTGGTGGTACCTGCTATCGTGGGGGATTTCAAGTTCCCTCCAAATACCCTGCAGATGCTTCCTCATTTTCACGGACTTGCCACCGAGGAGCCCCACCTCCATCTCCAGGAGTTTTTGATGATCTGCAGCACTGTCCATGACCGCCATGTGGACTAGGATACGATTCGGATGATGGCCTTCCCTTTTTCACTGGCAGATAGAGCAGCCGCCTGGCTGAAGCATTTAGGGAAGTTTGTATACACCTGGGAGCAGCTCCGCACCGAGTACTTAAACAAGTACTATCCACTCGGACGGACGAATGCAGCGAGGGCCCTGATCAACAACTTCTCCATGCTCCCTAACGAGCAGTTTCACGAGGCATGGGAGAGGTTCAGAGAGCTTCTGTATAGATGCCCACACCACGACATTTCCAAGCCGAACCTAGTTCAGAGCTTCTTTAGTGGGATGACGCCAGAGCTTCAAGGTCTGGTGAATGCTTCTTGCGGCGGGTCCTACTTTGCCAAGGACCACAACCAAGTCTGGGCCATTTACGAGGAGATGGCCGAAAATTACATGGTGATGTCCCAGACTCGGTTGTACACACAGAGATCTCAGCAGCCGCCAGGACCCGTGCAATACCAGCGGATAGCACGGGTTGATGCAGGTCCATCCAGTTCGTCCGCAGTTGCAGCCGCACAGGCAGAGTCGGCCGCTGCGGACATGGGGATTATCAGCGAGAAGTTGGACCGCATGGAAATAATAGAGAAGAAGCAGTGCCAGGGCATAACTCAGATGGAGCAGATGGCACAAACTCTGAGCGACGTGAAGACCCATCTCTTGTGTCTTCAAGAGGCACAGACGGCTTCTCAGCCCCGTCTTCAGTCGCGAGGCGATTCCGGCGGCAGCCGCAGCTCGTCCCAGCGCTCCAGCTCCTTGCAGCAGCCTAGACAAGTTCACCTTGTACAGGCGGAGCCGTACCAGCAGCAGCAGCCCTCTCACCAGTCACCACCATCTCCAGACTTACAGATGGTGGTATATCAGCCGGATCAGCCTCTGGATGTACTCCCACCAGCCCCTTACGATGCGGAACCGTTGATGGATGTCAACGGGATTTGGTATGACCGTCCTCAACCTGGAATCCGAAGAGACCATCCCGGATTCAGGTGGGGGAATGGGGGTAACCAGTCCCAACAGCAGCCAGCCGATCAGCCTCTGGCAGTACTCCCAGCAGAGAGATCACCAGCAGCCCCCAGCATACCAGCCACACCAGCCATCGTCCTTCGTACCTCGTCCCTACCAGCAGCAGGGACAGAATTGGAGACGTGAGCAGCAGGCTCATCAGCAGCAGCATCCTTCCTCTTACCCCTCTCAGCCGCAGCAGCACCAGGTCCAGCAGCCTCATTACTAGAGAGGCAACCCGTCGGGCTCCCATGAGAGCCCCTCCTTGGATGATCTAGCCCGCATCTTCACAGAGCAGCAGGCTACATTTAGACGGGAGATGGACGAGTTCCGCCAGGAGATGCGGGACCTGATGAGAGGGAAGGCCGCCATCCCTGCACAGATCGAGCCTAATCCGAATAACTTGAAGAGGAAGTCTGAGCAGGTAGTTCACACTGAGCCTACCACTCCTAGTAACTCATTTGATGATATATCATCGGATCTATTTGATGCTGATTTTGTCACACTTAGGAGCGGTAGAAGACCAGCAGGCGGCGCCTCATCTGAGCGACAACGCGAGGATCCATCTAGAGCGCCAGATGAGGAAGAGGAGAGCGGTACTGAAGCCTCACATGATGATGACGGTGGTACTGATGCCACCAGAGATGCTGATTCCATCAGCGGTACTGAGGCCGCCACTTCACCCTATCGAGGAGGTGGTACTGACGCCACCAGCAGAGCCGAGCCAGCCCGCGGTACTGAGGCCGCAAGACGTCTAGTTGTAGAGCCAACTAGAGGTGGTACTGAGGCTACCAATATTCATTCTGATAGAGATGTTGTCTTTCCTCGTATGAATGTATCTCAGGACTCTATTTTGAATAAAGGAAAAGGTTTAGTTTCTTCTGATCCCACTGTGGTGAATGATGTATGTGAGGAACCGGTCATCGAACCGTCTAGGCCTATTCCTAGTCCTTCATCTGAGAAGGACCCTGTGATCCCCTTTCCTAGAGCCCTTGAGTTGGGGAAGGGGAAGAAAAGAGAAAAAGATCCAAAAAAGAGAGAGCAGGAGGAGTTCAGCCAGAGCATGATAGACCGATTCCACATCCAGCTGACCCTCCATGAGGCTTTGCAACACATCCCTCTTCTTCAGCGATCCTTGAGAGACAGAACCACAGTCAGGAGGAAGAAGAGGAACAAAACCGCAGAGATTCATGTGTTGACAAAAGCCACGTGTTACGCGATCCAGAACCATCTGCCTACCAAGAGGCCAGATTTAGGAGCCCCATATGTCAGATGTCAGATTAGTGAGCAGAGGTTCGACCGTACTCTATTAGATAGCGGATCGTCGATCAACCTTCTTCCGGCAGCCCTTCTCAACCACTTAGAGTTGGGCACTCTTAGACAGAGCAGGACATACCTTCAGTTTGCTGATCGGTCTATCAAGAGGCCAAAGGGGTTGTTGCGAGACGTTGTCGTCACGATTCAGGGTTTGCAATTCCCCGTGGACTTCGTAGTGCTGGACATGGAGACCCCTGACTCGTTGACCGATTCCCCCATCATCCTCGGTCGCCCGTTCTTGGCCACAACCAAGGCAGTGACTGACCATGACAGTGGGAAGGTATTCTTTCGCGTCCAGGGCGAGAGTATACAAATAGAGACGGTTAAGGACCACAGAGCCAGAGATAGATCCCGCTCAGAGGGCAGCACAGATTCAGAACAGCTGACAGATACAGAGCCAGACATACACCAGGACTGTGATTTTGTGATCACAGATGATGAGGCAGCTTGGGCAGATCCTGCAGCACAGACCATCCTCTCATATTCAGATACAGCTGATGCAGAGATGATAGCAGAGGATAGTCTGGAGAGCACAGCCCTGGTTCAGGATACTATTGATTCGGCAGAGTCGGATCTTGATCGCGACACGATTTTCAGTGATGGTGGTACTGAGGCCACCCTGCTCTACGGTGGTACTGATGCCACCGCAGTTGATACAGATCCCTCGGATTCAGAATCTGATTGGGCAGATTGTGATGATCAGATACCAGACCTGGATCCACCTGAGCCTACAGATGAGGAGGAGGTAGAGGCAGAGCAGATCAGAGACAATGCAGAGGACCCGCCTTCTCCAGATCAAGTTTGTGAGAGTTCTTTATCATTTTCCCAGGCAGATTTGGCAGAATTGTTCGCATACACACATCTTCTTCAGAAGCCAGATTTGCCAGCACCCAGCTGTCCAGAGCTAAAGCCGCTCCCTACTTCGCTGAAGTATCGATTCCTTGCGGAAGAGTCTGAGATGTACCCAGTTATCATCTCTGCCGATCTGACTGGAGAACAAGAATCCCGTCTGATGGGGGTTCTTGAAAAGAACCGCAAGGCAATTGGATGGAGCGTAGCAGATCTCCATGGGATTAGTCCCTCGTTGTGCTCCCACCATATCTATCTCGAGGAAGGGGCAAAGCCGTCGCGTGAGTTCCAGCGGCGACTGAACCCCAACCTACGAGAGGTTGTCATGAAGGAAATATCAAAATGGTGGAGTGCAGATTTTATTTATCCCATTTCCGACTCCAAGTGGGTTATCCCCTTGCATGTGGTGCCCAAGAAGATGGGCATCACGACTGTGATCAGTGAGTCGGGAGAGGAGATTGCTACACGAGTACCCACCTCTTGGCGGGTCTGCGTTGACTACAGGAGACTCAACCAGGCCACCAAGAAGGACCATTTCCCCCTGCCTTTTATTGATCAGATCATAGAGAGACTGGCAGGGAAGAGCCATTATTGCTTCCTGGATGGGTACTCGGGCTACAATCAGGTGGCCATCGCTCCTGAGGATCAGGAGAAGACCACCTTTACCTGTCCCTTCGGTACATACGCCTTTCGACGCATGCCATTTGGGCTATGCAACGCCCCCGCGACTTTTCAGAGATGCATGTTGTCGATCTTTTCGGACATGGTAGGGGAGTGTTTGGAGGTCTTCATGGACGACTTCTCGGTTTACGGCGATGGATTCGATTCCTGTCTTGACTGCCTAGACCGAGTGCTCCAGCGATGTATTGCTACACGCTTAGTTCTGTCTTGGGAGAAGAGTCACTTCATGGTGACTCAAGGGACGGTGCTTGGCCACATCATCTCCAACAGGGGCATGGAGGTTGATCCAGCCAAGGTTGACGTCATTAGAAAACTCGCACCGCCGTCCAATTTGAAGCAGCTACGGTCATTTCTGGGGCACGTTGGTTTTTATAGGAGATTCATTCATGATTTCAGCAAGATCGCCCGACCGTTGACTGATCTCTTGACGAAAGACACCGAGTTCCTTGTCGATGACAAGTGTCTTTCGTCCTTTGAGACTCTCCAGCAGTGTGTTATTGAGGCTCCTGTCCTTCAGCCACCCGATTGGTCTCTCCCATTCGAGATCATGACGGACGCCTCCGATTTTGCCGTGGGGGCAGTGCTGGGACAGAGGAGGGATGGAGTTCCATTTGCCATACACTATGTTAGCCGCACATTGGATTCCGCCCAGCGGAATTATACGGTCACAGAGAAAGAGATGCTAGCCGTAGTGTTTGCCCTAGATAAGTTCAGATCGTATATCATTGGATCTAGAGTGACTTTGTTTACTGACCACACCGCCATCAGGTACCTCATGTCAAAGAAGGATGCCAAGGCCAGACTTACTAGATGGATCCTTCTACTCCAGGAGTTCGACATTGAGATCAAGGATAAGCCTGGAGTCAAGAATGTGGTGGCGGATCATCTTTCCCGATTAGAGCAGCCTGAGGATTCTGAGCAGATTGATCCTATTCGAGATACCTTCCCAGATGAGGCGATCCTTGCTATCGCCTCACTCCCGTGGTATGCCGATATTGTGAACTTTCTTGTTGCTGGGAAAGTCCCACAAGATTGGCCCATGCAGAGGCTTGAGACCTTCCTTGCGAAGGCCAAGTCCTACCACTGGGAGGATCCCATCCTTTACCACGAAGGAGGGGATAGCATCTGGCGTCGGTGTATTCCTCAGGAGGAGCATCATAGTGTCCTCACTTACTGCCACAAGCTTGAGGCAGGAGGACATCATTCTGGGAGAAGAACGACACAGAAAGTGCTCCAATCTGGCTTGTGGTGGCCTACCCTCTTCAAGGACTCTGATGAGTTCGTGAAGAGGTGTACTGACTGTCAGAGGATGGGCACTTGTGGACAGCGTGATATGATGCCGATGCAGCCCATTCACTTCTGTGAGGTTTTTGACGCATGGGCATCGATTTCATGGGTCCATTCCCTAAGAGTCAGGGATTTGAGTACATTCTGTTGGCCGTAGATTATGTTAGTCGTTGGGTTGAGGCTATCCCCGCCCGAGCCGCTGATGCGAGGACAGTTTGCAGATTCTTGAGAAAAAATATCATCACGCGGTTCGGGGTTCCACGAGTTCTGATTTCTGATGGGGGATCTCATTTCGTCAACGACCAGGTAAAGGCACTTGCTAGCGAGTTCAGCATAGACCATCGTGTTGCCACACCTTACCATCCACAGACGAATGGTCTAGCTGAGGTGTCGAATAGGGAGATCAAGAATATTTTGCAGAAAGTCGTCCGCCCTGACCGAAAGAATTGGTCACAGCTTTTGGACTCGGTCTTGTGGGCATATCGGACATCTTTCAAGACTCCATTGGGTACATCTCCCTTTCGCCTCGTTTATGGCAAGCCATGCCATCTACCAGTTGAGCTGAGGCACAAGTCACTTTGGGCAGTTACAGATATCCTTATGGATCCAGATGGTGTAGGAGACCAGAGGAGGGCAGAGTTAGCCGCCCTGGAAGAGCTTAGAGATACAGCTTTCTCAAACAACCTACATTATAAAGAGAAAGTGAAGGAGTGGCATGATTCTCATATCAGCCACAAGCATTTTGAGATTGGACAGAAAGTATGGTTGTTTGATGCAAGGCTACGATTATTTCCAGGAAAGCTACAGAGCAAATGGAAGGGACCTTACTTGGTCAGAAAGGTACACGATAACGGTAGCATTGATATATCTGAGTTATCTTCTGAGAGTACCTTTCGAGTGAACGGCCAGCGGCTCAAGCCATTTCTAGATCATGAGCCGCAGGACGTTATTATTGCCGCTATTCATTTTGCGTGAGATGTGGTCTCTTGACTCACATCTTTTGCATCTCACGCCTGATTCTCACTGTTCTTCCGTCTGTATAGATCCAGTGTCCATATCATTCTATTCTTTAGTCCCACATCCCTTTTCTCATCCTGTGATTATGCTATACTTAGGGTGTACTTTACCCTAAGTATAGGGGGGAATGTCGGACCTGCGAGTATTCTTGTCATTCTTTCTGCTCCTATTTTTGCTGCCTATACTTAGGGATATTTTACCCTAAGTATAGGGGGGGCAGATTCTGTATCTTCTTCACTCGGCTTTCCCTTCATGTACAGCTTGCTATACTTAGGATTAGTTAATCCTAAGTATAGGAGGAGACCACCGAGTTCCTCTCATTCTATTCATTTATTCATTCCTGTACTTAGCCATTCCTTTTCACTTCCCTTTTACTAAGCACGAGTTATGTCTTCTTCATCGCTCTTGATCACTCTGAGGACATCGTTTGAGCTAAGTATAGGGGGGGTGTGTATATATTTCATATATACTTTAGCCATAACTCGTACTTTGTGTGAGTGTGTTAATAAATAAAATGGCTAAAAATCACAAAATTTTAAAAATTTTTCATGTACATAAACCTCTTTTATCTTGCACATACATAGCTAGTGTACAAAGTATTTTTGTAAAAATGATTTCAAAAATCTTTTGTGTAAAGCTTGTGTAAATATTTTGTATCAAAATTATGTATATAGTACAAAATTTTTCCAAAATGTTTTGAAAATCAAAAGTTTGCAAAAATCTTGTGTAAATGTTTGTAAATATCTCTTTGCAAAACTTGCACCTCATGCATCATTTATTCATGATTTCAAAACATTTTTCAAAAATTTTGCATAGTTGTAAAACATTTGTAAATAGCATCTTGTGTACATATATGTATATAGTTTTTCCTGGATAAGAGTTGACATTTAAACTAAGCCTGGAATTAAATTGAGAAATGGAGCTTGAAAAAGATCTTAATCCACTTAACTTTAAGAGGAACCTTATAGGACTTAGGGTTAAGGCTTTTTCAGGTCCATAAGGACTTAATTCTTTGAGTCCACTAGGCCATGAGCATATGTCATCTTGATGAGCCTAAGTAGAGCACTTAACAACACACGCATGACTCTTAGAGACAATGGCTTGACTTGCACCTGCACTTACACATGGCTCTCCACGGATGAGGTGGTGAGGAGGCAGTTTCCTTTGGCTTGGGGTAGCATATGAGGGTAGTACTTCTAGGCGGAACCTCTCTTCTTCTTATAGTGAAGGAAGTGCACCTCAACTTGGTCTAGTGGTGATGAAGGCTAAAGACAGAAGCTGTGGGTTGCAATAAAGCTTCAAAAGAGGGATAGTCTACTAGCTCAAGAGGAAAATTTCTTATCTATGCTGCACCATGTAGATATGTTGTACAGAAGCACTTGAAAAAAAAATAAATATGCAAAAAAATGCAAAAAGAACTCCAAAAAAAGTGGTGGGTCGGATTGAAAATTTAATAACCCCACCGGAGTGTACATAATCAAATAAAGCAAAAGCTTATGGTATCAATGTTACATCTCATGAAGCTTGCAGCGGAAGACTTAGCTACACTGGCTAAGCCTCCAAAACTCTATACTTCTACCCCCTCTTCTTGAGCCGGTTGCACTTGAACTTAGAAGGGAATACCCCGCTTCTCGAGGAAAGAGTTGCTAGACCGAGGCATTAGAGTTACCAGGTTGAGGGAGGCTGTTTCTTTGTTACTTCTGAGGTGGGGAGCCACATATCACTTACACCGCATGGAAAGATTCATGGTCATTAGAGTTTGTGTATGTAGACTTGTTCTGATCTGGTTTATTAAGGAGTCTTGCCCATAGATTGGTGGAACTTGGAGACTGTTGAGTTTTAAGCTTAAGTCCAAATAAGGTTCCGACACATTAATAATCCAAAGATCTGATCGAGCTCCATATTTCAAGTTAATAAAGGAAAGTTTAATAATTCAACCTTGATCCATGTACATCCTCTTTTTCTTTCTTTTTCACTTCTTTTTCAAATAAGTGTTTGCTAAGGGACTAGCAAAGTTAAAGCATAGGGGGTGATGAATACCCATTCATCACTCTTTATTCTCCTATTTTAGCTACAAAAACCTTTGCAAATACATGTAGATATGTGTAAATACAAATAATTACCAAAAGCATGCATTGTGTAAAAACCTGTAATTAGCATGTTTTTGTGCAAAAATAAAAGAATAAAGAGTAAAAAGAAAAAGAGGGAAATATTTAGAATAAATATTGAGCAACCTAACCCAAGGGAGGGCTCAGCATGGGCCTGACCGCATAAAAGCCAAAGTAGAGGGAGATAGGAGCTCATGTGTACATACTTTTGTAAATAAATAAAATTATATTTTCCTCACCCAAAAATATGCTTGTATACATTTTGTATATATTTAGAAACTATTAAAAACAAAATAAAAAATTTAAAAATCAAAATTCCAAAAATGCCCTTTCACCATGTATATAGACCATCATTTTTTATTTATTTAACCCTATAAATAAATAAAATTATTTTCTAAACTTTTTGTAAATATTCTATGTTACATATTGTACATACATAAAATAACAAGAAACAAAACAAAAATCAAATAAAAATTACAAAATTAAAAAAATACAAAAATACATTGTATAGATACCATGTATATAAATGTATACAACTATTTATTTCACCCTTGTGTATAAATAATTAAAATAAAATAAAAATACCATTTTGTTCTTTATTTTATGATGTAAATAAATAAAATATAAAATGGGCATGAAAATACATAAAAATAACAAATAAAAAAATCAAAAATTAAAATCTATATAGTGTACATATACCTATATATATAGCTACCCTATTTTTATTTCCAAAAATTAATTAAAAATCACCAAAAAATAGAAAAAAAATAAAAGAAAAATATTTCATGTTTTGAGTTTTTCTTAATTCGGCCTTTTTCTACCTTAAATTAAATAAACAAAAAATTAAAAACGTGGCAGCTCCTGATTGGTCCACGGGGGATTGTTGACCCCGGTCAACTCCCCCGCGGACTCTTTCCTTTTGCGTCGACTCGCGCCCGACCCGACTTCGTCGATTTCTCCACGCGTCTCCAGCCTGTCGCCCCCGCGAACCCCGCGCCCGGATTCTTCGCCGTTCATCCGACATCCTCGCCGGATCCTTCGCCGTGGGATCCACGCCTTCCATAGCTGCCTCCACTCAACCCTAATCTGCCCTGTCTCCATATATATCCCGACCTCCGCCGCCTCCGCGCCTCATCTTTGGCTCGCCACTTTCATTCCCGTGACCTCCAGAGCAATCACCGAGGTGACAGCTCGCGTTTGCCCCTGTTGCAGTGAGGAGAGGGTGCCCCGACCATCGATCCGGCAGCTTCGCGCCGCCGTTGCTCCGCCGCGTGCAGGAGCTCGAGCCTCAGGCCTTGACGCCCTTCGAGGCTACGACCAGGAGCTAGCCAAGCTCCAGCACAGTCTCTCGCATCACCCAGGTAGCCGATTAGCCCTTCCATTTAGCTTAATTTTTCATTTCGCCCAAATCGCATCTCCGACGAGTTCCCCTGATTCCGGCCATATCGCGCACTTTATCGATCATTGGAACCCACACACACCTTCGCCATCCTCCGACGCACGTTCTTCGCTCTTTCATTCAACCCAGCTCGCCCCGGAGCTGGGAGTCGAGCTCCACCATCCTCCGCTCGCCGGAGCTCATCCGCCCCGACCCACAGTCCACGTTCACTTCGCTTCTTCGGGTCGAGGCACTTTGCCCTCGACCCGCGAAGCTTCTGGTGCCTTTTGCAGGTCAAAAGGAGGGCATCTGAGCCCCCCTTACGTCCAGGCCAGAAGCCCGTCGCCGCCGACCTCGCCGGAGCCCCTCCAGGGCTCGGCCGGGTCATCTGAGGCCTTCACCAGCTGCGGGACGTCTCCGCGGATCTGTCCCGATACTTAGCAGCAGCTGAGGAGAACGACTGCAGGCGCACGAAGCCGGCGAAGCTCGCCGGCGGAGTGTTCTTCCTGCATCCTCCTTCACCGTCCGATCAGCCCCGCCGCTCCAGTCTCGATCCTGATCGTCCATCCACTGAGGAGCAGCAGCCGTTGATTATCTCGAGGGGCTGATCCGAACCGTCAGCACAGAGGAGAAAGGCCCCCAGCGCCTGACCCGACCGATCACCCACGTGGCCACCTCTACACCGTCGATCTGGCCCAAGAGCTGAAGAAGAAGAGCGCCGCCCCGTTCTCCACCGTTGGATCAGCCACGCGGCGCACATCAGGCCGTCGATAATAATAAAAGGGGTAAATTCATCTTAGGCCCCTCTGTTTGTTTGATTTCATTTTAGTCCTGTAATTTTTGAATTAAGTTGTTTATTTTCTGGAATAATTGCATTAAGGACCTCGTACTTACTCTATTAGCAGTTATGCCCCTGTGTATGTGAGCCCACGTGCTTCGTCACGTGTACTTTTGGGCTATTTGCGTCCTTTATCCTGTAGTTCTGTTGGGTTATGGAATGAATATAAACTTTCTGTATTTGCTTTTATACCCCTGTGAGCGTTTTATTTGAGCATGTGCGTGTATTAGTGGGTTAATTGCGATCGAGCCCCTGGACTTTTTGGTACCAGTTACCACAAGGTCCAAGGACTTAGTTTTTCTTACCAGAAGGCCCCTGAGTGCCCCAGGCACGCGCCACGCGCGTGTTTAGCTGGGATTTTTGCACCTTGACCCCCAGAACTTTGGGTATTTGCACTTTGGTCCCTGTGCACAGTGCCCCCTTTTGATTTTTGAATAAAATATCAAATCACCTCCAAATCCAACGAAAATTTGACACATGGCTCCTGCCATGGTGTAGGATTTTTGTAGATTCTTGAGGACATTTTTTATTTCATTTGCTATTTTTAAAAATTCAAAAACCCTTATTTTTGCTACTGTTTAGAGTCAAAAACCCCAAAAAATATCAAAACCCTTTTAAAAAATTCTAAAAAAATTAGTTACTGTTTATTTTGTGTTCCTTGATTTTCTAGCCAATTTTGGCTATTTTTCATTGAGTAAAAACCCTAAAAACTTAAAAACACTTCAAAACTCCTAAAAATCATAATAAATAATTTAAAAACTCAAAAACAATAATTTTGGTGCTCAAATTTTCCTTGTTTTCTCTAGTATACAGGAAAAATACCTCCAGGTCCCTTTGAGATCCTTAGATATTTTATCTTTGGGTTTTGGGCCTGGCTGGACAGTACCCCTTGCTTTTCGCACTGTTTGATTTTTAGGAAATAAAATAAACATCAGAAAAATCTCAAAAATTCACCAAAAACATAAAAAAATATAAAACACATAAAAATATTTTGTCTGAATTTTTGCTTGCTTTTTAATGCATTAAATAAATTGTTCAAGTTAATTGTTTGTGTGCTTTTCCTGTTTTCTTTATATTCCAAAAATCCTAAAAAAATATAAAAACCCTTAAAAACACTAAAAAATACTCTCTCGGATTTCTGATTACATCGTAGGCCGCAAGGCCAATCTGTGCTCCTTGTGTTCGACCCTGGGTGCTATACCAGGTTAATCTCATAGCAGGACCGCTCTCTTTTGTGCTCGATTAGTTTTACATGTTCTGAGTGGTTGATTTTTCTTGATATACTTAGCCCGAGTGATTGAGGTCGCGACGACCATTTCTTTACCTTTACCTTAGTCGTTCGGGCGGTTATCAGAATGGCGCCGTTGCCCATTGGAATATAGTATGTGCAATATTTCAACAATGTATTTTTCATGCCCATTTTATATTTTATTTATTTACATCATAAAATAAAGAACAAAATGGTATTTTTATTTTATTTTAATTATTTATACACATGGGTGAAATAAATAGTTGTATACATTTATATACATGGTATCTATACAATGTATTTTTGTATTTTTTTAATTTTGTAATTTTTATTTGATTTTTGTTTTGTTTCTTGTTATTTTATGTATGTACAATATGTAACATAGAATATTTACAAAAAGTTTAGAAAATAATTTTATTTATTTATAGGGGTTAAATAAATACCGCCTTCGTCACGTGCTCCTGCCATTCTGATAACCGCCCGAACGACTAAGGTAAAGGTAAAGAAATGGTCGTCGCGACCTCAATCACTCGGGCTAAGTATATCAAGAAAAATCAACCACTCAGAACATGTAAAACTAATCGAGCACAAAAGAGAGCGGTCCTGCTATGAGATTAACCTGGTATAGCACCCAAGGTCGAACACAAGGAGCACAGATTGGCCTTGCGGCCTACGATGTAATCAGAAATCCGAGAGAGTATTTTTTAGTGTTTTTAAGGGTTTTTATATTTTTTTTAGGATTTTTGGAATATAAAGAAAACAGGAAAAGCACACAAACAATTAACTTGAACAATTTATTTAATGCATTAAAAAGCAAGCAAAAATTCAGACAAAATATTTTTATGTGTTTTATATTTTTTTATGTTTTTGGTGAATTTTTGAGATTTTTCTGATGTTTATTTTATTTCCTAAAAATCAAACAGTGCGAAAAACAAGGGGTACTGTCCAGCCAGGCCCAAAACCCAAAGATAAAATATCTAAGGATCTCAAAGGGACCTGGAGGTAATTTTCCTGTATACTAGAGAAAACAAGGAAAATTTGAGCACCAAAATTATTATTTTTGAGTTTTTAAATTATTTATTATGATTTTTAGGAGTTTTGAAGTGTTTTTAAGTTTTAGGATTTTTACTCAATGAAAAATAGCCAAAATTGGCTAGAAAATCAAAGAACACAAAATAAACAGTAACTAATTTTTTTTAGAATTTTTAAAAGGGTTTTGATATTTTTTTGGGGTTTTTGACTCTAAACAGTAGCAAAAATAAGGGTTTTTGAATTTTTAAAAATAGCAAATGAAATCAAAAATGTCCTCAAGAATCTACAAAAATCCTACACCATGGAAGGAGCCATGTGTCAAATTTTCGTTGGATTTGGAGGTGATTTGATATTTTATTCAAAATCAAAAGGGGGCACTGTGCACAGGGACCAAAGTGCAAATACCCAAAGTTCTGGGGGTCAAGGTGCAAAAATCCCAGCTAAACACGCGCGTGGCGCATGCCTGGGGCACTCAGGGGCCTTCTGGTAAGAAAAACTGTTAAATAAATTGTTACTTCCTAGACCGCGGCATTAGAGTATATTTCCTAGACCGAGGCATTAGAGTATATTTCCAATGGGCAACGACGCCATTCTGATAACCGCCCGAACGACTAAGGTAAAGGTAAAGAAATGGTCGTCGCGACCTCAATCACTCGGGCTAAGTATATCAAGAAAAATCAACCACTCAGAACATGTAAAACTAATCGAGCACAAAAGAGAGCGGTCCTGCTATGAGATTAACCTGGTATAGCACCCAGGGTCGAACACAAGGAGCACAGATTGGCCTTGCGGCCTACGATGTAATCAGAAATCTGAGAGAGTATTTTTTAGTGTTTTAAGGGTTTTTATATTTTTTTTTAGGATTTTTGGAATATAAAGAAAACAGGAAAAGCACACAAACAATTAACTTGAACAATTTATTTAATGCATTAAAAAGCAAGCAAAAATTCAGACAAAAATATTTTTATGTGTTTTATATTTTTTTATGTTTTTGGTGAGATTTTGAGATTTTTCTGATGTTTATTTTATTTCCTAAAAATCAAACAGTGCGAAAAGCAAGGGGTACTGTCCAGCCAGGCCCAAAACCCAAAGATAAAATATCTAAGGATCTCAAAGGGAACCTGGAGGTAATTTTCCTGTATACTAGAGAAAACAAGGAAAATTTGAGCACCAAAATTATTGTTTTTGAGTTTTTAAATTATTTATTATGATTTTTAGGAGTTTTGAAAGTGTTTTAAGTTTTTAGGGTTTTTACTCAATGAAAAATAGCCAAAATTGGCTAGAAAATCAAGGAACACAAAATAAACAGTAACTAATTTTTTTTTAGAATTTTTAAAAGGGTTTTGATATTTTTTGGGGGTTTTTGACTCTAAACAGTAGCAAAAATAAGGGTTTTTGAATTTTTAAAAATAACAAATGAAATAAAAAAATGTCCTCAAGAATCTACAAAAATCCTACACCATGGCAGGAGCCATGTATCAAATTTTCGTTGGATTTGGAGGTGATTTGATATTTTATTCAAAAATCAAAAGGGGGCACTGTGCACAGGGACCAAAGTGCAAATACCCAAAGTTCTGGGGGTCAAGGTGCAAAAATCCCAGCTAAACACGCGCGTGGCGCGTGCCTGGGGCACTCAGGGGCCTTCTGGTAAGAAAAACTGTTAAATAAATTGTTACTTCCGAGACCGAGGCATTAGAGTATATTTCCTAGACCGAGGCATTAGAGTTACTTCTTTGTTCAAGTTAATTATTCAAGTTAAATAAATTGTTGCGTCTTTCAGCAACACATAAGCTGGGGAGTCCCAGGAGGAGTGAGATTGGAGACAATTCCGTTCTATGAGTTCATCTAAGAGGTACTCGCCACCTCGATTAGATCGATTCGTTTAATCTTCCTATCGGTTTGGTTCTCAACCAAAGCCTTGAATTTGTTGAACTTTTCAAAGGTTTCAGATTTATGACGTAATAGAAAGATAAATCCGTATCGCGAATGGTCATCGATAAGTGTCAAATAATATCGATATCCATTTCGAGCCGCAATACTGAAGGGACCACATACATCGGTATATATTAGGTCAATAATACCTTCGCATCTTGTAACCTTGTTAAGGAAAGGCATTCTAGTCATTTTACCTCGAATACAATGTTCACAAGTAGGCAAAGATTGAACCTGTAGAAAATCTAAATGTCCATCCTTTATCAATATGTTGATCCTATAAACATACAAATGACCAAGTCTTTGATACCAAATCATATTCGAATGATTTTTATTCTCCCTGTATATTTTAGGGTTTTTATTAGTGGCTGTAACATTCATGACATGCTCATCAATGCACAATTCATAGAGTCTACTAGAAGTCAAAATACCATCCGCGATATATTTATCATAATGATTTATGACAAATTTATAACAGAAAAGAAATGAATATCCACTTCTAACAAGCTTAGATACATATATTAAATTCCTTCTTACTTCAGGTACATAAGACACTCTTTAAGTACTAAGACTCTACCACTAGATAATGATAGTCGACATGTCCTGACGGCGATTGCTGCAACACTGGCATCAGATCTCATTTGGATGACTATCTCCCCTTCCTCTAGATTCCTAGTTTCCTGAAACAAATGCAACAAATTGCATACATGAGCAGAAGCACCAGAATCTACGACCCAACTTCCTTCTCGTCCAACGAGAAAATTAGTTTCAATGATGAAGGTAGAATTCATATCTGCCGGGGCCTTACCTTTGTCGACCGACTTCAGGTATTCCGGGCAGTTATGCCTCCAGTGCCCTGCTTTCTTGCAGTGGTGACAAACGTCGATTTTCTTCGATGCTATCAGTGTGGATGCATTGGAGGATGAGCCAATATCTTGACTCTTCTTCTTTCTCTTCTAGGTCGGGCCCTTCCGATAACCTTGCTTCCGACCGTGCTTCCCTCTGACTTGTGCAACCATTGCACTACCAGCGGGACCATCTTTCTTCATTACGTCTTTTGCCGACTTTAGTGCAGCAAGAAGTCCAATATTATTCAAGTCCAACTTGTTCATGTGGAACGAAACCACAAAATTATTAAAAGACTTGGGCAAAGACAACAGAATGAAATCAGCTTGCATGTCTGCATCCATATTTACCTCGAGAGTCTCCAGCTCAGACAAGTACCCAAACATTTTGAGTACATGTTCTCGGACTGAAGTTCATTCCTGCATCTTGTAGCGAATGAGTTCTTTCATAATGTTATAACGATGGATGCGGTTAATGTCACCAAACATATCTTTCAGATTCTGCATTAATTCCTGGCATGTGCTCGTCTCTACATGTTGCTTCTGAAGAACATTGGAGAGAGAACCCAGGATATAGCATCTTGCCAAGATACGATCTTCATCATACTTGTCATTGTATAGCTTTTCTTCCTTCGATTTAGGGCTTTCATGCTTGTCTTCTGTGAGCACATAACTTATGCGCTTAGCCGAGAGAACAAGCTCCAAATTACGGATCCAGTTCGTGTAATTCGATCCGGTCAACTGGTTGACCTCCAGAAGCCTGCTTAGTGGGTTCATGGACTTCATTTTATGAAATTAAGAATGCACTATATTAGAACATATAATCATACATTCATATTTATGATATTTGATTAAGGCAATTTAAATCAATTTGGTCTTGCTTTGTCAACTTTGAAAGTTTATTCCCTTAATCACTTTCAAAGTAAGAGATATACTTACCGCTATATCTCAAGCAAGAATTGGGATCTTCTCTTTATCTTTGTCATATCCCAATAACATGAGAACTTATGACTCCAATAAAGAGAAGCTGGAACACATTCCGCCTTGCAAGTCCAACTTGCATTTCCCAATTCGGTCTTTAACACCCAGGCCCACCACCCGTAAGGTAATGTTGACCCGTCGTTAATTGAACCAACCGTCAACAGGATTACAACTCACTATGCGCAATCCAATATCGCCTCAATAATATGAGGACCTGATATTGGGGTCACTACGCATACATCCTTACTCTTTTGAGAAGCGACGAGCCCGATCCAAATAGATCGTATGCAGGAGTTGTCATTTCGGACATGCGTCTCCTCCATACAATATCTAGCGATGGAACCCTTCGCCTTGACGGGAGACCATGGATGTCACTTGTGTGATCCTCCACCTCATATTTGAATTTTAATTAATTATTATGAATCATATTTATACAATTAATTCTTTCAAGGGAAATACACATCTATTCATAACAGAGTGTCTATAATTGGATATAATTAATTCAATCTCATCAAATCAATTATCAATCCAATTCAATCAACAAACTTGATTGCTTTTACTTGAATACATATATGGTATTATATCAAAGTACGTATTAATTCAAATTTCAATAATTAGAAAAATACACATTGATTTCTCCGACATTATCGAGTTCCTACCCGTTGTCATGGCTAGTACCGACGGGAGTGGGATGGATTGCAACCGGTGCGACCTGCTATCCCAACGCTCCCTGACTAGACACCATATCCACCTCAGGAAAGGATAATACCAAATAGATCAATATGTACTTGAGATGATCATCGGTTCTTCAACCGAAATTATACCATATAGTAATAACCAAAATATTTTTGATTATAAGGAAATTTGCTAGACAAATTCTCAATCCTATTTAAGCAAGTAGTTTGTTGATTGTATTTCCAATTATGATCTAGATCAAATCTAATAAATTTATTGGTTGAGGCCATATCAATTAAGGAAATAATCATCATTAAATATTTATCAAAATTTTTCCAAAAATTTTTCCATAATTATTTCATGAAATTAGCAATTAATTTCACTAATTGACAATCACATGGTTCTTGATTAGAAATGTAATTTTCAGTAGTGACCCCTACTTACTAAATTAGCATATCTCAATTAAATCAAATCCAAATTACACAAAATCAGTTTCCAAAGATTTCTAATGTGATTTAAGACAGAACTTAAGTGATATTTCACACATTTCTAGGTGGATCAAAATAGTAATTAACTTATTAATCATGTTAAGATTTGCAGTTTCCACAATAGTGAATACATGTTCATTAAAACAATCATATCTCGAGCAAACGGAATCCAAATTACGTAAACTTAGATCCTATGGTTTTCTTATTTAATGGGGAACAAAATCCAAGTGATTAATTCGTGTTTAAACATTTTTAAGTAGGGACGAATTAATTCACTAAATAGATGTGTGAAAATGAAATGCGAGGACGAATTAATTCACTAAATAGATGTGCGAAAATGAAATGCGACAAAACTTTCGCAACCTTAACGGACCCAAGTCGTCCTAGGTTTACGGATCGTATCCAAAACCTTCGACCTATGTCTTTGATACCACTTGAAGGATATGGGATAATCCTCAAGCGCATCAGGGAAGCGTGAGCATCGTATCGAATACGATGAAGAACGACTAGACGTACTAGTTGTTCTATGCAGCGGAATTTAAAATTTTTCATGTGATGAAACCACATGATCCAAGAACGATTCTCGGATCGTTTCATCTAAAACCACATCAAGTATAAAATAATACCTCTTGTAGCATGGTAGATCGAGTCTCTACGAAAAGAGACCTCCTGTCTCAAGTCCGATCTTTGGAGAAGACGCCTGCGAGCGCGGGGATGAGTCACGTGATCCTCGCAATCCAAGATGTTGATCCAAGTACGGTGAACTCTTGATATCATCTCATGAGATCAAACACCTTCTTCGTGAGAGAAGCACTCCAAAGAAGATGGAGAATCAAGGAACATCGAGGTGGTGACACGATGGCAAAGCGACGACGAAGGCTCTCCTCTAGGGTTTGGTGGACGACCACCAAGAGTAGGAGAGAAGAGACTTGACATGTGTAAGATAGAGAGAGAGAGATGTGTATCTCAAATTGCATAACCCTAGAGAGCATGGTATGCATCTTTATTTATAGGGTTTTGGGATCCATGGATCACAATCCATAGGACACGTAAAATCAATGGATGAGATTAATTTATGTTTAATTCAATGGTCAAGATTATTGTTGGTAAAAGCCAAAAATTAATAATTTAATTTAGATCAAATATATTTGATAAATCAAATACAAATCAATCCTAAATTAAATCAAACAAATATGGAGAGATTAGCATGAAGATTGCTCCCCACATGGAATAGGTAGGACAGCTACCAATTTCCTTGTGGGAATTGGTGGCCGTCCTCCATGATCCCATGGTGGAGGAAATCTCATGCAATCTCATGAGATTGCATATCTCCATGAAAATCTCCCATATTTTTAACAATTTTGTTGCGATTTATTTTACAAAATAATTCATAATTAATTTTGAGAATATTACAATCTTGTCATTGGAAATTTATGAATCACATTCACAACCAAAAATAAAATATAATTTACATTTTCAATTAATTACACAATGTTAATCCAATTCACACCAATGATTAATTAACAAATATAAATCATAATTAGCTCTCTCTAATACATTATAAATCACATTTATAATATATCATGGATAAGAGGTAAATGGGGTTGCCCCCAGGGAGTAGTCAACTTGGCTACTCCCACCCCTATTTTCCCTCATTTTTTATTTTTTTGGAAAATAAAAATTTGTATATTCATCATTATATTCCTCTCACATTCTATTAAAATTTCGTCAGATTCAGAGACTCCTACGGCCTCCATCCAAACATAGTCGATTTAAAAAATCCTGCGACCGTTAAAGAAATGACGTCTGGATGGAGGGCTTAGGAGTCTCTATTTCTGACGAAATTTTAATAGAATATGAGAGGGATATAATGATGAATATACAAATTTTTATTTTCCAAAAAAATAAAAAAATGAGGGGAAAATAGGGGTGGGAGTAGCCAAGTTGGCTACTCCCTGGGGGCAGCCCCATTTTACCCTATGGATAATTGGATATTGCTATCCATATTATTCTTATCCACAATAATTAAATCACATTTAATTATATTGGATAATTTCCACGTGTATCAAGATAATTAAATCACATTTAATTAGCATTATCTTAATGCTTAGATATAATTCAACTATGGAATTATTCTTGAACCCTTTCAAGCATAATGTGATTTCTCCGCAGATACTTGGAGATAAGGACATGGCAATTATATTGTTCCACGTATAGTGATTTGAATATTGTGATCATATCTTAAATCCAGATCTCATAGACCTCTTATTGATGCTTGATTAAATCAAGTCCGTAGACATAATCTTCTCATTGCATCTGAATCTCATTTAGATCAATATCCAATGCATGGACTAAGATTATGTCACTTCTCAACTGAGAGGAGTCACTAAAATCCAAATCTATTTCATCACTCCCTCGGAATGGAAGAGTCATGGTTATACAATCATTTATGATCACATCGCCCTCAGGTATTCCCAACACCTGTACATCCTGCATACTGGAAGACATATGATCATCCTGAAGATATAGATCAATTTTACACTGTCATCTTCAGGATTTGATCACCAAGTTTGTCAATCTTGATCATTGGGAATTGGTATAGATCATATACTTTCCCAGAGCATATATCTTACCTTTAAATTCATGTCATGCTTCCAAAGTATGACAACCATGCATGGAATTTGATCAGTCCCAATACCTCATGAGTGAGCTCATGTCTTCCGGTTCACATGTGAACCTGTATGATCCCTATGAGAGATCATATTACTCATATGTCCTTACATGCACACCAACTCGGCGGTGTATAGACCTTAGGTAGGTCATAAACCTATTGGTATGCCAAATGTACACACTCAGACATATAACAACACATCTATCTCTGGTCAGAGGATGCATGCCAATGCTGTGACAGTTTTCAACATAGGTCTTTGGTTATCTCGATCTCGTTAAGTCAACCCATTGACTCAACTAATCTGACACCTCTGAATCACTATTCCCATGTAGAAGACCTGCATCAAGAGGTCGGTCAGATATCAACCAAATGAGAAAGGATTGCCATCTCCTACTCAGATTGGAGATCATTACTTAACAATCATTTGATGATGCTTGATGAGTCCTCTATCTAACTCCTTAGATATTCATCCAAGCATCAACCTCTATGATTCAATCAATGAATCAACAGCTGCGTGTTTGTCAAGCTGGCCATGGTACATAACCCTTATTGTACAGAAGGACATTATAGTGCATTCATTCATTCAATTTCAGAAAGGGGGTGAAAAAATCAATAACTTTTATTTATAAATCATTTGTTACAATAACATTTATTGTAGGAATGGTTCTCCTCGGGCTCACATTGCTAACAATCTCCCACTAGCCCTCAGAACTATTCAGGAACAATCCTTAAACCCATATATTACATGCTGATCAAAACCTTCTGTGTCAGAGGTTTGGTAAGAGGATAAGCAACGTTGTCGGCAGAGGCCACCTTGGTGATGATGATGTCACCACGCTTTTGAATCTCTCGAATGATGTGGTATTTTCTTTCCACGTGTTTGCTCTTCTGATGCCATCTGGTTTCTTTTGCGTGATCAATGGCTCCTGTGTTATCGCAGAGTAGCAAGATGGGAGTATCAGAGGAAACTACGCCAAGCTCCTGGATGAACTTGCGCAACCACACCGCCTCCTTTGAGGTGAGTTAAAATTTATTATAACTTTACGAAATATGTGTATAGGTGTAAGTATTGTAAAGGTCGAACACATGTAGTGAACAATATAGATTGAGAATTAATATTACTTATTTCTAACTAATATCAATTTGATAATGATTTCCTTTTTATCTTTTCATTTTTAATTGTTTTTATGTGTTTTTAATTATATGTACTTTTTCTGATTTTTAATTTTACAAATGCTTTTAATTCATTTTTTAAAGTAAAAAATAATTAGGATAATATATATAAGATAAGAGAGAGATAAAAGAAAGATAAAAATTTTCAAAATGTTTTTATATTAGTTAAAAGGTTAAAAAAAGGAAATAAAATATTTTGGGTTTAAATATTTTAGAATTATTTTTTTGGTATTTTTAGAGTATTTTAATAATTTTTACTTATTTTAAAAAAATGTGAAATTGGCAAAATATGTCAAAATAGTGAAAAGAAACTTGTTTTTAGAATTCGTAAGTAGGGAAATAAGTTTAAATATCTTAAAATAAATATATGTGTTAGAGTAGAATGGAAGGTATTTATCCTAATTTTTCCTATAGATTTTGGACACAACTAAGATACTAAACTAATTAAAATAAAGAAATGAAATTAAATTACCTAGCATAGGGCTATTTTGTAATTTCGGGAAACTTAGCTTACATTTATTAACAAATATCTAGAGTTCAGGAGTTGTCAGCAAAACTCCCAATTAAATCCAATTAATTATAACCAATTATAATTTTGAGTAAATAATTATTCCCTTTATAAAATATCCTGGAAATATTAGGTACATAATGCAAATAGCCCATAAAATGTGCCTATGAGACCACGTGAGGGGCTCAAAATTGAACTAATATGCAAATACATGAAAACTTATGTTCCTTATTCAAAATATATAGAAAATAATACGAGGAAAATGAATGTTAGCAACTAAACAAAAATACAAAAATGTGGAAGGGTTGACGTGCAAAGTACCTAAACTCGCACGCTAGTAGACGACGACGATTAGATCACTTAGTGTGATCGATTGTATGGAGGTATAGATACAACATCGTTATGTACAACCCTGTTAGATCCTTAAGAGGATTTGAGGGTGTTCAGAGGGCTCGATCCAACGTCACTATAAAATATGGAAGAGGCATTTGATCAAACAACAGGGAGCATCCCAAGATGAACATGCGAGAATTGGTGTTCATGGCTGCTTTGATATGACGTTTGTCCTCATCCTTGTGGTATATTGAGCTATTTATGGTGACAAAAGTTTCCTGGGAGGCTCTCGCAACTACTGGAATGCTCAAGAGAGTCCATGCCTCATCAGTGGAGGCCAGGAAATACGTGGAAAGTCATATTGCTAGGAGTACTTGGTTGCAATCGAGAACCCCTCAAATGGTGTCTCTAGGGGTTGGTACCAACATAGGAGATGGGTTGCGTACAACTGAGGCTTCCTAAGTTGTTATTGATGGGAAACATAACTGGATAAGGTGGAGTAGAAGGTCTCCGACGAACGACGGAGGTGAAAACTTGGGGGACTCGATCTAGGACAGATCAAGGTAGATGGGTGGTCAATGAGGCAGAGAAATGGAAGGGGAAGGTAGTGAGGTGAACAGGTGGATAGAACAATGTTGATTGCACGATGGACAGTGGTCGGAGCCTAGTGCTTCAGCATACTTTAACTAGTAGAAATCTAGGGCTAAAAGCATAAAAATGACTGAAATAAAAGCTGAAATAAATGTGGGAATGAAAATGCGAGAAGAAACCTATCCTAATTATGCATCAACGGGTTACAGGGACCTGGAAGCGCCAAGTCGGAGTTAAGCTCCGGCGAAGGGGATGTTGCATCGTACTTGTTGATCCATGCCACGAATAGGTGAGATTAACCTCATGTCACCATATTATACGTCAAGCCAAATATTCTGGGGGAACATGGGGGCTCAAGATGAATAAAAACTCAAAAGAGAGATTGAGGCGATGATATATAGCATGGGCAGGAAAGCTTGAAAGAATTAGGCTTTGCACCAGAATCGATGAATGTACAGTGATTCAAATGGTAGGGTGTGGTGAAGGGAAGTGTTGTGTAGAGATTTTATGAAGGAAGGTTGCCCAAAAGATGTATACATCGAGCTCCTCGAATTGGCGAAGAAGGGTTATTCATACGTTCTGACAAGTCAGAACTAGGGTGGGTATAGTTAACCTGCGATCAACAAAAGAATTGTTCTGATAGGTTCACATCATCTGCTAGAAAATTCTTATCTTTCAAACTATTTTATCATGATTTTTATTTATTCTTGCAACTTAATTTGTTAAGCGTTAGTTTTTACATGTATATACATAGGTATATATACATGTATTTAGTGTATTTATTTTTTTTGTATTTTCAATATTATTATCATATTTACATATTTTATATATTTATAATATAACTAAATACATGTTTCCGTATTTTTGTCTTATTTTTATGATTTTATTTATATATAAACAATTGTATGTGTATACATTATATGTATATTATACTTATATATATTTAATGTATTATTTATTTTAATGTATTTGTAATGATTTTATTTTGTTTTTATGTTTTAAATATGCTTAAAATAATATCCATAATTATTAAAAAATACAATAAGAGTAAAATTATAAAGAATAAAATATATGAATATTATATATAAATGCATAGTACAACAACACCCTAGAAAGCTGGCTTTTGTATCTTAACTTCATTTTTATTTAAATGACTTTCATTAAATAGGTAATTAAATTTGTAATAAAATGGAGGTGAGTTTGGTTCTATTTGAATTCAAATTGAGAAGATATTGATCTGTGAAGTTTGGTTTGCAGCTTTTTCATTTGTGTATCATAGTTGCACCGTGCATTATTTTCTTGACATTTTTAGTAATTTTCTATACATTAATATGTAAAAGTTTCATGTTAAACATATTACTATTTGAGGTGTGTAAAATAAAGAATAAAATAGGGTAAAAATGGCTATTTTCAGGAGCAAAAATTAGGGGTTTATGTACGTATTGGCTCTTATCTCACCTACTCTATTCATTGTCGACCAAATCAATATTGATTCGGTCTCAAGAAATAGGGTCATTCAATATTTTCGGTACTTCATTTATTTTTATTTTATTTTTTTTAATTTTTATTTTGAATTTAAATACATGGATTTTTACAATAATTAGAAATTAGTTACAGATAAATAGCGAATACTAATTTGTACAAGTAAAATGTATTTACAAATGTATTAATAGGGATTTAAAGATAAAATGAAAGATTAAAAGGCATATGAATGGTTATTCATCACCCACTATACTTATCTTTGCTAGTCCCTAGCAAATACTTATTAAAAGAATAAGCGATGCAAAAGAGAAAAATAAAGAAAGTTGAAATGATGTTGGTTTTCAAACTTGTCTTCACAAAATCAAAGTTTGGAGAACAGTTAAGACCTTTGGATTTTTAGTTGTTCAGAACCTTATTGGGTTAGGTTCTAAAACTTAACAACCCTCAAGTTCCACAATTCTATGTTCAGTTCGCCTCAATAGCCAGGTCAGAATAAATCTTTTTGCAAATCCTTATGACTATGAATCTTACTTGTACAATGTAAGTGGGTGTAGCTATTCTCATCAGAAATAGTAAGTAACAATCTCCCTTAACAATATTACCCCAATTCCCCAATCTAGATACTCTTTCCTCAGGGATCGTGGTATTCCCTTCTAAGATCAAGCACAACCAGCTCAAGAAGGGGAGGTAGAGAGAAGAATGGATTGTGATTAGTTTAGTCACATATATGATGGAGATTGATCAATGTAGCCAAGTCTTCTACTGTAGGTAACCTTGAAATATTTGACTTTGAAGCATAATGCCTTGCTTAATTCATACATACTCTGACGGGATTTGTTTTTTCATTGAATTGTGCCCACTGTTCTTTTTTGAGTTTGATTTTACACCTTTTTTAATATATATAATAGTATTTACATAAAGAATTTTTCTCCTTGAGCTAGTAGACTATCCCTCTTTTGAATCTTTATTGCAACCCACAATGTCCTGTCTTTAGACATCCATGCCACTAGAATGGGTTGGGGGGGGGGGGAACTATCTACCTATCGGGGCGATCAACGTTGCCACATGTGTGCATCCTCAAGATAAAGAATCCTGCCCTCATCACCTCCTCATATTTGTGCTAAGTGCGGAATGCAGTGTTTAAGTTAGGTCATTATCAGTAAGAGTTGTGTGTGCACTTTGATATACTTTACTTAGGCTAATCAATATGACATGTGAAAATAGTATTGTGAACTCAAAGAATTAAGTCTTATTGTATTGAAAAGTCTTCTAGTTCCTATAAGGTTCTTATGAAATTAAGTAGATTAAGGTCTAGATCAAGCTACAGTCTTCATAATTTACTTAGACTTGTTCAATTGTCAGAATCATTCAGAAAAATGCATATGAAATGCAAGAAATTTTTTTGGTAAAAACATTATCTAGTTTTGAAATTTTTATGGATTTTTCAAAAGGTTTTGCATTTTTTCATGGTTTTTGAAAATTTTCAAATTTTTATCGATTTTTTGAAATTTTACACATTTTTAGGATTTGTTAGAGTAAGTTAGTGGTTTAAATGTATGCACAAGTTCACAAGAATTTTATACCTATTTACAAGGAAATTTGTGCAAGTTATGTACATGTTTTTATACCAGTGCATAAAGAATTTGATACATACATGTATGTGTTTTATTTGAAAAATTTTTGCAAGGGTTATATTTACATGTTTTCAAAATAATTTGAAAACAATTTTGCAAACTTTTGTCAAACATTTTGAAACATTGTCTTACAAAAAATTTTACAAAGAATTTTTTAAAATTATTTTTATAAATAATTTCTATAAACTTTTTGCAAACATTTGCAAAATGATTATTTTCTAAAGATTTGAAAATATTTTACAAATATTTTTAAAAGATTTTCAAATTTTCAAGATATTTTACAATTATTTTCCAAATCATTTTGCAAAATATTTTTCAAACCAATTTTTACTAATATTTTCAAAAAATTTATGTCTTTATAAGAGTTTATTCTTTATAGTTGACTTATTTGTGTACCCTTACACAATGTAGTATATTAGCCATATTGAAAAGTATGAAGTACGAGTCATAGCTAATGTATATATGTGATATATATATATATATATGACTCCCCTATACTTAGCTCAAACTATGTCCTTATAGTGACTAAGGAGCAAAAAGGAAGCCATAAGTCGTGCTAAGATAAAAGAATCTATACTACAACGACTCAATGAAAGAATAAGAAGTTGATCATCCTCTCTATACTTAAGATCAACAAATCTTGAGTATAGTAGACTGTACATTAAGCGTAGATGATCAAGAATCAGAATATATGAACTCAATGACTCAGCTCATCTCCCCCTATACTTAGGGTAAATGATACCTAAGTATAGAAAACAATATCAACAAGTGAGGAGACAAGCGAGAGGACAGAGAAACGAAAATAAGAGTGAGAGAATGGATAACATTGCTCGCCCGATACTTATGGTAAGAAATCCCTACATATAAGCAACAACATGAGTAAAGAAATGGAATGAATAAGAATACTTGATTTATCTACCTCTCGTATATTTAGGACAAAGAACACCCTATGAAAGGTAAACGCATGGATCAATGTAGATGAGAGAAATGGGGGATGGAACGAAAGAAATAAAAGGAATATATGCAAGGTGATGTGAATATATCTTGTTTAAGAAGGTAGAAGCTTTACCTTCTTATGTGACCACTGAGGGATAGATCTGATAAGGTACGAGTCGATATCAAGGTCAACTATTGATAAAGTACGATCCATATTGACGTGGTGGAAGTCTTCAATGGTCCCAAAACTGAAAGGCACGAACTCGTTGATGCAAGAAGTAAGGTCATGTCCAGCCTGGGAAGTTTCTCCTTTCTCTTCCCTCCGTGGTAAAGTGTCAACAATGTAAATGTTGCAAATCTCATCGACACATCTCCACACACAAAAAGAAGGAATGTAGAGGTTTATGCTTTCCGAGTCTTCCCCCTTGAAGAGGAATTCTCAGATCTCAGTATTGCCTATGGTAAAACTAACCTCTTTGGTCTCAACACGTAGTTCACAGTCCTCTAAGTCGATTGACAAAGATACACTCTCATCGCGCGGGGGGGGGGGTGTTCTAGGTGGTAGTGGATGGAGTGATCGTCTCAATCACAATGCCTTCGTTGAGGGAACGAAAGTGTATCTTTCCAGATCCATAATCAATAATGACTTCGCAGTAGCGAGGAAAGGCTGATCTAGGATGATTGGAGTGCGCTCCACAAGGATGAAGGTCTCCATGGATAATATAATATATTCTATAGTGTAGCTCATGTCATGGATATGAACGATAACGTTTTCCAGAATACCCTTTGGCCTCTTCATTGATCAGTCAACGAATTGATAAATCATTATGGTTTTCTTGAGAGGCCCAAGATTGAGTGTCTCGACAAGAGAGGAGGGTATTATATTAGTTGATACGCCACTATAAAGGAGAGTGTGATCAAAATGATTGTTAGAAATAACACATCTAACGAAGGATGTACCAATGTCTCTTTTCTTATTAGGTAGACAATGAGTTATAGTTGGTAGTGTCCAAGGTAAGAATGTGACGCTTAGTCCTACGATGTCTGTTATTTCTCCTAGGTACATGCAAAAACTCCATGGATTTACGAAGTGGGGCCTCCATGATATCATGAATAGCAACCACCATTCCCGGATCAGATATCACTTTTTAATTTTTTATTACTTTCTAATGAGGGAAGAGGTTGGAATCAACTTGTACATAAGGGTGACTAAAAGGTTGTACAAGTTTATACTTGATATATAGGGTGGTGAGAACTGTGGAGTGTGCATGTGTGGGCAAAGGTTGTGGCATAGGTGCCCTATCCTCACAATATGTCCTAGCAACATGTCTCCCATTGTTATCTTCTTGGAATTTTATGTTTTATTCATTTTTTATTTTTTGGTAATGGTGTTCTCCTATAGGTAGACTCTTGTGACTCCAACACGCTAGAAGGTGAAGCTCCAAGGTGGTTCTTATTCAGTTCAATGATGTCCTCTATGCTCTTCTGCATTTGCTTCACTGATCGGGTCACGTAATCAAGAGTGGGGTCCAAGGGAGGGAAATCCAACATCATATCATCGGGTGGGGGTGATGGTGGGTAATGTGATTGTGGTGGTGGGGATGGTGGAGGGTGATACTAAAAGTTCAATTGCTAAGATTGTGGATGTGCAGGCTGTCATTGTGGCCATTCGAGAGGGGGGCCTATCTCAATAGGTGGCTTTATTGGCGAATACGTACAAAAAGAAAAATCTAGAATGTAGTCCTCATGACAAAATGGAGATGTGTCGACTAGAGCGGAATGAGAGAGATCCGTGAAGTCCGGATAAAAATTGCTCCAACCAGCCATCGCGGCTTTCAAGGGGCAGGGATCGGGGAGTGATGAATCTCCATTTCATCACCTTTATTTGTTCATTTTGGCTCTAAAATCTCTAGTAAAATGCATATAAATATCACTAAATTGCATTAATCAACACTTATATATTAACTTGTAAATACTGTATGAATACTTGTATTTAAATCTAAAATAAAAGAATAAAAGAAAGAAGAGAAAAGGAGAGGAAATATCAAAGATCTTCACTGACCCTAACCCCTGAGATCAAGTCAATATTGACTTGATAGACAAGGAGTAAAGTAGAGAGAGATAAGAGCCAAATACTGCATACAAATACAGTCATCCCCCTAGTTTAATGGTGTAAATAGCTCATCCTCTCACTATTTTATTCATCATTATACATACACACACACACACACACTAAATAAATACATTTTTAACATGAAACTTATACATATTGATGTATATAGAGTAATAAAATTTATTGCAAAAACAAATGGTGCATATGTCAACTAGTACACTCAGATGAAAATGCCAAAATTGAAATTCCTTGATCAATATCTTCTCCATATGACCTAAAATTGAACCAAATTCACTTCTATTATATTTGAAATTATACTATCTATTTAATGAAGTAGTTTCGTTTTAGTTGGAGTTAAGATGTAAAAAGCTGGGTAATAGGGATACATAAGTACTTGTACATCTATATTTTTTACTATATTATTTATTATAAAAAATATATTTACTATAATTGTACATATTGTATATTATCTTTAAAAAATACAAAAAAGTAAAACCATTTAAAAGATAAAAATAATTAATAAACACTAAAAATAGGTATACTGTGCCTATATTGTAAATTACATGTAATTATTTATACAACTAAACAAATTCATAAAAATACTACAAATTATGTAAGTATTTATCAAATAATATTGTAAACAAATATAATATTTCAATATGGTAGTATTCATTAAAATAATAAATTAAATATGTAGATATAATACATATAAATACATATATAATAATACATAAATAATAATACCTTATATCTAGGGTGGTAAAAATAAATAAAAATCATAATTAAAGAGTTTATAAAACAATACAAATTTTTTATGTTTATTATATCTTTTTGAATGAACTTTGTTTTTATTTTCCATTTCTATCCTTATTCATCTGTGGTGGACCAATAGGAAGCGCCCAAAGGTCAACTTTGACTTGAGGTCTACCTACCCTGTCAGACACGTCCCCCATCCATCTTCTCCCATTTTTCTTGTATGTCACGTCGCTCGTTTCTCTTCAATTTATCACATAAGTTATGCATTATTACATCCTTACACATGCCCAATGCTTGGATCCTCTGAACAATCCTCCGATCGATTAGAAACATAATCCAACTACCCTCATTGTCTCTTCTGTAAAACTCTACCTCCAAGCTTCATTTGAAGTTTAATCCCTCTTGAGCCATTGTAACCCCTTGAATGCATACATGAAAGCTTCTCCCTTGTGACAAAAGGTGACATCCCTTGATTTGAGGCGAGGAGAAGGAGTAAGAGGAGATTCAACCGTCGTCAGCAAGAGTTTAGTGGTTTCTCTGCTCCCAACAATTCCAGGCAGGTGAGCGTTGTTTTTCTTAACATTTTCGATCCTAGGAATAACAATAGCATAGTTTCATCTTTTATTTCATTTGATTTTGTCCAATATAATATAAAATCCAAAAATCAAAATAGGTCGGAGCATAAAGCTCGGCCTTTGTTCCAGTGTTTTCTATTGTTATACATTGCCCTGAATACCCTCACATCTTTACCTAAATGCCTTCTATCATCCCGAGCCATCTATCAACCCAGATCTTGCACAGTTATAAGAATCAGCTGTCATATCTCCACCGCATGTCGGTGAAAGAGTACGATTTTTGAGGTCGCTAAAGAATCTGACAAGCCAGATACTCAATCGTTGAGGCGTCTAATCAAAACCCAAACTGATTCACCAATTAACTCATGAATCAATCAAGCAATCAAAGTGTGTTAGGTTAAAAGTTATTTTTATTTAACCCTACAAAAGATGTGTATGACACTGTGAGAAAACGTGATAAATAGAGGAATAAAAATTAATTATTGCTAATCAACTTTAATTTCGAATTTCCTTATTTTTTAATTTTTGTGGGTTTTAGAACATTTTATATTCAGTTATGCAAATATTTTTGTGCATTTATATTTATAAATAAATATATAATAGCAATAATAATGATAATAATAATATATACGTATAATACTAGATAGAGATCAAAGGAAGGTGGAAGCAAATCTTTTTGTACTTTTTTAAATAATTCAAAGATAAGTAAAACAAAAAAAGGGAAGTATTTTTTGGTATTTTATAGTTTTAAATTTTTTTAAAAGGATACTTCTAAAAGGTTTTATAATTTTAAGATTTATAATTTTAGAAGCAAACAAAATAAGTTAAAAGAAATAAATGACTTGTTTTTGTAATTTTATATAGTTAGAAAAATAAGTTATAATACCTTAAATAAAATATATGTCATACAATATCATATACGATATTCACATGAGTTTTCCTAATATTTTTAGATCCAAATAACTAAAGAAAATAAATAAAATATACTAAGAAATGAAAATTACTTGAACATGGACCCAACCGTATTTGTTTTAAACTTTCAGAGCATTTAATAACCCAAAATCCTAAGTCCAGATGCTTCTCGGTAAATTTCACAATTAAAATCCCTTATAAAACCTACCAGGTTGCCTAGTTGCAAATTTGAAGCATTCTAGGGATAAACTTTTATGGATTTTAAAAGAAGGAAATAAACAAAACAGTGCAAAACTGAAAACCATGAGCTTGAAATGTGTCTAATAAATATCTAACATATAAGACATGGTCCAAAATTATTTTTCCTGAGAAAATAGAAGAAATAAGGAAAATTCAGGAATTTAGTACAGAATTCTGGATTTTGAGGATTTTTTTATAATTTTAATAAGATTTCCAGTGTTTTGTTTTTATTTTTTAGTGGTTCTTGGATATGTGCTAAAATACGATAAGATATATCACATATATTTTTGACGAATTTTTGGAGGTGTTTTGAATTTTTTTCTTAGTTGAAATAAGGAAATTTAACATGTTTTTTATACTTTTATAAATAGGAAAATAGCTTTAATTTACCTGTAAAAATAAATGTGATAAATATATTTTCCAGGCACCTATCATAATTTTCCAACCAATTTTAGAGTTAATATGTTATTTAATACAATTAAAATACAATAAACAAATTAAACCATGCTTTTAGGGACTAAAATGTAATTTCCACGAAGTTATTATGCATTTAATAACGTTTGAACTAAGTCCATGGTACATACAAGTAAAATACCCAAATATATTCCATATTTAATGTATTAACAAGAGTATAAATGAAATAAAAACAACTTAGAGGTAAAAATATGTGATTTATCCAAAAGTTTAACACTAATATCACAAATTCTAGGACCAAATAATAACACACGATCGGAGGGGTTCCATGCAAAATTCCCACCAACCCACGCGTACATGCATATGAGGTGACCTGACACCAGACTAAAGTACAACAAAGGAAAGCTTCGGGTCTAAAGAGTAAATGTTACATAAATATTACAACTAGAAAGTAAAGTTATATATTAAACGATAAATACAAAAAGGTGGGAAGGGGAAATGTGCATATAGCCCCAAATATGCGCGCAAACGAATGGTTGTAATCACCTCACTTATCCATGTGATATGCAGACAATGACGGATGACGTGTCGCTGCTGAAGAGCTGAGATTAGATCTCAGCCGAGATCTGAAGGCTCTTGTGAGTCCAATCCAGCGGTTGGTGCTACGCCTGACGATTGTTCTTCACCCTATGGCTTCCAACTAATCTGGAAGTACAACTCAAGAACAATCGGACGATGTGCTTTGATTAGCCTCCTACGTGATCCTGACGTCGTCCCTTATTGTAGAGATACTCTCTGTGTTCCTAATATGATTCCGCCGTTGATAGATGCTTCAAAAAGGTCCAGACCTCAACGATGGAGGACTGGAGCGTTGGGACACCCGAGCGACTTGTAGGTTCTGTTTCTGGGCTCCAGAGAATCTTGTGGGTTCTTTGACTTATGCAAAATGGTCGAGAGTCGAGGGTGATGCTCCTTGACCCCCTTGGGTGCAAAAAAGGGGAATGGCTAGTAGAGGTGCTCTGAATGATGAATCTCCATTTCATTACACTTATTCTTTCATTTTAGCCTTAAATCCCTAGCTCCATTCATCTAAATAATATTAAATTGTAAAAATATCATTCATTATTTGTACTTATTTAATACCAAAATAAAAGAATAAATGAAATAAAAGAAAATCAATGAACTGTCAAAGATACTGAATGATCCTAGCCCTCGAGTCCAAGTGGATATTGACTTGATCGACCCAGAATAAAGTAGGAGGAGATGGGGCAAATTAATTGCATAAAATTCAGCTAAAACCCTAATTTAATTCCTTAATAATTGGTATTTTTGGCCCTATTTTATTCTTCATCATTTTTTGCATCAAATAAATAAACTTTGATCATGAAACATGTAAGAACTAATGTATAGAAAATATAAAATTAATTGCACTGAAAAATAATACATAGTGTGATTGGGACACACGGAACAAAACATCGTAAACTGAACTTCACAAACATGTATCTTCTCCTTATGAACTCTAAATTGCCCAAACTCATCTTTATTGTTCATAAAATTCATTTATCTATCTAATGAAGATGATTTCATTAAAATCTGAGTTAAGATGCAACATTTGGGTTTTGAGTCCAATTGTACTGTATACTTGTATATAATCTACAAAATATTCATTCTTTTCATTTATGCATTTCCTTTATTTTTATACACTTGTATATATTGTATACATTACTAATAAAATAAAAAATAAAGAATAAAAGGATTAACAATACATTAAATAAATAAAGTCCCCTAAAATACAGATAAAATAAACATATGTATATACATGTATTTATTTACAATAATAAACAAAAATGCAAAAAATATAACAAAATAAAGTAAATGTGTATTTAGACTTGCTAAAAATAAATAAAATAATAAATAATATCATTGTATATTAAAATAACCATAAATAAATTAAAATACATAATATATAAATATATAAAGGGATTTTTACCCGGCAGACCCTGGAATCTTTTGCAATTACCGCCACGACCCTCAAAACATCGATATTCCTCTCACGACCCTTAAACTTGCACCGTTTTACCACACGAACCCTCCGTCTGTGTGTCGTCTCCTTCGTAACCTAACCAGAGTCTATATGGTAAGCCTTGTACGATACAATCGCTAGGGATGTGCCACGTGGCCTGGGTTTAGGGTTTTGGCAGGAAGCTCGGATAAAGAGGGACACGACGCTTCGTCCCCTCCAATTCCACCTCGCGACCGTCGATCTGCTTCTTCCTTCTCACGTCGTCGACCTCTCCTCTGCTTGCTGGACGACCTCGACGTCTCCCACCCCTACCTTTCGCACACCATCGCGTTGGTGGCCACGGAATCTCTTCTTCATCGATCGACCGAATCAAGGTCCTTCCGCTTTAGGGTTTCATTAGCGCACGGAGAGGATGTTGAATAGGATAGGGTTCTAACTCTTGCTTGCCTTTTTCTTGGTATCGAACATGCAGGTGTTGACAATGGGTTGATTCGGTGGACACGAAGGGATCCTCACCATCTGCGTTAGGCATGGAGGGTATTTCAAATGGACGCGAGGAATGAAGGGAGAAAAGTACTTGCTTTGAAGTGACCAGAGGATCGGCATCGATCCAGACACTACCTCTTGGTTTGATCTTATGGAGGCAATCTCTGAGGTGGTACCTTGGGAGCCAAGGTGAGAAATCACTTTGAAATATAATATACCTCACATTAGAGGGAGCAAGTTTGCCGAGATCATGAGCGAGAAAGACATGATGGAAATGTTCAATGCACACAACGATGGAATCGAGATCGAGCTTGTAGTGGAGATGACTGATGTAGAGGCTCTGAGTTACATCCAAGCCAAGGAGTTTCTCAGCAAGAAGAATGCAGATCTGATGGGTGCGGAGAACCCCGGAGGCTCCGTGGATCCCGTACCGCATGGGGAGAACGCCCGAGGCAACATGGAGCCACAGCCCCAGGATGTGGATAATGGAGGTGCCGGAGCCTCTAAGATGACATTGTCATTTACATACGAGCAGCTGGACTGGAACATGGGTGAGGAAGGAGCCGTGGACAAGGTTTGGAAATGGCTTAATAGTGAAGTAGGGACCTCTACTGGGATGACAAGGGAGAATGTCAATGACAGTGGAACTGAGGCAGCACCTTTGGGTGCTCATGGGACAGAGTCTGCTCTTATGGGTGATAGTGGAGCGAAGGTCGCACCTTTGGGTGCTCCAGGGACTGAAGGTGCACATGTGGAGGCTCATGGGACAGAGGCAGATGTGGGTGCTCCTGGGACAGAAGGAGCACCTCTGGAAGCTCATGGGACAGAGGTAGATGTGGGTGCTCCTGGGACAGAAGGAGCACCTCTGGAGGCTCATGGGTCAGAGGTAGATGTGGGTGCTCCTGGGACAGAAGGAGGACCTCTGGAGGCTCATGGGTCAGAGGTAGATGTGGGTGCTCCTGGGACAGAAGGAGAACCTCTGGAGGCTCATGGGACAGAGGCAGCTGTGGGTGCTACCGAGAAAGAAGGTGCACCTGTGGAGGCCATTGGGACAGAGGCAGCTGTGGGTGCTACCAAGAAAGAAGGTGCACCTGTAGAGGGTGGAATCTCGCTTGGAGAAGAACCTTATACCCACATCAAGCGCATAAGAGCGTGTGGAGGTAGAAAGACACCTATCCAGTCCCCATTCAAGCGAAGACGCATGAGATCAGGGGTAGGATAGAGGCCCAATGAGAAGTACCAACCAGACCCCAATTCTGATTCATCTGATTCCATTTTCAGTGTTCTTGACGCTGATGTGGAGGACAGTGATGAATCAGATGACTTTGATGGCCTTGTCTCCGAGAATAGCTATCATCGTCTTCTCGATTCAGATGTGGATAACGTGAGTGACTACGAGGGCCCTGACGCCAATGTCGATTTGGATGCCCCATCCTTTGAAGTAGAGACTGAATTTCAAAGCCAAGAAGCATTCCGATCAGCCCTTGCATCTCACTGCATCAGCAAGGAGTTTGCTGCAAAATTCATCAAAAGCGAAAGCACCAGAGTCACAACAACGTGCAGGGAGGAGGGATGTCCTTGGAGAATACACGCCTCCTTGATTGGAAACAACAACAGGTTCAAAGTGAGAACTTTGGTGGCCGACCACAGTTGCGCTTCGAACAGTCTCGCGGGAAACACAATGGCTGGAAAACGCTGGGTATCACACCAGATTTCGAGTTGGGTGATGCAGAACCCCTCAATCACAGTGAAGCAACTTTCTGATAGGATCTTTGAAGCGTACAAGTTACGATTGCCATATATGACCATCTATAAGGGAAAGAGGATGGCATCAGATGCATTATTTGGGAGTGTTGAGGAGTTATATGCAAAGATCCCCTCCCTTGTTGCAGAATTGAAGCAGCGTAATCCAACCAGTGTCATCCGTTACTTCTTGGAGGAAAATGACTCCTTCTTTAGATGTTTCATCTCATTCAAAGCTAATAGGGATGGCGACATGTTTGGATGTAGACCTTTCCTGGGGTTGGATGGATGTCACTTAAAGGGGAAGTACTTAGGCACATTGTTGTCTACTACTGCACTAGATGCATCAAATGGGCTCTTCCCCATTGCATTCGCGGTCGTTGAGAACGAGTCCAGCATAACGTGGCACTGGTTCTTGCAGCATTTGGACGAGGCCATCCAATGCGGCGAAGGAGATGGTCTAACAATTATCTCAGATGGTCAGAAGGGACTGGAGGCTGCGGTGAAAGAAAGATTTCCATGTGCTGAGCATAGAGCGTGTATGTGACATGTCTACAAGAACTTCAAGATGAAGTTCCCAGGTTCTGATTTGGAACATATATTATGGTCAGCTGCTCGAGCTTTTGAGTCAAAGCAATTTCTCCATTGGATGAAAGAACTTCAAAAAGCAAATCCAAGAGCTTTTGATTACATGATGGGAATCAACCTCAAGTGGTCGAGATCCCAATTCTCCACAGCAGCACATTGCAACTACATCACCAACAACCTGAGCGAGTCTTTCAATTCATGGATTAGTGATGCCCGTCATCTGCCAATATGTGATCTAATAGATTGGATTAGACAGAAGATGATGGCAACTATCGAAGAGCAGAACGAAATGTTCCAAAATGCGTGGAGTGATGGTTTCTACCGCACTGGATTAGGTGAGGACCTCCACCAAGAATCTACAGGGGTTCATCGTAAGAAGGTCAAGCGAGAGCAGCATAGAGGTGGAATGTCCCAGCGGTCGGAATGTATGTGATCTTGCAGCAAAACAATGCACATGTAGGCGATGGCAGGTCACCGGCATGCCGTGCACACATGCTTGTGCAACCATCTCAAGTTTGCGCAATGTAAATGGGGATGGGTACTTATCAAATTACTATAGCATATCACGTTATCGACGAACCTATGCGGAGTCAATCGCACCTTTGCCTGACAAGTCCTGCTGGACACCAATCAAGTTATCCTACAAAGTATTGCCGCCACACTCCATGAGGCCTCCAGGAAGGCCAAAGAAGAACCGCATAAGAGCGAGGGACGAGGAGAAAAAGACCCAACACAAATGCACAAGGTGTGGTTCTTTTGGCCACCATAAAAACACTTGCAAAAATCCAATAAATCCACGACAAATGGCTGTTGACAATGAGCCACATGGAAGCCAAGTGCGGGCATCCATGGAGGATCTAACTGAGAGAATCGGTACTCAACAATCTACTACATTGGGAGCTAGAAGGTATGCCAGAATCTTTACTCATCGCTCTTCTGATTTTGGCGAACTTTTTAGAGATTGATTGCTCCTTGCAGTGGAGTGGCTATTAGGGCAAAATCCTATAAAAGGGCCACCAAGGATAAAGGAGACGCTGGTCCAAGCAGGGCAAAGAGGGGTCGCCCAAAGAAAGCGGCTCGAATCGGTAAATTCCATAACATTTAGAATTTTTATCTTGGAATTTCTTGAGAACAATTTACATATTTCAGGTGTTCAAGAACAATGATTAACCACACTGAAGTTGGAGTCCCATCCCCATACATTTGCAGGTCTGAATGGATGCTAAATTTTAATATGTTAATTTCTTTTAAACGAGTGTGCAGATGATGGGACCTTTTTACTTCCATGTAGGTGTATCGATAGGGAACAACTATTTTTGAGGAACTGTTTGGATGAAGCATGCTGAAGCTGCTCGAATCTACTGCTTCATCCATAATGTCTTTTTTTGTTTTACTTGCTGTGTATTTTGTGGGGTTTTTGTGATCATTATGTAACGCAAATAATATCTTAGAGTTACTTATGGTCTGGACTAGATATGAATATGGACTTATTTTGTTGATGATGGTCTTTTAATGAATGAGTGGATATTCACGACATTACTGTTTCGATTGCATTGCAGGCCAGACTTTTCTTGAGATTTTGCAGGACAAATGCATGAACAAGAACACTACAGAAGTGTTGACATTGACATCGACCAACACTAAGAAAGAATGGAGCAAGAATGGAGCATACACCCAGGAACACTAGACTCCCATTGAGGTAATACATATAATTGTTCCCAATACATTCTAGATAAGTTTACTTGCGAGGAATACAAGTGCACAAGCTGACAGGACCTTGACATAAAAATATATGTTCTTGATTTGGACTCTTATATTTTCAAGTTCACAATTCATCTCCTTCAACTCTTCGGTCAGCTTTCCTAACTCTTGCAATAGTCGTAACACCGTTTTCTTTTCTTTTGTGAGGTCTCGTCATTGGGCGTGTTGTCATCAACCCAATCAAAAAAATCGCAGCTCCGATCAGGACATGTGTAGAATTTCCTTCCCTTGCTCCATGGTCTTGACGACATTTTCATCGCAGCAAGGTTTCGACATTCACATCGAACGCGATCGTTGCCGGAGATGCTGGAGGCAGAGAGCTGCTCCATCTCATAATCTACAAATAGTGTCAAAATGTATTTCTGTAATGTAAACATTCGTGTAATAATTGTTGACAAACACATACTTTTAACCAGAAATAAATTTTTTTCAAGGTGACCGTATACAATCTTACCTCCTGGCCGAGTAGCAAAAGAAGAGATTTTGTGATGTCTCCAGCTTCGAGCATAACGTGAACCAACTCTTGCAATATGGCCTTTAAATAAGTTGGTTGCAGCTTGGAAATAGCCGTTGGAATTGGTGGGGGGAAATTAGGGCATGCCCCTCAAATGGTCCACAAATGAGGGGTAAAATAGTATCTTCACTTCTCACATAACGTCTGTTACTGCCCTAAGAGACGGATGCAAACCCGAGGGTCTGCCCGTTAAGGGTTAGCAAGTTTAGGGGTCGCGAGAGGAATATCGATGTTTTGAGGGTCGTGGCGGTAATTGCAAAAGATTCCAGGGTCTGCCGGGTAAAAATCCCATATATAAATGCTTATAAAATAGTAAATAAGTAATAATAGATAATAAATAACAACGTAAAAAATAAATAAAAATCATATAAAAATAATGCATAAAATAAGAAATATTTTTTATGTTTCAATTTTTCCTAATTTTGTTTTCTTCTTTCCTTATGTATTTATTTATCTCTCATTTCTTCTTCATATTTTGTTCTCATTCGGGCAGAGGTGACCCAATGAGGTTGCGTCGTGAGTTGACCTCAATCAACTGCATTGTCTTCAACCTCTTCCCGTATCAAAATCACGAGACTTCACCTACCACCCGCTTTCACCACGTTTTCATGCTTCTCACAATGCCCAACTCAACTAGCCTTATTCATGAAAAATCATGTAGACACAATGCCCCATCACTACCCTATGTTGTGTCAGTCGAGCTTCGATTCAAGAGGCCCTTGGTCACCCCTTGCCTGTACAAAAGCCCCCTTCCAACATTTTGTAGGTTGTTCCCTTTTATTCTCGACCTTATCCCCTTGGATCTGCACCATGGTGGCGCACCTAGTGACAGGAGGTTGCGAGCCACGATTCTCAGCGATGGGGGTCATTGATTGAGGGTGGTTCCACCATTGCCGGAGCATGTCTCCAATCGGTTCTGCCTCCTTGCTCTAGGGCCAAGTCGAGGCCATTTCCCAGCTTTCTTAGGTAATATATGTTACCGTCTTTTAATTCCGCATTTTATTTGACATGTTTTCTATTATTTTAGTATAGATTTAGGTTAATCTCAGTACGTTGGAGCTTTAGAGCTCCGGCCTTTGTCCCACTGTTTCAGCCCTTGTCTCGAACACCACCACTTCATTTCTCTTCCATTTCTTCACCTCACCACTTGTCCCATTCCACTTCTCTTCCAATAAAGGCCCTGAGAGCTCTGTCAGAGCTTTTGTCATCCTTTTCTTGCAGGAATAGTCGCGGGAGGACCCCTTTGAGGGGTATCACCATCAAGAATAGGTTTTTAGGTGACATCGAGGTCTAGGCCCCATCGATGGGGTCCAAACATTTTTGAGATCATCCACCACTGCGGAGGACCTCCAGGTCCACTTTGCACCTTGGTACCCCTCTAGGTGGCCGGAGCAGTGGCGCGATTGTCGATCGAAGGAGCTTCGCCACCCAATTCTTCACCATTCTTCTTAAGGGCTCCATCTCCATCAGATTAGGAGGCTCGCCTAGGTGTAGCAGCAACCGTCCGATGGATTCCACTATTTATCTTCTGTCCTGGCCTCCCTTATAATCCCAACCATATATCGTCGAAGCATCATCGTTAGATCTCAGTTGGATTGCATAACTGGAACATACTTCACCATCCGTTACGCACACTTAGGGGATAAATTATATTTTTTGCCCCCTGCTTTTTTTATTAGCCAATTAGTATTTAAATATTTCATATGCATTGTGATATATTTGTACTCATTAGACCTTAAACTTTCTTATATTCATATTTTAGTCCTTTGCTAGGTCAGCTAACGTGTCTCCCCACGTGAGATGCTAGGCTATTTTACATGGGGCCTTCTCTGAATTTCTATATTTATTTCTAATCTTGCATTTTGTTTAAATAGAGTAATATTTCTGTAAATTTGCACACAAGGATCTAAATTTTTCTAGAATTGCATTTATAGCCTTATGGGCGAATATTAAATGAATGTTTAATTAAGTATATTGTTCAAAAATATCCTAAAAATCACCAAAGATAAAGAAAAAACTAAAAATCACAAAAATATTGTATTTAGAGCATTTTAACTTTATTTGATTTGTTAAACTTTCAAAAAAGTCAAGTTCCTTTTATTTTATACATATATCTAACATCCATATTATATATATTATCTATATTTATATATTATTATATCTATATTATTAAATTCAAAATCAACGAAATATTTGCAAAATTAAAAATTATAAAAATATAAAACAAATTAAAACCCTACAAAAATAATTTAAAAAGGATAAAGGAAAATAAATAAGAAATTAAAACTAATTAAATAGTAATTAATTGGTGATTTCTCAATCTATCCCATAGCTTCTTGTGTTCGACACTCCATCATATTTACCCTATACACATTCATTGCAAAGTTACAATAAATTTTAACTCACACTTACATTTGCATTGCTTATTTATCATTGTGGTTTGATTATTGTCGACTCACTTGGGTTGGGTGACGTGCATTGTGAGAATGGTCGATACAACGATTGCCAGATTCGATTTGTCGGACACTGTAGACCCTCCAAGATCGGACCCTTGGTACACTGATCCTAACGTGATCAAAAAATTGTGCCATTGCTAAGGAGAAACGGAGTATAGATTCTTTTATTCACTTATATACTTATCTTGCTTTGTATATTATCTTTACCTATTTTATTTTCTTTTTTATATAATTTATGAATTGTTCTGACCCATCTTTTATTAGAATCTTCTACAATTATGAAAAATAAGCCATATACATAGAAGATCCTAGGAAAAACTTTGGACAAAGAGGAGACCAAATCAAATGAATCTCAAACTTGCATGATATTGGATCAAAGGTAAACAAATATTACCACGTTGAATGTACAACCACATGCTTACGTCATACATATGAATAAGCCATCAACTTAAAAAATACATCCTTGAGTTGCATATAGTACGCAAACTCTTACTAAAAATGGAAAATATACAATTCACATGCACTCGAGCAAATGAGAATCCTAGTCAAAACATAACATCATAGGGTGAAGTACACCATCTTGTATGCGTATATCATCTCTCTAGTCAGTGAGAATTGAAATATGGCTATTTTTTATAAGCATCTCTAGTCAAAACATAACATCATAAGGTGAAGTACACCATCTTGTATGACAACATTTGAGCCTAAAATCACGTAACATCAAGATTGAAGAAACCACAGACTCCCTTAGACTTGACTAACCACCATTCTCATCTATAGAATAGAAAATAACACTTTTCTATGATCTGCTATGAGAGAGAAATTGCTACAGAGAATACAAGGTCACTATTCTAGTATCATTAAAAGTATGCACATTATACACCCATATTTATAATTATTTCCAAAACATTATAGCACACCTTGGTTCATAGCAGGTACTTGTAAATAGATAGTTTACCGTGAAATAAACTGCTGCTTAAAAGGCTTACAGTCAAAATCATTGTCAAACAACAGGGGCAAAGTATACTTGAATGAAATGAATAAACCAATGAATAGGCCTAAACACCAATTCTCGAGTGTCCAAGAACCCTTGAATATTTTTTATAAATAAAAATACAATTCACAACTGTTTGTGATGAAACTTTGTATATACACATAAGCTCAACAACAATAATAAGTCTTTGCGAATACTATGCGGGATAACTTCATGAATTTGTTGCCTCGGAGTTCTGAATTACACCACTTTATAGAAAACGTGAAACATGATCATTAGAGATTAATGATCATTCTTTCTTCGATTAATCAAGAAGATGAACCCACAAAGGAATGGCATTGCAAATTATTTCTCGGGAACTCCAATACTAAGACACGATTTTGCATTACATGTGGGTTTATGTGGATGATTAATTAAAATACAATTTACATTTTATTTTGGGATGTGAATATGATTCACATTTTTCCAATGGCATGATTGCAATATTTCACAAGATAATTATGAATTATTTTGGTGAAATAATTTACAACAATTTTTGTTGTAAATCCTGGAGATATCTTGAGATAATGTATCTCATGAGATAATGAGATCTCATGGGATGTTGGTAGCCATCCCCCTTTTTAGGGGATATGGTTTATCTCCTCATTATCTCCAAGGATAATTAATTGATTTGATTTGAATTTAAATATAATTATTTATTGATATAAATTAAATTAAATTAATTGTTGTTGTATTTTTACAATAAGATCATAGACATTGAAAGAAACACAAATCAATCTCAACCATTGATTGTGTATTGTCCATGGATTGGGATCCATGGACTCCCAAAACCTTATATAAGAAGAGGCATACATTGCTCTTCAATATACATGATTAAAATGAATGTTATCTCTCTTTCTTCTCTACACGCCAATCCTCTCTCTCTCTCTCTCTCTTATAATGGCCGTTCACCATGGAGCCATTGTGAGAGTCGTCATCGATGCAGCATCATCGTTATGTTGTCGGATCATCTACTCGTGGATCTCCATCTCCTTCGGTGCGTCTCGCTCGTGAAGAAGATGTTGGATCTCGTGTGACGAGATCAGGAGATCTGCCGCTTGGATCATCAACATGGATTGCGAGGAGCACGCGATTCATCCCCGCGCTCGCAAGCGTCTCCTCCGTCAGATCGGTCTTGAGACAGGAGGTCTCTTGGTTTAGAGACCTTGATCGCAACCACGCTTCAAGAGGTAATCCTATTACTTGTTTGTGGTTTAGATGAAACGATTCGAGAAGTATTCTTGGATCATGTGGTTGCATCACATAAAAATTTTAATTTCCGATGCCCGGAGCAACTAGTGCGACTAGTCGCTCTCGATCGCATACGATGCGATCATCACCCTTCCGTGATGCGTTTGAGGATTTTCCCCGTATCTTTCAAGTGGTATCAGAGCCAGGTTGTCGAAGGTTTTGGATGATATCCATGAACCTACGACGATTTGGGTTCGTGAAAATTTTAGCATTTCAATTTTCGCAGTCTGTCTTGTGATAAAATTTCGGCCATGTGTAAAATGTTTAAACATGAAATTTTAAATTGGATAATGTTTCTCATTTATTAATAAAACAGTAGGATTTGAGTTTGCGTGATTTGGAATCCGATAACTCAAGATATTATCTTTTTAATAACCATATATCCACTGTTTCGGGGACTGCGGATCATGACGTAATTAAAATGTTAATTATGGATTTGAAACGCCTTGAAATGCATGCAAATCAATTAGGTTCTGTTATAAATTAAATTATCAAACTTTAGGAACTTATTTTTCTTAATTTGGATTTAATTTGATTAGGATATGGTAATTTTAGTAAGTGAGGGTCGCTGCTGAAATTACTTTCCTAATCAAGAACCTAGTGATTGTCATTTAAGAAATTAGTAAAATTAAATTGTTTAATTTCCTGGAATAATTGTACATAAATATTTGTTATATATTTGATGATAATTATTTCCATAAATGACATTGCCCTAACCAATTATTGATTAGATGCGATCTAGATCACAAATTGGTTACATGATCTACATGATCTACATTCCAACAAATATGTTGCTTGAATAAGATTTGGGATTTGTTTAGCAAATCTCATTATAATACTAATCAAAATGGTTTTGATTATTATCATTATATGGTATAACTTCGATTGAAAAACCGATGATCATCTCAAAGTACATAATGATCTATGTGACATTGTCCTTTCCTGAGGTGGATATGGTGTCTAGTCGGGGAGCGTTGGGGTAGCGGGTTGCACCGGATGTGGTCCGTCCCACTCCCGTCGGTACTGGCCATGACAACGGGTAGGGACTCGATAATGCCGGAGAAGTCAAAGTGTATTTTTCTACTTATTAAAATTCGAATAATACGTACTTTGAGATTATATCCATTATTCAAGTAATAATCAAGTTTATTGATTGATAATTAGATTGATAATTAATTTAATGTGATTAAATTGATTATATCCAATTAAAAATACTCTATTATGAATAGATGTGTATTTCCCTTGGAAGAATTAATTATGTGAATATGATTCAGGATAATTAATTATTACAATTTGAATATGAGGTGGAGGATCACATAAGTGACATCCATGGTCTCCCGTCAAGGCAAAGGATTCTGTTGCCAGATGTTGTATATAGGATATGCCTGTCTGAAGTGACAGATCCTGTATATGATTTATTTGGATCTGGTTCTTTGCTTCTAGAAAGAGTAAGGCCGTATATGTAGTGACCCCAATATCGGGTCCTCATATTAGTAGGGTGATATTGGATTGCGTATAACGAGTATTAAGCTTGTTGACGGTTGGTTCAATTAATGACGGGTCAGCATCATCTTAGGGGTGGTGGGCCCAGGTGTTAAAGACCGAATTGGGAAATGCAAGTTGGACTTGCAAGGTGGAATGTATTCCCGCTTCTTTTTATCGGAGTCGTATGTTCTCATATTATTGGGATGTGACGAAGATAGGAAAGGAGATGCCAGATCTTGCCAGAGATATAATGGTAAGAATATCTCTTACATTGAAAGTGATTAAGGGAATGAACTTTCATTGTTGACAAGGCAAGACAACTTTGATATAAAAATTCCTAAATCAAAGAAAAATATGTATATATATTATATACCCTTATACTATTTTCTTGTTTCAGATAATCCTTCATTAAACCCACTCAATGTTATACTCAATAATAACTAGTAAAATATCAAGGATTGGACTCATGATCCAGACATTGTACTTGTAATTGGACACATAATGTATGTGGTTGCAATGTGCAAGTTTCCTCAACAAAATGAGGAATGACAGTTAAATAAGACAATAAGACATCACCTTAGGGTTTGTATGTCTCTATAGTCTTGTTTTTTCATTGAGTGTACTTTGGAAGTGACATGTCGATTATGATCGCAATTGTCAAATAATCCTTTATAAAATCTAAGAAGATGTTCTGGCATACATATGTGCTCTAGACATTTAATCATGATTGACATGGTTCTCTGCATTATGCAAAATGGTGACTCGAAAGAGATGATGTATTCAAAATGTTTGAATATCTACCTGAACCTAAGTCTCTAAGAGTTAAGATGTATGTAGATATGATGAGTGTCATCATTCTACTATCTATACTCAAGTCATTAATGAAGCTTCATAATAATCATTTTGTATGAATTTATTGAAGCATGTATAAATGTTGAAGTGCTCTTGTATTGAAATCTTTTGAATTCAACATAAGAGATTCTTTGTCTTGAACAATGGTTGTTTATAGATGAAGAGAGCACAGTGGAAGCGTGGGTTGGACCCATGTGAGAAGGAAAGTCAGAGAGTTTATTGTGCTTCTGTGACTTCCATATGACATCCAAAGAGTTGGATGAATGCCAATACTGCAATAAGTTGATGTGATGATAGTATAACTATCAAATATGTCTAAAATCCTTAGTGAAGGACTCAGACACAGCATCAGAATAATCTATATATAATCATTGACTCTGACTTACTTATTTCATAAGATAAAGTCTGACAATTGTATCCCAATCTTCTAATGACATTTGCAATTTAGTTGCATATATATTAGAAGATTAGAAATTTGATCTTAAGGTTTAGTAGTCATCTACATGGATATTGCTGTAATTGTTGCAGCAATCTCTGTTGGATAGATAAACTTCATATTCTCAGTGGGAGAGCCCTTAGTCTTGGAGAATGTCTCTATGACCTAGATATTAGAATACACTCATTGTTTGTTTCTAAATGTTGGAAATAAACATGAATTCTGAGATAGAACTGTTATAAAGAGTTATGATGGATATATTTCAGATAGTAATCTAACATCTAGTGGACTCCACAAAATTAGAAAATTAATGAATGGTTCATTAAGATTTCTAATATTGAAAATTAAACCTTTAAAAGATCAGTAGGAGGATGAAGATCATTTGACAATGATCTGGCATCAAGTCTTGGACATTTATCTGTTGATTTGATCAATAGACTAGTAAGATATGAAACTTTAGAATGTCTAAAATTTAAAATCTTACATACTTGTGAATATAGTATTCAAAGTAAAATGTCCAATACACCCTTCTCTGGGAAAGGTGTAAGATGTCAAGGTATTCGGGGTCTCATACATATTGATGTATTTAGATCATCTATATCATAGTGAACATCATGGATATATGATATCTATTGATAATTATGTATGATATGAGATTTCTTCTCTCCACCTAAGAAACCTTTGAAATGTTCAAAGATTTCACAATTTTGGTTTAGAACCAAAATTTGAAGGAAGATTAAATGAATTTGATCTAACCAAGGTAGCAAGTACCTATTGGATGAATTCAAAGAATACCTCTTGAAGATATGAATATCATTTCTATCTCAATTCTCCTAACAACCTAAACTCAATGGAGTTGTAGGGAGATACAATTGGATCATGTGTGACATGATTTGATCAATGATGAATTTTAGCATAATTATCCCTTAGTTTCCAGGTATATATGTGTAGTAGAGACTACAATATATATCCTTAATAAGGTTCCATGCATGTAAACTGGAATCTAGCACTTGAGAGTGCTACTTCATTAGGAAAATAAAGGATGGTATTGGATACTTACTTTATAACCCTGAGATTCTTAAAAGATATCATCTCTGAGAATGTGATTCTTAGAGGATGACTCTCTTGAGAATCAAGATGAAAATGAAGTGTAGGAACTCATTTAATCTTGAGAAGATAATGAGGCTCCTGAAATCGGGAACTAAAAGGACAATCAAAGATGAAACACTTAATACCTCTTCAAATGATTTTGAGGATGTATTCCATGTGTCAGTTAAGTCTGACAATGGACTTCATGTGATGAAGCTCCTGAGGATCATGACATGGAAAGATGGATTTTAGCAATAAAGTCTAAAGTTGACTTCATATACAAGTGTTGTATATGGACCCTCGAGGATCCACCTATAAGGGTAAGACTCGTTAAGGTGTAAATGGATCTTCAAGAGAAAGGGAACCCGATGAGAAGGTAGAGACCTTTAAAGCACGATTTGTAGCCATGAGCTACACAACGAAGAGAAGACATCACTTGCGATGAGACTTGCTCTTATGTAACCATGCTTAAACACATCGGATTATTGCTAACTGTAGCTACACAACTTGGCTTTGACACCTTCGAGATGGAAGTCAAGATTGCATTCCTCTATGAATACCTCACTGAGGATATTCACATGAAGTAGCCCCACGGCTTCATGGTCGAGGAAAGCAAGATGTGCAAGCTAAAGAAATCCATCTATGGACTCAAATATGCTTCTTGAAGTTGGACCATAAGATTTGACGAAATTATAAATGTTATGATTTCAGATAGAATCTTGATGAACCATATGAAGCTTAGTGGGAGTGCCTTTGTGTTCATCGTGCTAAATGTAGATAAATCCTAATCATTTGGAATGATATAAGGATGATAATAAGTGTTTTATAGACTGGCTATTCCATATCTTGAAATATGATTTCAAGGATACCTCTTACATCTTAGTTCTGAAGTTGTTCAGAAGCAAAGAGAAGAGGTATTGGGACCGTCAAATTTGTAGTACACCTTGGACATATTCCATTCTTAGAAATCCCAAGAAAGGCTTCCTTCCCTTTTGATACTGACCTATTGACGAATCCAAAAATCGCGGCTTTAAGAAGTTGTTTTTATCGTCGTTCGTGTTAAAATGATATGTCGTTCGTTGTAGGCGGCGATCGGAATCGGTCAAGAAATAACCACAAAAATTATTTGTCAAATTCAATCAAGTGGTTTTATGTTTATTTTGCTTGGGCAAGTCCCAAGGTCGATCACAAGGAGGCAAAGGAACAACCTAGAATTATGTCTATCAAGATTCGTGCACGATTTTCGAGGCATTTTTTTGGAATTTTCAATGCAAATAAAGGATGTAAGATGCAATTTTTGGCCTATTTTAGGGAGTAAAATATCAACTATGTTCAAACGATGTCTGAAAAATATGAAACTTGACCACAAGGTAAATTATGATTAAATGCGTGCACTGTAATTTTTTGGGAATTTTTGGATGCAATATGAATTTTTTATAGATTTTTAAATGCAAACAAAATGAATTTCAATATTTAATTATGAATATTAAACCTACTTATTTTGGAGGACAAAATTATCTAAGATCTATCACTAGGTGATTGATCTCAGAAAAAATCCTAAATCTCGAAAATGTTAGATTTAATACCTATTAAAAATTAAACACTGAAATATGCAAAATTATTTTTGTGAGGCAAATTATGCATGCAAATGCAATTCTTTTTGAGCACAATGTCAAGCACAATTAACTCTACAATATATGATTTTCGGGGATTTTTAGAGCAATGGTTAATCAATGGCAAATTTAAGAGCATGAAATGGGAAAAATATGCAATTTTTTACAGAACAAATATTTATTAATTAACATAGGTCACAAAATTGCCAACAATATGTCTAAGCGTAGAGAATTAATGGAATAACATCATGCTATTTTTGGCTAAATAAAATAATAAAATTATAGAGGTCCAAAACTGTAGGGGATTAAGGGGTATGTATGCAATAATAATAAAATGATACTGCAGAGGAGGGGCTTGTGCGTAACTACCAAGACGTCTGGGGTACTATATGCAATTTCTCCAGAGGGGCACGTGGCACGTGCCCTCCTGGTGGGCGGGTTGAAGCGCAAATAAGGCGTCCTCCGGGGGCTTCCCTGAAAATACTCCAACGGGTCACGTGCGCGACACGTGACCCAAACTGACGGAAGTGCTGACGTACTCCCCGGGATGCACGTGCCTCGCACGTGCGTGGGGGGTCTCGGGTCTGAGCGCCCGGCCGCTCGAGCAAGGCGATGGAGGCCCGGTCTCAAGTGAATGTGTCGGTGAAGGTGAAGTTTGCCTGGAGCGTTGTCGTAGATGATCGATGTCTCATCGGAGAAGAATCACTGGCGGAGTAGTGTGCGGAGTTGAAGATCGATGAAGAAGGTGATGTTGTTGTCGAAGGTGGCCGGTGTAGGCGATGGCATAAGTCACGGGCTGAAGTAGTCGCTGGCGATGGAGAGGTGGAGGTGCACAGTGGTTGTTGTCGATGTTGTTGCTGAGTGGCGTTGCTGTCGACCGTAGTGGAAAAGATGAGACGGAGATGCGTTGTTGTCGACGTGGTTGGCACGGCGGCGAGCAACGATTGTAGATGATGGAGCGAAGGTGGTTTGATAAGAACGAGTAGCAAGGTGGACGGAGGAGCTTATCGGGGGTGATAAATGATGAAAAGTAGCGGAGAGTGTACCTGAGGAGTGGGCTCGACGGCGGGCACGCCGGAGCTGAGCAGCGGCAAGGGTGGCTGAGCTGCGACGAGGCTCTGGGCCCCCGGTGACACCAAAAGGAGGGGTTTGCTGGCTGTCATGACCAGAAGGAGTTCCTTGTAGGTTGAACAGCGGATGGCTTGTACGAAGGGGGTAATGGCCCTGTTTTATAGGCGAGGAGCGGCTCGGTCGGAGATGGAATGTGGTTTCTTGAGATGTCACGGATTTGATGGATCGCAGATCGGAGATGGAGGAGGGGATCAGTGGGACGGAGATTTGACGAGGACAAAAAAGGAAGGAGAAGATCGGAGACGGTCGAGTGTGAGGGGGGAGGCGGCGACACGAGATTTGCGGGGCGGAGAGATTCGAGGGGCGGCGAGATTTTGGGAAAGGGGACCTGGAGGAAGACGAAGGACGTGGGTCGTCCGATCGGCCGAGATCGGACGGCTTAGGAGGAGGTACGTGGTGAGCTGGGGCGTGAGAGGGGAGAGCATGTGCTGGGCACGTGCGCGAGAGGCACGTGCGTCATTATATATATATATATATATTGAAAACGAATATATAAATAAGCCAAAATTGGCTGACACGTGGCGGCACCAGGTGCGGCCACGTGTCAACACCAGAAAAATCAAAAATTAAATAGCTTATAAAATCAAAAATAAATAGTAAATGGCCTTGGATTGAAAAAGTTTCTCATGAAAATTGCTAGTCTCGATGAGATCTACAACTTTCATGAGGACATTAAAACCAAAATCGATCAAATGCATAAAGTGATATTTTTGGGGTATCCCATGAACATAGAATACCTAGATTTTTGGCTTTTGTAATTTTTATGTTATTTTTAAAAAGATAAAAATCCGGAAAAAATATGATAAAATCAAAGATAAATAATTGCACAATAATCTATTTTTTTGGATTTTTATGAATTGATAAATTATGTACATAAAATAATAGGTCAAAAACTGCTAAGATAAAATATACAAAAGAGGCCCAAAACCCAACTTTCACATATGAGCTCTGATTCACTTGGACTTGGTCTTGTTTTGAAGGTAATTGAATGTACATTAGTTTAACAGTGAGTAGGATTAAATCGGACACTAGATGAGGAAGATATGAGGTTTTTAGTTCAGAAATCCTGAAACTAGGGTTTGGGTTTTTGGTCCACTTATTTGGGTTAGTTATTTTTTTGTATGTTTTATTTATTCTTGTTAGTGATATGTACACAGTGGAGGTAGTTTTGGCCTATTCGGAGTTAGCATGAATGAGTTAAAAATTGGGGAAATTATGCTATTTACAGGTCAATTTTTGCTGGGATTTTTGTCTTCTTATTTTATGCAGAAATTTGTGCTAAAATGCCATTATTATGAAATCATGCATGAATGCTAATTATGAAGAATAGATGCAGGAATGCTGTTGATTTTAAGGGATTTTAGCTTAATAAATGAGATTTAGAGTGATGAATTCGAGATTCATCACCTATCTAAAGGGATAACACCTCAAAGAGTTGAAGAAGTGGAATGCTAGAACTGCTTGCACTTGTGCATCAGTTACGAGGAGCTGAGGTGTATACTAGATGTGTACAAAACCTAGATATCTGCCATGCAGTGGGAGTAGTAAAGTGTTGCTAATACTAAAATGTAAAGAAAACACTTGATTGCGGTAATAACAAAATCTTCATAGATGACAAGGCCTTAGAGATAGTGATCTCTAAGTCTTATCTTCAAGAAATTAAGACTTTTAGATGGAGCTCTAAAAGGTCTTAACTGTGAATACCTTAGGAGATAGAGATATGCAGGAATAAGGGTATTCTGATGAGGATAGTAGAAATTACATACTGGTTATAATAATTATTATTGAACAATAGTGTCAAGGACGCTATAACTGCTTTATCAAGATTGAGTATTGGTTGCATAAGATGCAACATTCGCATTGGATGCGAGCACTGTTACCTGGGGATATGCAAGTGCCGTAAAAGGACTTGTCCACCTTTCCGGCCTTCTTTCATTTGGGTTGACGAGTCTCCGCATCCTCCCCTTTCTGAGATTCTGAGCTATAGACTTTTCCACCCCTCATTCTTCTTGGTTATCCATATTTCTTGATTTTAGCCTCTTTCGTCTCACTTCGTGTCGGCAACTATTGTAATGCCAGTCTAGCTTTCCCTTCCGTGGTCAGATCTGGTGTAGTCTCGCGGGAACAGAGTGGACTGATCAGCTTACCTAGCTATTTTCTAAAATAGCCTTTGATTGTCACATGAGTGTGGGTTTAAATGATTAGCCCATTAATGGCTCTTTAGGCTAGTGGAAGATTGTTGGACATGCAAGACCACAACGAGCCATTATGCAATAAATGTTATTGCACATATCATTCCCTAATCTGAAATGAAGAGTACCTAATTTGCATAATAGGGTCCCTTAGTACAATTGGGGTTATGTATCATGGCTATCTTAATGATCATTACAGCTGTTGATTCAATTATTGAATCATAGAGGCTGGTGCTTGGATGAATATTTAAGGAGTTAGATTGATGACTCATCAAGCACCGTCAAATGATTGTTAAGATGTGATCTCCAGCCCGAGTAGGAGATGGCAATCCTTTCTCACATAGGCTGACATCTGACCGACCTCTTGATGCAGGTCCTCTGCTTAGGAATAGAGATTCAGAGGTGTCGGATTAGTTAGGTCAAGAGATGACTTAAAAAGATCGAGATAACCAAAGTCCTATGTCGTATGCTGTCACGATATAGGCACGCATCCTCTGACCGGAGACAGATGTGTTACTATATGTTTGAGTATTGTACATTTGGCAGACCAATAGGTTGATGACCTAACCAAGTCTATACACCGACGCGCTGGTGTGCATATAAGGGCATATGAGTATTACTATCTCTCAAAGGGATCATACAGGTTCACTACTGAACCGAAGACATGAGCTCACTCATGAGATATTGGGAAGAATCAAATTCCATGCACGGTCGTCTCGCTTTGGAAGCTTGACTGAATTTGTAGGTTTGAAATATACTTTTGGAAAGTATATGATCAAGACCTAGGTATGATATATGCTTTTGGAAAGTATATGATCGATACCAACTTCCAATGATCAAATGAGAAACTTACTGATAAAACCCTGAAGTAGACAGTATAAAGCTGATCTAATACTTTGGGTTTATTATGGGTCTTCCAGTATGTAGGATGTACATGTATTGGGAATACCTGAGGGTGATGTGATCATAAACGATTGTATAACCATGACGCTTCCATTCCTAGGGAGTGATGAAATGGGTCTGGATTTTAGTGACTCCTTTCCGTAGAGAAGTAATCTGATCTTGGTCCAAATGTTGGACATTGATCTGAATGTGGATTTAGATGCAATGAGAAGATTAGATTTGCGGTTCTGATTTAATCAAGCATCTATGGGTGGCCCGAGATCTGGATTTGAGATTTGATCTCAATATCCAAGTCACTATACGTGGAACAATACAATCGTCTTGTCCTTATCTCCAAGTATCTGCGGAGAAAGCACATTATCCTTGAAAGAGTTCATGGATAATTTCATTGTTGATATATGTATCGGAGCATCGAGAAAATTGATAATTAAATGTGATTTAATTATCATGGATAATATGAATTTGATTCATATTATAAGGAGAGTTATCTGAGATAATTATATGTGATCTAATTAATCAAAGATGTGTATAATGTGAATGTGATTTATATTATTTTGGCACATGAGAATAGAGATCCAAGATGATTAAATACGATTTAATTATCATGGATATGAATAATATGGATAGTACTATCCGTATTAATCATATATATTATAAATGTGATTTATAATATATAAGAGAGAGCTATTTGCGATTTATATTTGTTGATTAATTATTGATGTGAATTGTATTCACATTGGATGATTAATTAAAAATATAATTTACATTTTGTTTTTGAGATGTGAATATGATTCACATTTTTCCAATGGCATGATTGCAATATTTCACAAGATAATTATGGATTATTTTGGTGAAATAATTTACAACAATTGTTGTTGTAAACGTGGAGATATCATGAGATAATGTATCTCATGAGATAATGAGATCTCATGAGATAATGAGATCTCATGAGATGTTGGTAGCCATCCCTCCTTTTTAGGGGATTTGGTATATCTCCTCATCATCTCCAAGGATAATTAATTGACTTGATTTGAATTTAAATATACTGATTTATCGATATATATTAAAATAAATTAAATTAATCATTGTTGTATTTTTACAACAAGATCATAGCCATTGAAAGAAACACAAATCAATCTCAACCATTGATTGTGTGTTGTCCATGGATTGGGATCCATGGACTCCCAAAACCCTATATAAGAAGAGGCATCCATTGCTCTTTCAATATACATGATTAAAATGAATGCTTTCTCTCTCTCTCACTTCTCTACACGCCAATCCTCTCTCTCTCTCTTATAATGGCCGTTCACCATAAAGCCATTGTGAGAGTCATCATCGACGCAGCATCATCGTTATGCTGCCGGATCATCTACTCGTAGATCTCCATCTCCTTCGGTGTGTCTCGCTCGTGAAGAAGATGTTGGATCTCGTGTGACGAGATCATGAGATCCGCCGCTTGGATCATCAACATGGATTGCGAGGAGCATGTGATTCATCCCCGCACTCGCAAGCGTCTCCTCCGTCGGATCGGACTTAAGACAGGAGGTCTCTTGGTTAGAGACTTGATCGCAACTACGCTTCAAGAGGTAATCCTATTACTTGTTTGTGGTTTAGATGAAATGATCCGAGAAGTGTTCTTGGATCATGTGGCTTCTTCACATAAAAATTTTAATTTATGCTTCCCGGAGCTACTAGTGCGACTAGTCGCTCCCGATCGCATACGATGCGATCATCATGCTTTCGTGATGCACTTGAGGATTTTCCCCGTATCCTTCAAGAGGGTGGTGGAGATGGGAAGGAGGAGGCGGTGGCTTTGGAAGAGGCGGTGGAGAGGGGGTGGCGGCAAGGAGGTAGTGGAGATGGGGAGGAGGCAGTGGTGGCTGGTAAGGAGGAGGTGGTGGAGAGAGGGTGGTGGCGAGGACGTGGTGGAGATGGGGAGGAGTCGACGATGGGTTTGAAAGGAAGGAGAATAGGCGATGGAGGAGGCGGGAGGTGGGTTTGAGAGGGGTGATTGAAAAAAATAGGGTTTAGAATGGCGGGGACCCGCGTAAAATTTCCCAAATTTTAACACCACATTACGACCACATTGTGGTCGCAAAGTCGAAGCAAAAACTTGCAACTATGTTGTGGCGGCCAAGTAGTCGCAACAAAGTCGCAATATGAATTGCGACTACATTCCCATTGCGTGTAGTCGCAAGAGTCTTGTCACAAAAATTGCATCTTCTTGTAGTGATAATGGAAGTGAATTTGATAAAATTTGAGCTTGTATGGAGAAGATATTGGTATGTGAACTTCGATTTATAGCTTTTTCATATGTGTGTCTCAGTTACACCGTGCATTAATTTTCTTGAGAATTATTTTTATATTTTTCTTTGTATATTTATGTGCAAGTTTCATGCTGAACAAATATTAATTTGAGGTATGTGCAGTGGAGAATAAAATTGGTGGAAAATGTGTATTTTTGATGAATTAAATTAGGGTTTATGATGTTATTTATGTACACTTCATTTCTCTATTTTCCCCTACTTTATTCCTGATCGACCAAGTCAATATTGACTTGGTCTCGAGGTTTAGTGTCATTCAATATTTGTAACACTTTATTCTTTTTATTTTATTTTATTTTATTCTTTATTTTGGAACTAAATACATGTATTTATATAGTATTTACAAGTTAATAAATTTTTGTTATTTTAGGTATATTAATGGTATATACATGCATTTTACTAGGGATTTAAGGTCAAAATGAATGAATAAAGGTGATGAAATGGAGATTCTGAGTGGGACCCTCAGAGACAACAATGACAAATGCACTATATTCTGACCTCAAGCCATGGATAATAATTCTTTGCATATGTGGCTCACTAATTTTTGACTCTGGATCTAATTAAGGGATATCTTGACAAAATGAGGGTACCTTTGTAAAATATTGAGTGATTGCCATGTCTCTTTGCTTGAGCAGCTTATCTCCAACATCTTCAATCGCGCATCATTTTTACGCGAGAATAACGTGGCAAGTACATCCCAAGCTTCTTTTAGAATAGTGGATTCTCGGATGTGCTCAATTAGATCCTCCTTGATCGTTGTCTTGAGCACAAACATTGTCTTTCCGATCTTGATCTCTCATTTCTTCAAAGCATCCACATGTACTGCCGACGGTGATGCCACATCGTTACCACTAGTGCCCTCCAAGAGGTCTTGTCCTTGAAGATAGGACTCCATGCATGTATTATAGGAGATGTAGTTATGCCCGTTGGGGCTGTTAATGGAGTTGGTTGCACCAACAATCTTCCATATTTATCAAATGATCTTTCCTAGCTTCGTCGAAGAAAATTGATCCATGAACAAATCGACCTCACAGTCCCAGATTGTACGCGAGTAGTTACTCCCCTTAGAAGATCTCAAGGAATGACTCAATATGCAGATACACAACTCCTGGCCTCATTTGTTTATAAGACTGTCGACCTTCCCGCTTCATATACTCCCTTCCCCTCGAGTAGGGACTGAAAACCCTGCTCACTATTTTGAATGGACATGACTACACTTTCTTGGAGGACAAGCACTGCTAAATGGTTTGGTGGTTGGGCAGTACTCCTAAGAAGATGTACGCATAGATTCCGAAGGAAGGACTTGCTATGATACCACTTTTAGAATATCCCAAGCTTTGATACGGCTTACATAATACTTGACTCAAGTAAAGATAATGTACTGTATATTGCTCTTGAAAATATAATACAAATGCATGCATACAACAACAACTCAACTCACTAAGAAGACTGACATTCACTCGACACAACAACAAAATACTTAACATTCTCTTTTGCTCACGTGCTTGGTGTTTCACCCTTGATTTGATGTCTCTCTTTGATGCCTCCGCACAATGGCTCCCAAGGCTTATTCATACTAGTACTCCAATAGTTTGAAGAGTATGGAATTCTCTATAATATTGGAGTTGAATGCCTCCAAGAATTTTATAGAGAATTGAAGTTAACTCACCTTAAGAAATCTCTAGAGAATTGAAGTTAAATTAACTTAAGAAAATTCTAGAGAATAGAAGGATCATCTTTTAAAAAAAATCTAGAAACTTAGAGTAATTGCTTACTCAAGATATTTATAGAACCAAAAGAAGTTGGTGGTACCTTTCTTATATCAACAATTATATGATACACCGTTCTTTGGTTTGGTTGGAGAGAATGTTTCGTAAGATTTTGGAAAATACGTATTTAAGTGTTAATAATATTTCCTCTTGATTTTTAGATCTTACTTTAGTCCTTAAGTTCATCTTTTCCTATCAATTTGTTATAGTTTGGTCTCTACTCAAAAAAATGAAGACTACGAATCTCCGACCAGTCATAAATGAAAGCTAGTCTCCCCCTTTGCCTTGGGATACACTTCTAAGTTCCCCAGTGTTCTTTTTGTTTCGTTCTAGGTGCTGTTGTTTCCTTGCACTCATGTATGTTGGATTGCACTTCAGGGTCCTTGATTTAGCATAAACTCGACGAACTCCGACCATAGACGACGTCTTTCTCCTTGATGATTCTGCCGTTAGCTAAAAAAAAGTTAAAAAGTTATTACCTGAAAACAGTCTAACAACAAGTATGTCGAAATTCCAACCATGGATCATAAAGTAACATATCCAGTTACTTAACAAAAATCCTGGCAAGCATCTAAACACAGGCATAGATTAACAAATCAAAGAGTAAGAGACCTCATACTTGTCCTCCCGAGAATCCACAAACCAAACGACAAATAATCTTTCGAATGAAAAAAAACATTCCATAATGAACAAGACGAAAATTAAACTACAGAAACGCGACCCATTCAGATAACTTCAGTTGGGAAAACTAGTGATCAACGAGGACGCAGTGAGATGCCTTTGACCAGAATCTGCATGAAAGACTGCAGAGATGGGAAGACGCAGGATGAGCTCAGATGGCCCTGGCTTTGATGATGTCCATGCTCATCTCGCTTGGATCTGTCGCCTGCAACTCCACCTGGATCCCGTCGAGCTCCCTCTTGAATCTGTCCTTGGAGCTCGCGTACAGCATTTTGCTCCTCACCCTCGACCCATCTGGAGCCCTGCATGCATGCACGTATATGGATCTTACTTCCATAAATTATTCATATTTTCAAACAAACAGAAGACATCCGTAATAATAATATGATATCCCTCCCACCTGTATGGTTTTTTCTCAGTAGTATTTTCACTGGATAAAAACTTTCTCAGTATAAAAATTAATAACTGTTGTGTATAGTTTGTCAATGCAATTGCTATTAATATCCATCTACTGAATGTTTAAGAAAATTAATTATAACTTGAAAGAAAATGACAAGGACGATGAAAAACACAAACCAGATGTTTCAGGTTTAATTTGGGTAATTTACCATGACTATCATCCATCTAAGTTTCACACTTACAACCAAAAGAAAACATTGGAGTGTTGTGTGCTTTGGGGGATAAGAAAAGATGATCTGGATTTTTTTTTCTCTCCATGTTCTGGGTTTTTCTTACAACTGGAATAATTATTCCACTTCCATATTCTGGGTTAACACTACTTGTTCTCACTACAATGAAACGAATCTAGACTGACGTTTTTTCTCTATTTTTTCTCTAAAAACAAATCACTATTTCGTGCATTGTTAAGTGTAATGACATTATAATTCATTGCCGACTTATTTTTTATACTTGGAATTAGCAATGTATGTTATATTCTTTGCTATATCATTAACAATGGTACATATAACAATCCTTATTCATTGTTATTTCTCAATATTTTAACCAATGGTTACTACATTTTAAGCCAAAAAATATCAGCATCTAGCTAAAATTTTGAAAAAATATTGACAGTCAAAAGTTATTATATGAACCATCGCTAATTATATAACGCTAATTATATAACAACATATATGACATTTGTCGTAAATTCAAGTATAAAAATAAAGTTTGCAATGAATAATATCGTTGTTATATATTTAACAACGGATGATATAGCGATGTATTTAAAAAAAGTTATTATATCTCTCCCTCGCAATGCATTTCCATGCGGGAAAGAGGTCCTTTCGATTGTTTTGCCATCAAGTTGGAAATTTTGGCGAAGTGGAGCCCTCTTAAATAAGGTCTCAGTTTTAATGACTGGTTTTTAGAAGGTCTTATAAACCTCGAGCTGAAACCTAATATGAAAAGGCCTTAAAATATGTACTTTCCCGAGTCTTTTTATCAAATGGATCCTCAGTTTCCATAAGACATTCAATAATTTCCCTGAAGATCAATAGAAATTGGGTTCTTCCAGCCCTCTACGAGGGTTAGAAAAGGCGCTCCCTTTTGCCTCTATTATCCATCAATACACATGAAACCCGTGATGAGATGCTCCATAAATTTGCATCCAGTAAACTCACCACTGGGTTTTCCCTACCTGGAAAGAACTAGAAATTACGAGTGTATAATTTGTAGAGCGATATCTTTATCGTTCTAGGATTCTCAAAGAATATGGTCAGAAACATCATATTCTTTACTCTGATATCTAGCCTCAAAATCAACATCGAGAAATCATCCATCTACCCTTAATTAACCTCTCTCCTTCAAAATCCTTGTGGCTTCACAAATCCCTTAATTGAAAATTGGGTTTCCCCGAACCTATCTTGGAAACCCTTTTTCTCCTAGTTGGCAATGGTAGTCAAGAAGTTCAATAAAAAAACTACAAGGGTGAGAATCCAAGATATTATCCTTACCTTCAAGGGTTGCACTCTTAAACTCTTCACTTACACCTTCAATTACTCACATAATGGGCTCCTTGAAGTTTCTATCAAAACTATTATAGAGATTGATAAAATCAAGCGAGACTTCCTTTAACAAGGAAATAGAAAAGAGAAAAAGTGACACAAAATGAACTAGAAACATATATACCACCCAAAGAAGAATGAAGGATGAGCGATCATAAATCTTAGAAAAGTTCAACAGTTCCATGTTCTCCAAATTAGTAGTTCAAAAATTTCATGCTTTCCAGAACAATTACTCACACAATGTCAGGAAGCAAAAGGAAGTCATAACCACATATTTTCAGAATGGTGCTTCTCTTGCAAACTGTTGCAAATTCACTAGGAAACTTCTTTTGTATTCTCGAAAGCAATACAAATCAATCTCATGTTGATAGCTGAAATCAAAGATGGAATCATCCTTGTGGTTGTTTTTGAAAGAGCACCGATAGAGAGAATTTGAGGGTACGGCCCTTCCGCTCACCAAAAATGCTTGTAAGGGTGAAATTATTCCATGAGAGAACCTCCATAAGAAACCCCGTGAATTTTAGAAATTAAAATCCCCATTATTTGTCTCTCTATCATTTCTCAAATCCTTTATGCAATTATCTCTATTTTTGTGGCTTTTTGGGGTTCCAAGTAGGTCGTGGATATCCTGGCCTCAGTACGTGTCCTCATAAGCTAGAACTCACCCTACTAGTACCACCAACTCAAAAGAAACAAAGGATAGCGGAAGTAGTGTATGCCATCCATCCAAGTTGTAGACATCAATATGGACAAATGAAGCTTTTAGTTGTTTTTTAAAATCTGTTCTGAACGTGTATTGTTTTGTTTTAGTTAAAAATGGTTTTGATCCCGCGGAACAATTTCTCATCTTTTTGCTACGATTTTTGGGTTCCCATAGGAATGCCTCTGTGTTATATCTTGATTGTACATAAAGCCATGTGTGGCACTCACCCTTTTTTAATACTAGATGATGACCTCAACCTTTTTCTAAAAACAGTAAGGTTGGGCTGAGAGTTGTTTAATACCATAGGATCTTTAAATAAAAGTAGAGGACATTGTTATTTCAACCAACTATAATGGAGTTGAATGTGAACATGTATAGTAATTGTAAAATGTGCATTAGTCATATTCTTCAAGGACAAGATCTGTTGGAGGTTACTAAAAGCAACAACATGATGCTACCATTAATCGAGTAGACAAACATGCTAAAAAATCGAGTAAAAAGTTTGGAATGGTGACATTCTAGTTCAAGACAACGATAAAAAAACTATTGATTGAATACTTTTAAAAAGATACCACTTTGAAAGAATTATGGCATACATTTGTATAAAAATAATATGTGATAGTAAGTATTAGGAAATGAGTTGATGACACTAAACATGGCAAAATGGCAATTGATTTATATTTATCACGATACACTCGTTTTCTCATTATATTTAATGATCGGATCCATAGTAAAAAACTAGTGGACTATGGCTCCCTCCCTACCAAACAAAATGCTAGGGGTTGTTTGCTTGTGCCTTCTTTTCCCATGGGCTAGAATAAGCTCGATAGAGAATCCATTGTCATAGTCTGTGTCCGTTATTGGTAGTTGCATAATTACAAGCACCCTTAGTCATCTAGTCCTATAAGTTATCTTTTTTCAACATTCTTGTCAGAAATGAGTCTACCTAGACATTTCTTAATTATTAGTATATAAATAGTAGACTAAGTAAATGGGACAATTTGAGAAAATGTTGTTATTATTTACCACTATTTTCCCTATAATATAGTCTCGAGTTTTAGAACAGGTGTGGAAAAGACACTGCACATCAACTCACATTTGATTACGCATCAACTATTACAGTTTTCAACTTCTCAGTGTTTTTCAAGCTACTTACTATTAGTTGCACCAATCAAACTTTCTAAAATAGACGATTATGTCAACTACACTACGAAACCTTTTAGAGTCATGGATGATTGGGACATCACGTCGCTTAGTCCTTGTGCGGCTCCTTCAACACCCTTGAAACTAGCCAAACATCCTCTCTCAATGGACTGAGCGTATGGAGTATAGAAAAGTGGTAAGGCATCGCTTTTCGGTACCGACATGCAAATGTTAGAATCCTTTTACTCCATCGAAATCATAAAGGTGGTACATTGCTCCTCATCAATAGAAAGAAGGTAAGCACCTAATTTCGACCTACTTGCAAGATAACTTACGCTTGGAATCTTTAGTTAGTAGAAGAGATGATCTGATCAGTCCTTCTTTGTAAGTATCAGAGAAAGGTAACCATGGTTGACTGGTCCCCTATTTCCTCTTGCAGGAAAAAAACCTCACTTCTCTTGTACCGAGAATTTATCCCATAAAAATAATGAGGGGTCAAGACACATTGAATGGTAATGTTACCTATTTAGAGTGGGACTCGAGACCTCTGATTTTATCCATGGCATAAAATATCGAGGAGGGGTCATTATATTAATTAATTTGATTACACTATTTGGTCAACGAGCTCACTGATACATGGCTTGATGATTGACCGTAGTGGGCGAGGATGAGATTTAGTTTATTATACGAGGGTACAAAGAAATCGAAGATGAGAGTGGAAGAAAATCTATACAAATTAACGATTTTTTAATATATTTAGTATTGGAGAAGGTGCCCTCTATCACTGGTTGAGCCAAGCTATGAGTGGGGGAGGAGCGGAAAACAAACTATCTAGGATGGTGTCAGAAGTACCAAAATGACTATATATTGACCATATAGTGCCTCCGTGAATCACCCTTATTAGATATCTCATGTCAGGCTCACTAAGTCGTGCCTCTACCTTCCAGAGACTGAGCTTGACTTTAGGGAAGAACAAGGGTCCTAGAAGGAGGGGGCTTCCTTATATAGGAAGTATTATGTCTAGTTCTTTTCTAGAGTAACTGAGCTTACTATTGTATTTACCATCAATAATTTCAAATATAAAACAAAGCTGACATGCATCTTGTTATCTCGGCTACCAATGAGATATTATTAACGAGAATACAAGGATTTCATACATATGAAAAACACAATCTCTTTATGGGATATCCCTATAGAATGTAAGACTAGTCCCCAAGTGGCTTTCAAGGTCTAAAACACTATAAATTCATTAAGGTTATATAGATCTCCCTTACTATAGGAGGTTATAGGATGCTCGCACCAGAGGAGGATTCAAGAGACTCTTATGAAGGAATTTCACATGATGGTTGCTTCGCTTGCATAGTCGAAATGCAACCTGAGCTCTCTCCACTTCCTAAAGGGATCGAGGTGAGGTAGGAGGGATGGAGGCACCGACAGTTGAGCGATTTCCTCTTTCTTTTTCATACCTACGGGATAGAGATGCTCATGTAGATGGTGGTATATCTTCCACCTTTTCCTACTTTGCATCTTGCACTAGAAAACTAGTGCAGTTTTTACGAGAGGATAACATTCTTTGTGTATATATACTAACAACCTTGAGTCCTTATGTCTTCTTAGATCGTCAGGATGTACAAGTACATCAAAGTGTAAAGTTTTTAAATACTGCTTTCATGACATGAAGAGTTAAATCTATTCATCTTATTTTAGTGAACTTCGCGTGTAGAAATAAATCAAGGAAGAATGAGATGGTTAATAACTTATATGTGAGGTTCAAGCGTGTGATGTATCACAAATTTAAAATAATGATGAAGTGTTTGACGCTCAAAGATATTCACCACCAGATGTTAAGGAAGATTTGATCTCTGAGCTAGATATTAATATGGTAAGCCTCATCAATTGTCTTCCAAGGAGTCTTGATTTCGAGAAAAGTGGCCATCAGAGTTTATTCACTTGAATATATTCAGTCTAGTTAAGAAAACTTCTATATTTAGAGTGAGATACATATTAACTTTCATGCATTATTTAATAAAATAAGTTTGGATGTTTCTTCTTTCCAAAAAAGATTGTTGTTCTCCCTAGTTTTATAAAATTCAGACAATAAGTTAAAATCAAGCTGTAAAGAACTTTTGGTAAGTACAAATAAGTAATGGTACATAATATACATCAATATAATTCTTCACTTATATCAAAGAAGTTAAGAATCAAGGAAGATTGATATTTCTATGTATGCAAATGGAGTTGCAAACATGTGAGTATATCAAAATATAAAGCTTTCAAATACTGCTTTCACAGAAGGAAGAAGAATTGAATATGTTATATTAGTGAAATTTACATGCCTAAATAAATCAAAGAGGAATGAGACGGTTAATCTACTGCATCCGGGGCTCAAACATGTGAGATATCACAAATTTAAAGTAATGATGAAGTGTTTGATGCCTAAAGATATTCACAAGTATATTTTTAATAAGATCCGATTTTACACTACATGTTGGTATGGCAAGCCTCATCGGTTATCTTACAAGGATTCTTGATTTCGAGCAAAGAGGCCATTAGAGTTTATTAACTTGAATATATTTAGTCGAGTTAAGAAACCTTCTATCATTGGAGTGAGGTACATATTGAATTTCTTTTATGAATCAATCAAATAAGCATGGATTCTTCTTCGTTTAAAGTAGTAGGAATCTCCTTAGTTTTATAGATTTTGGACAAATAAGCCGAAAATGAAGTCGGAAAGAACTTTGGTGCTTACGGATAGATAATGGTAAATAATATACATCAGTATAATTCTTCACTTATCCCAAAGAGGTTAGCAATCAAGTAAAATTGACAATTCTAAGTATACCACAACAACATGGAGTTACAAAAGAAACAATTGCCATCTTACAGATGTATATAGAAGCTTGTTGCACATAAGCATGTGCTGCTCGAGTTTTGGCCAAAATGCACTAGGAATGTAACATATATTATCAACCACCTACATAAACTGAAGTTGGGATTTGCATCTCTCTTATATAAATTACATGAGATCAAGGTAATATATATCATTTTCTTATATTTTGGTCTAATTTTATGCGTACAAGTACAAGATCACCTTTGTAGGAAGTTTGATAAAAAAAGTTGTTTAGTGCATTTTTATTAATTATGACAATAAGAGAAAGGATTGAAGTTGTTAGAATCTAATGAATAAAATATTTTACACATTAAATGTTGTGTTGATAAAGAACCTTTGTGAAAGAATAAGTTGTGCTATCAGACATAAATATTTTAGAGGATATGCTATCGGATGGAGCCTCAACATATGTACATAGCCATAAAGGAAAAGATAATCAATGTGCATGTTTATGTCCCTAATAGATAATTGGTCTATAAAAGATCCAAATCCATCAAGAAACTCTAAATGAGTATTGGCCCAATAAGTGTGAGATCAAAGATGATTGAACTATACAACTTTGAAAATCCAACAAACTAGGAAGGCTCAACCCATGCATGTGCATGTTTTAGTTGCTGAAGATGAAAGGTGACAAGAAACACTGCTTATGAAGAAACATCTAATAACCATGAACGTAGAATCACAATGGAAAAGGGGATCTAGACAATATAAGATAATCAGTCCTGAGATCTTACAACAAACTACGAGATGTGAAGCATATATATTGCACTTGGTTGGCAGAAGTAGAGGTCTTATTACCATGTGGAACTCAGCCAAGGTGAATCTTACTTCTCATTTCATATTTCACTTTGTGATTATCGCAAACTTTGTGATGGGTACATATCCTTCACTCAGATAAATATCTATGGCTCGTCAAACTCGACTGATAAAGATGTTTCTATAGAGTGATTACATGACCTTAGTAGGAGCCACACCTACATTTTCTTCTTGGGAGATTTAACATTACCTCTTCACATTTTGATAGATCTTATGGTACCTTAAATGGAGTAGTCAATCATTTTAATGATTGGTCTAGGTTCTTCGACCCGACGGAGCTCAAGCCATCTAATATCCTTTTTACTTGAACTTACTGTAGGAAACACCCAACTTGGGAAAGACTAGATTAGTTTTTCCATAGTAACTCCATTCTTAACCTCCTTTGAGGCACCGATGTGATTGTAACAAATATAATTGGTTTATCATGTTCGTCTATAATGTTTTTTCTCGGACCATAACACCCTTTTACTCTTCTGTTGTAATAATGGTATACCTTAAACTTCCTTTTGATTTGAGAACTTCTGGTTGATGTGTGAAGATTTTGGTGACCTTTGGAAAACACATAATGTGCCTAATCTTAATAAAAGATTAGAAGATCTATAATATAACTCGGTTATTACCCTCCAATGGGGAAGTGGGGTCACAACCGACCAATCAGGACGTGGTTCAACATTTACAAGTGAATCAGGCCAAATGCATACTTGTAGAAAGTCAAATAAATGAGCTTCTCATACTTCAGCTTAAGTAAGATGGGAAAATTTTGGGGAGGCTGACTCAAGATTTCTCCACCTACATGCTTCTAAAAGAAGAGTTTCGAATAGAATATATGTTCTTTGTATTGAGTATTGCATGACCTTAGACTATATTGTCATCAAGACCCACATATATGCCTTTTTAGAGCAATTTACAAACAACAAAATTGTGTAGTTTGAGCCTTTCTCTTTTACAATTTCCGATATTTCCTTGAACATGAAATTTAGAATGATTAATTCGTCATTAATGATATTCAAAAGGCAGTTTTTGACCTCTAAAGGGACAAGGCGCTGATGAATCTCTATCTCATCACTTTATTCTCTCATTTTGGCCTTAAATCCCTATCTAAATGCATGCATATAGCATTAATTTGAACAAAATAACACTCAATAATTAACATGAAAATATTACAGGAATTTATGAAATTGGTATCAAAATAAAATAATAAAGGAAAGAAAAGAAAAAGAATGAAGTGTCAAATACACTAAGTAACCTTAGAACTCGAGGCCCAGACATCATGATGACTTGATCAACAAGGAATAAAGTAAGGGGAGATAGGGCATACCATTTGTACAGAAATAAAATAACAAAGGAAAGAAAAGAAAAGGGATGAAGTGTCAAAGACACTAAGTAACCTTAGAACTCGAGGCCCATACATCATGATAACTTGGTCAACAAGGAATAAAGTAAGGGGAGATAGAGCATACCATTTGTACAGAAAACACTTCGAAAATCCTAATTTTTTTTATCAAAAAAATGTATTTTAGGACCTATTTTACTTTTTTTCAATTTTACACATCAAATAATAAAACCCTCAATATGAATATTGTACACAAAAATACAAAGAAAAATATAAAATTGATTTCACTAAAAAATAATATACATTGCACCCGGGACACAGAAAAAAACCAGAAAAAACTTCCCATACATGTATCTCCTTCATACTCAAAATTGACCAAACTCACATTTATTGTTTACAAAAATAAAGTATATATTCAATGAAGGTAGTTTCATTTAATTTGGGGATTGACCAAACTCATCTCTATTGTTTACAAAAATAAATTATATATACAATGAAGGTGGTTCATTTAATTTAGGGTTGATATGCAAAAGCTGGCTTTTGGGTCCCTATTGTACTGTATAAATGTATATAATATTCAATATATTTATTCTTTATATTTTTAGCTTCTTTACATTTATATAAACTTGTAAATATTATTCAAAACATATCTAAATAATAAATATAGAATACAACCATGAAAATACATAAAAACAGATAAAGTAATATAATATATAGATAAATTATGCCTATATAATACATGCACATATTTATTCAAGTAATAAATAAACTCAGAAAAATAAACCACAAAAATATGTGTGTGTAACTAAACAAGTTGTGATTATATAAAATATGTAAATATAATAATAAAATATCAATTACAAATTAAAATAAAATACACTAATGCATATATATATATTTACCTATGTATATACATGTAAATATGAGTATCTACTAAAAAGTATTGTAAAAATAAATAAAAATATCCTAAAAATACTACATAAAATAACAAATATTTTTTGTGTTTTGATCTAAAATAAAAAAATCATATACTATTTTAAATCCAATTAATAAGGGATTTTATCCCATCTTTTTCCTAGTTGGTCCACGTGGACCAACCATGTAGCTTGGATTGTTGACCCAACTAGTCAATTGTCTACCCTTCGCCTCCCTTCTATGTTAAAGTCTCGTGACTCTAACTTTCTCCATTTTTGGAAGTGATCCATGGCTCGAGGACCCTTGGTTCCTTCACCAAACCTCTCCTTCATACTTCCCTCTACCTCGCCATCACCCTGTCAAAGCTAGCGATGATAGCACGAGCATCCAGGCCTATTTGTCATGGATAAGGGGTGGAATACAAAGGTTTGAGGTTCATCGGAGCTCCTTCAGCAGAGCTTCCTATGCTCCCTGGAATATCTAGGTACGAGCTACTTTAGATAGTTTTTCTTTTCGTATTTTCATCCCTTATCTTAGTATAGTTGTTCATTTCTGCAAGTAGATCTTAGTTTTGGTTTAATTAGGAATCTTTCGATTGCTAGAGCATTGTTCTTAAGCTCTAATTCGCATGTACTCCGATCAACTACGACCCCATTTTACCCGATCTTCATTCCTCTACATTTTCTCTGCATTTCCCCCTTGTTTTCACCCTTGATTCCGCACGAATCATGGTCTGACGGGCTCTGTCTGCTCCTGTTCAACGGAGATAGTTCACACCTTCATTTCCCTGTGCACAACAACTTTCATTGGATTCAAGGGACTCCCCCCCCCAATCCCCTTTTCATTTTTGTGCATGAATAGGAGGTTAGTAGTCACTTGGAGTGAGGATTGATCCACAAGTCAGACCTCCAGGTGACTCAAATCTCCAGGCTCCATCGATGGGGCCCGGACCTAACTGAACCATCTTGTAGATGCGGAGCATCTCCAGCAACTTGTTGAACCCGTCAGCGAGAAGATTGGCGGCCGGAGATAAGAACTAAGGCAAATCTAAGGTCGCCCAGCTCGTGTTCTTAGGTTATTCTTACAAAGCCCTTGAACGTTGTTAGATTAAGAACTGAGCCTAGATCTAATCTAGCCCCTTGATTCCAACTGAAACGAAGTCCAAGTCTCGCCGTCTGATTAGCCACGTGGCATGCGAAGGAACTCCGGATCCAGCACCACTTATGGGGTAAATTGCATCGCCCCCTCAGCTCTTTTTGTATTGATAGTTTGGTTATATAATCATTAAGTCCCATTTTAAAAGATTTTGTAAATATTGTGTAGAATCCCCCATACTTTTTGTAAATTACATCAGGGTCCCTCACCTCATGTGGACCCCTACATGAGGCAGCTTTTCGCATTAATACCCTTACGGGTTTAGTTATTTATATTTAATCTTGGAAAATGCAAAATATGTGTAAACTTTTCAGTTTATTTGCATGGAGGCCCTTGCACTTATTTTTAATTACAAAAATACCCCTTCCATGCTTGTATTTATTTATTTGCTTTCTAGTTTTTAATTAGCTATTATGCCTCTTAAATTGTGGCAAAATTCTACAAAGTGTATGATATGATGCCTGTTCACGTTATTATTTTTATTTAGAATTTTATTACATTTTCTCATTTATTATAAATAGAATAAAAGTTAAATATCACTTGTTTGGATATAAAAAACACAAAAGTATAAAGCTAACTTTAAAAAATCCAAAAAACATAGTATACTTATTACTATATAATATAACTCTAGACCAAAAATTAGCAAAAAAAGAAAAAAACCTAAAAATTAAAAATACTAGAAACTCAATAAAAATTAGTAAAAATTATACAAACCTAAAAAATAGTTTTCTTTTGTATATTTTTATTTATATTATATAACATATATTAAACATTAATTTGTAATTTTTGGACTATTTATCTATTTTTAAAATCTAAAACAATTCAGTTTATTTTTATATTCACTATTTTGACATGTTTAATACATTAAAAATACCTAAAATCAGCAAAAATTACCTAAAAATCACAAAAATATAGAAACTCTTAAAAAATATAAAAATATTTTATTTTGTAAATTTTAACTACATATAATTATATTTATAATTATAAATCCCTATTTATTATATGTACTATATATTACCTTGCATATTATTATTACTACTATTAATTATAAATATTTAATATATATATTTAAAAACCTTAAAAAATAAAAAATGATTGTTCATATATATATTTCATAGATTTTTATATATTTACTTATTATATGTCATGTATATTATTTATAATATGGATATTACTATATATAGATATATATACATATTATATCTTCAAAAATAAAATGAAATTAAAAATTGTAAAACAAAAAGAAAATAAAATTTAAAAATTTAAAAAAATAAAAAATATAAAACATAAAAATACATAAAAATTAACTATAATTAAACCCACAAAAAAATAAAAAGGCAAAAACATAATCATTGTTTATTTTTATTAATAGGTAATAATTACCCTATCCCCATCGCTCTATGTGGTTTGACACTCTACATACGTTGCACTATACACATATATTTGTAGAGTTAAAATAAAAATAAAATTTAACTCACTCATTTGCATTGAATTATCATACATTGTGGGTTGATTCTTTGTCTGAATTGATTGAATACGAGCTGAGAGCCGATATAATGATTGTCGGATTCGACTTGTCGGATACCGCAGGCTCCTCCAAGATCAGTCTTAGGCACCCATGATCAATCTCTTCAATAAAATGGCATCTTTACCAGGGACACTTAGACTTGGGGGCACAACCCATAAGGATTAGTCTTAGCAAGCCTATTTTACCAGGTTGAACATTTAGACACTCAAACTTAGCAAGCCTATTTTACTAGGTGTATTATGGGCTGCAAGCCTATTTTACTAGGTGTATGTTCACATGGGGGATTGCATCGATTTTTTGCATTTTTCTCGCTTTCTACCTTTTGTCCTCCCTATTTTCCCACTTGGTTTATTTTCTTCGCATGTTTTGAGTTTTCCGGATTTATTTATTTATTTATGTGAATGAGCCTTTGTTTTTTTGGAATTGCTTGATCGAGTAATCTATGTCCAAACACCCAATATCTGCATGTGTCTATAGTTCTATATATGGACTTACATCAAACATAATTGGTTCCTTACGCTAATAGCAATTCTTATTTAGGGCGATTTCATCGGCTTGCATTCCATATAGTGTAGATTTAAATTCCTTGTCTTGCATACCACATGGAGGGAGCTTGGAAGCATTGTAAGTATTCTATCTGAGCATGCATCATTTAGATACATGGGTGAGATTTCCATCGTAGTATCATTTACACAGCTTTTCTGTTATCTCCCTCAGCTTTGTATCACTTAGGAATTAAAGAAAATCCAAAAATAATCGTTAGGCGAATTATTTCTGGAAAATACTCAAAAGTGAAAATTCAAAGACACAAGGGGACCGTTTAATAAACTTTTACCAAAATTAAGTTTCGTAACGAGCATTCATTATTTTGGATTCATAAATCCCGCATTGTTTTTAGGAGGTGATGCTCCATGTGCCACTCCATGTAATATCCACGCTCCAAACGGTGTCGATACCGCTCCTCCTAGCAGCGGGATTGGGTTCCATTATGGAACCATATCCTCATCAGGGGCGGCGAGTTCTAAAGGAAGGGTTCCCATTTCGGAACCCTAAATAAGAAGAGAAAATTGGAGAAAAGGGGATCCCAATCCCCCACCGTGAAAGTGTTTTATTTTTCCAGGCTCAACGGGACACTTGCAGTCTAAAAAAAGTCGCTCTTGTTGTTTAAAAAGGAAAAAGGTTGGGCCCTTTTTGGGACGAGATATTATGTTCAAAAATGAGCATAAAAAAAATTCGTATGAGAAAAAATGATTCAAAAAAAGAAAAGAAAGAAAAGTCCTAAAAAATGAAATGGATGGCTTATTTGTGGAAAAAAGAAGGTTATTAAAAAAATGAATGAAATAACCGAAAAAATAATTTGAAAAAAATGAGAAGAAAGGTCGAAAATTGTGACAATTTATGTTTGTTTTCCCCCATTTTATTGTCTTCGCCTAAATTTGTCAAAGTGATTTTATAAGTATGGGAAAAGGGGGGAGTACTGTTTAGAGTTCTGCATGCCACATTTTCAGATTCCCCACACTCCAGGCCAACCAGAATTTTCAAACTCTACAGTTCAGTTCTAGACTATGCAGATTATTTAAGAGTCCAAGTTCAAGGCACTCCATATTTAAGGGACCCAATTTTCTTCGAGTTCTCCAGAGAGACTCCTTTCCAGATGTGCACATGTTCGTCATCTTTTATTGTGGTCCAAATCTTTTATTTTGGTCAGAGTTTTCATGTGTTCCATAGGGACTCCAGAGTAGAGATCCCATTCCTATGCCATGTGGGCTAGGGTTTTCATGTGGTTTCATAGTGACTCCAAAGTAAAGATACCATTCTTCGAGCTAGTATGGGAGAGACCCAGTTCTCCAACGAGGGGACTTTTCAGACTCTATTCTCCAGTGATCGTGGACTCCGACGAGGATGTCTCCATGGCTTTTCAGTTCAACCCTTTCAGAAATGTAGCAGTTGTCCAAGTGGAGACTCATTTCCAATTGCAGTGACTCTGACAGGCGTAGTACAGAGCACATACTCTCTGATGAGGAGATTCAGTTTGACTTACACTCTAGCCCATTTGTTCCTCCTCATCTGAATCACATGAGAAGCAATATCCTAGACAATCGCTGATAGTTGTGCGCATTGAGTTGATATTGTTTGTAGTGTCTTGTATTTGTGAGTTAAGCTGAGCATTGCATGCTCCAGCATGGGGGGGTGTTAGAGTATGCATCATTCATATGTAAGATGGGTAAATAGATCCTTCCAAGACACTACCATTTACCACATCCCACTATTTAGTCCCATATATACCAATGGTGGGACTTGGAGGGTATGTGGAGGCAATATAAGAAGCCCCAGACCTCCCACCCATCAATTGAGAAAGTGTAATGCATGAATCAACCCTTAAAGGCATTCTCTTGTGGTTTCATCCTGCTCCTAAGGGAGTAGGGTTCCACATAAAATCCTCATGTTCCTGAAGTTTTATTCTTTATTTCTCTGATATGCTTCCATGTTATATTTTCTAACAGTATCGAGCATAGGACACGCCCGCACGAGGGTGTCTATCTCGTCATCCCACGTCTGAGTACCCCATAGGGAAAAGTATTTGGATTCACCTCTATCAGCTTCCCTAACTCTATTTCTTTGGTTCAGTAGCCGGCTTGAGACCGATATAAAGGATCTTAAAAAGTGTAGACTACATGTTACGAAGGAAATGGGAAGTACAAGATACTTTTCTAACAACACTCACTCTCTTATAGGGTTAGACTCTAAGGACTTGAAATATTACCTACAAAATAAAAATAAAATTGAAAAGATAAAATATCCTAACTCCTATGGCTTCACATTATGTGAATTGGTGAATCCATTTCCATTGCTGTTTGTTTTGATCTAGTTTTAGGTCAAATATCTAGTTCTATGCACTTGCACCCCTTTTCATGTCGTCTATTTTATTTCTCTTCGCTTTCTCATTTTGAACCTTTCCTCTTCATTTCATCTATTGCTCATCACCGTCTTTCATTCCTCATATATTATGCTTCTTTCTTGAGATGTCGACTCATGGATGACTTACTCGAGACCCTGCCAACACCTACGTCGATTCCATGAACTCGACATATTCAATTATTCAAGGAGATTCATGAGAACCCGGTTTGGACTTTACGAACCGATCTCTAGAATCCTTGACTTCATATCATTCCTCAATAAACCGAAATCCCTTATGTCCCGACATTTGCCCTTTGGGGATGGAGACATTTCTATTCATCAAGTACTCCATTCACATCTATCTGGAACTGACCCGAATTCTAAACCCATCCTTTCATCTATGTCAATAACTATCTGTCTGAACGGGATGCATCTTTCTATGCAAAACCAAACCTGAACCTCATAAAAATCAATTCCTCTGAGTCTAATTCAGAGATGGCTTCTCAAGGAAAGGGTAAGGGACTGCAATAGCAGAACCACAGTCCGCAACCTGATCAGGATACAGTGAATGCTCAGTTGCTAGCTTTCATCTAGTCTATCCAATAACAGCTTACTAATCAAGCTCTCGCCTAGACCGCCTTCACCGGTGTGTTGAATGACATGAGGAGGGAGAGAGAGAATAGAGAAGGACAAGGAGGAGGAGTGAATGGAGACGAACAAAGAGATGGATCCCGTGGAAGACCAGTAGATGAGCCGAGAAGAGAGGCTCACAATCCCATGCTTAAGGATACATATAATCCTGGATCTAGCCAAATGACCGAGTGGATACATATTCCTGTAGTCCGTGGACACATTGGGCATGTTTGGTTGCAGGGTTGGGCAGGGTTGGCCCAACCCTGGTTACTATTCACAAGGGTACTTCCTCCTCACAGATTACTATTCACCCATCCCATCCAAGCCCAACCCAACCCTGCCCAATCCTGCAACCAAACAGGCCCATTGAGCTGAAGCCTCAATTCTTGGCTCTTCTCCCTTCTTTCCATGAGATTACCAATGAAGAGTCGTATATCCATATCTTGCAGTTTTCTATCATCTGTCGCACCACTCACTACCCAAACATCCCATTTGGTGTAGTCAAATTTACAACATCCCCCTTCAGCCTTCAGAATAAGGCTTTGCATTGGATTAATCATTTGGGGAATGCCATGATGACCTGGGAGGAATTGAAGTTTGTGCTCCTCCAAAAATTCTAGCCTCTTGGTCATCTCAAACATTTGCAAGCCATGATTTCTAACTTCTCTCAGGGACCGCATGAGTCCATTCATGAAGCCTAGGAGAGGTTTAAAGATTTACAAGAGAAGTGCCCCTACCATGACATTCCTCGGATCATCTTGATCCAACACTTCTTTGAGGGCCTCACTCAAGAGAGCTAGAGGCTTGTTGATGCCGTGTGTGGAGGATCCCACTTCAAAAAGGAAGAGGATGTTGTCTAGCATATATTCAAATAAATGGCCAAAGGAGAGGCCACATTATCCTCATCCCATACACAACCGCAGATCTACCACAAGCTAGTGAACATAGCGACATCCCACGAATCCGACAGGAATGGGAGCTCCAACCTCAGCATAGTCGAGAGTCACCTGTCCAAAGTTGATATCATTGAGAAGCGATCATAGGACCTGGAGAAATTATACGTGATCGAACATAGAACCCATCATCTAGACAAGCTAGATCAGATCACCAAGCAACTGGAGCTGCTAGTTAGCACCATTATTATAGTTCAGACTGCGAATCTGGTAGCCGCAACTCCCGTTGAATCGAAGGAGCCTTCATCGGCACACCATCCTCAACAGAGTTTAGAACAGCTCCATGTCCAGCACGTATATTATGTGTAGTCTCTTAACTAGGCACCATAGCAACCATTGCAGCAGATTGTATACCAGCCTAAGCCCCCAGCCCCCATCATATGTTGATCCATTTTTCCCACACCACCCTAAATCCAAGAAGTGAACAACATATAGAATAACGATGCATAATTGGCCCCTCCATGCGGACATCAACAAGGCCAATCTTCTGTTATCCGATCGTATCACCAACCTTTCAGTGGGAGGTTTGTCCAGTAGCACTAGCTTTTGCATAACCAGTCTCCATCATATCAGAATACTCAAGATAGAGTTGGAATTATCATCAGCCCGTGTAATGCCAGTACTAATCGCATCACCAATATATGACTTCTCATCAAAATCAATATCCTCCTACTCAATTTCATCAATAGCAACTTCTTCCTCACTACAATTCTTAGTTTTCTCAGCCTCACTTGCAGTATTACTCCCAACATGGTCAGCATGTTGAATCATCTGAGGCAGCTCATGTGAACCCCGCTCTACATTGTTTGGCTCAGCTAGTTAAAGACCTAGAAGAGATGAGCCAGAAGCTCAATGACCTCACTGCAATAAAGACTCCAATTCCTACACAGGTCGATGCCGACCACAACTTTGAATGAAAATAACAAGTAGTTTGTGATGAGCCATCCACTCGCAGAGTCAGGTATTTTATATTTTGTTTTATCTAATGTAGTGACTCTTAAGAATGATAGGACATTGCAGTCATCTACCACATAAAAGGGGAAGAATAAAGCATCTTTTGGCAAGTCATCTTCTGTATCAAACAGAGTAGCAGTAGAGCAGGGTGAGGAAGAAGATGGTAGAGGAGGAGCACCAGCTATCTACCACCAAGAGAAGAAAATACAAAAAATCTACAAAAAGAACATCTCTAAAAAGAAATAAAAGCCAAATTCGAGTTGGACAACTAGGAGGAGTCAGCACCAACAACAACTCCAGAGCCGACCAGTGAAACCGAAGCTCTTGTTGATATTTTTATGCCTATTTTAAATTATCGCTCTTCTTCTAGTCGGTGATGAATCTCCATTTCATCACCTTTATTCTATTATTTTAGCCTTAAAACTCTAGTTAAATGCATATAAATATCATTAACTGTACAAAATAACATTCAACATTTACATTCTTTTTTGTGTATAAATTATTGTATTTAACATTAAAATTATAGAATAAAGGAAAGAAAAGAAAAAGAATAAAAGACCAAGGGTATTTTATGACCCTAAACCCTGAGACCTAGGCATCATGATGACTTGGTCGACAAGGAATAAAGTGGGGGATAAAGGTCAAAAACTCAATTAAAACCCTAATTTTTATTCTCCAATAATTCATTTTAAGGACCTATTTTATTCTTTATTATTTATACATCAAATAAATATTTTTTATGAAAGTTTTAGATAAAAATATATATAAAAATACAAATTGATTTCATACAAAAATAATACAAATTATATATTTTGCACTCAAAATAAAATTCCAAAGCCCAAATTTCACATACCCATATCTCCTCCATATAAACTCAAAATGCATCAAAATCACTTCAGTTTATATAAAATTTTATTATCTATTTAATAAAGATCGTTTCATTTAATTTGGAGTTAAGATGCAAAAGTAGATTTTGGACCCCTATTATATAATATACCTGAATAAAATATTCATATTATTTATTCTTTATAATCTTTATTATTTTATATTTTTATAATTCCGTAAAAATTATTTTAAACACATGTACATATTTCAAATAAAATAAGCTCCTAAAAAAATAAGGTAAAATAGATAAGTATAATATCATGTATAGATGAATTATATATACTAATACATGTATATAATTAAAAGTGGAATTTATTCTTTCATTCTTTTACTATTTTATAATTTAACCTCGTAGATATTATGTATATTCCATTAAAAATACAATAATAAAATAAAAACCAATAAAAATGTAAATAAATAAAATAATATAAAAAAATACATAGATGAATATACTATACGTATACCTATATAATTAGAGGTAAATGGGGCTGCCCCCAGGGAGTAGCCAACTTGGCTACTCCCACCCCTATTTTCCCCTCATTTTTTTATTTTTTTGGAAAATAAAAATTTGTAAATTCATCATTATATCCCTCTCACATTCTATTAAAATTTCGTTAGAAACAGAGACTCCTACGGCCTCCATCCAAACATGGTCGATTTAAAAAAATCCTGCGACCGTTAAAAAATGACGTCTGGATGGAGGGCTTAGGAGTCTCTGTTTCTGACAAAATTTTAATAGAATGTGAGAGGGATATAATGATGAATATACAAATTTTTATTTTTCAATAAAATAAAAAAATGAGGTAAAAATAGGGGTGGGAGTAGCCAAGTTGGCTACTCCCTGGGGACAACCCCATTTTACCCATATAATTAACACCCTTATTTAATTAAGTGTGCAAAAAAACTCAAAAAATGAAATAAAACTATATTTATGTGTAATTAAATAAGTTATAAATATAAAAATTAAGTTTATAAAATAATATTATCTGAAATAGAAAATAAAAATAAAAAATACAATATATATGTAAATATACCTATTATTATACTTGTAACTGATAACCCATAATAAAATAACTCAAATAAATAAATATCATAATAAAATACTAAATAAGATAATAAGCATTTTTTGTATAATAACCAAAATTCAATAAATTCATTTATTAACAATTACTTATTTTACAAAACATTTCGTATTTTCTTTTTCCCGATTGGTCCACGTGGACCAACCAGGATTTTTCTTTTGTTGACTCAAGTCATCTTACCTTTCTCCTCTTCTGACTCTTATCAGACAATATGGGACACCCATCTTCTCCATATTTTCTTGCCTACACCTTGTGTCCTCACTCTCAATCTGTTCCATCTCTTGATCCTCGATCCTCCTTGATCTTTGCCAACCCTTCTTCCACTATCATCTCCCCCAATTTTGCACGCCATCGCCATCGAAGTATCCTCCATCCTTTTCATGTACATGAACCTCTCTCCACCATTTTTTTTCTTTGGTCTCTTTCTAAGTCCTTAAGCCATCCACCCTTGGTCAAGTGAGTCACATGGTGACAGAAGGTGTACCCCTGAGGCTCTGAAGCGGTCGACAGAGGAGGAGAGGTGCACCAAAGTGGCGTTCTGGACACCTCTGCTCCCTGGTAAAATCCAGGTATGAACTGCATTTTTTCTTGATTTTTAGATAGTTTCATTTACTGCATTTCATTTCTCATCTTTAGTTTAGCTTTTAAGCGTTCGTGTTAGCCTAGGAATAAGATCTTACTTTGTCAAGGCTCTAGAGCTCCGGACTCTGTTCCTCGTCGTACTCCGCCACCACCCATACTACCTTCATTCCAATCCTAATTGGGTCGAGGCAACTTGCCCTCGACCCCTCTTTGTTTTGTGCAGGTCAAAGCATACAAGAGCCTATTTGGACTGGAGTTTAGACCTGGAGGAGGATCGGGTGCTTGAGTTCCGTTGAGCCTCAAAGCCCCTGCAATGGGGCCCAGATTTTTCTAAGACCACCGTAGAGGAGCAGTCTTTCCTTTTTGCACTAGACCAGAGCCATCCGGGTGGCCGAGCGACGGAGTAGGGGACGATCGAAGTTGGGCCAGGGCGTGTTCTAGGCTTGTTCTTCTAGGGCCCCTCTCCTCCGTTTGATTAAGATACCACGCTAGACAGAGCAGGAGCCATCAGATCCGTGGAATCTCAACCATTGATCTCCTCCGTGAGATCTAATCCCAGACGTCCACGCCCAACTATAATCGTAGGCTGTCAACGTGACGCGTGGCAAGTGAATCAACCAGCGTTGCGCGATGAAGCACATGTTGGGGGTAAATTACATAACCTTCTATAAATAATTTATTTGATTTAAATTGTGTGGAGACTTTGCAAATTGGACCTTGAAGTTTACTGATATTGCACTTTGGTCTAGTTCAGCTCGGCTCACGTGTCGTCCCACATGAACTGGACATTTTGCATGTATTCCCTTGCAGATTTTGTTAATTGTAAATTAATCGATAAATTTAAAATAATTGTTGTATATTTTTTGGGAAATTTGCGTGTATCACCCTGCCTTATATTTTATTTGCAAATATGCCTTCTTTAGTTCATGTACTTTTGTGTATGTTCTCTATTTATTAAAAATATCACCCGTACTCAGAAAAACATGCAATTTTAGGGTAATGTGATGACAGCATACATTTTCATGCAATAATTTTTTATTTTCATTTTCGGCATTTTACCTATTTATTAAAAGTCAAAATAGCATGTTTTTCCCTTGTTTAGTTTTAAAAATACAAAAAATATAAAACCAAACTTGAAATTCCAAAAAAAGTTATATGTTGTTTATTTTAATATTTTACAATCTAGATCACAAACCCCTTAAATAGAAAAAAAACCTGATAAAAAACTAAAAAACTCCAAAATCATATAAAAATATAAAAATTCATCAAATGATAAAAAGATTTATTTCTGGTTTTTTTATTTATACATACTAGAATATATTAAAATTGATTTTTAGATTTTTTGACTTTATTAGCTATTTTTAATCTTCATATTAATTTGACCTAATTTTTTAATCTTTATTTTGGGATAATTTTGACTTTAAAAATATATAAAAATATCAAAAATACTAAAAAATCACAAAATAGTAGAACATATTCTATAATTTTTGGTTATTTTTAATTGTATTTATAAGTATATCACTCTATGTTGTATATATAGGTATATATAAACCTATAACATAAACTTATATTAAAAAGGAAAAAGAAATTAAAAATCAAAAAACATAAATAAATAAATAAATATATATATATATATAATTAAGAAAATTTTAAAATATACATAATTAAAAACTCACACATAAAGAAAATAACAAGACACGTAGAGGACAAAATTTGCATTTCATTGCACAGTCTATCATGTTTTCTCCGTGTGTTCAATCTATACACATACTTACACCTATACACACTTGTTGTAGAGTTATAATAAATTTTAACTTCACATTTTTCTTTACATTGCTTGATTTATTTGTGGGTTAATTACTATTTTAGTTCGGATTTTGTGAGCGGTCGCCTCAGTGACACTCTATCTTTGCTTTTAAGTGAGGATATTTTAGACCCTCGCCAAATCCGTCTAAATAGCCGGTTATTGTATATGATGATGTAATTGTGAACAATGTATTTCCATTTGTGAATATTCTATTTTCAGATGAAATTAAAAATACCAAAAAATCATATATTTGAAAATTGCATTATTCGATCTTGGCATTGTTGAAATCATTAAAAATCTTGTGCTTGAAATGTCGTTGATGAAGGCCATGAAATATATTCCAGTAGTGAAGAAAGGACTGAAAGAGGCATGTACCTCCAAGCGTCAGAACTGCTAAAATAAACGCAACATAAGAGAAAAAAACATCTTAACAATGGTCACTGTGAATGTTATCAGTGATCACCCACAAAAAAAGAAAGACAAGGGAACATCTTTGTCAAATGTCAGATATTCGATCAAACTTTTGAGCAAACTCTACTTGATAGAGGACCTTCAATAAACTATGTGCCTTCATCATTGCTTGAAGAATTTGGGCTAGGACCGCTTAATCCTACTTGTATGATCCTTCAGTTCGCTAATAGATCCAAGCGGCCATGGGGTTTACTAGAGGACATTATCGTGACTATGTAGGACATATGCTTCCTTGTGGATTTTGTTGTCCTAGACATGGATTCTCCTGCATCATTGCTTCAGATTCCAATTATTATTGGCTGGTCGTTCCTTCAAACTTCCAAAGCGATCGTCAAATATGTGTCTGTAAAGATTACATTTCTCTCTTGTAGTGACCGAGTCACCATGGACATGGTCACCAAGCTAAAAGAAGCACCTAATGGAGGCAAGCTAGAACTAGCTAAAGATGGTGACATTATCGATATTAGTGATCAACAAATTTTTCTAAATGATATTATAATACACGAAGTCCTCTCTTCAGAAGAGGACCTGGAAAACACAGTCGATCCAAGTTCCTTTGTCAAATGGGAGACAGAAACAAAGTCACTAATCAGTGTGTTCCAAGAAAATTCTTGCCAAATCGAACATGAAGAATTCATTGCAGATATGTTCGGTACATTTATATCAGAGCTACAAGTGACAAAGGTGGACAACACCTCATTAAACTCAGCAAACCATTCACCAACCAGCATGGTTTTCCGAAGTGTTTGCAGAGTAGACTCCACAATTTCCTGAATTAAAACAGCTTCTAGAGGCCTGAAGTATGCTTTCCTTGCGGGCGAAGAACATATGTATGCAGTCATCATCAACATCAGGCTGACCACGGATTAGGAATCTCGACTTCTCGAGGTTTTTAGGAAAAACCACTTAACACTATATTGGAAAATTTCTTATCTTTGTGAGAAAAATCCGGCCCGATGTTTGCACCACATATATGTTGAAGATGACTGCAAACCATCCTGTGAGTTTCAGCGAAGATTGAATCCTAATATTTGGAACATAGTAATGAAGGAAATCACGAAGTTGTGGGAAGTAGGATTTATTTATCCCATCTTCGACTCAAATGGATGAGTCCCCTACATGTTGTTCCAAAGAAATCAGAGCTCGTTATGGTTATGAGTGACCAAGGAGAGGAGATTTTTACTTGAGTACTAACATCATGGCGCGTGTATGTTGATTACCACTGTCTAAATGCAGCAATGAAGAAGGACTTATTCATGTGAGTCATTTTATTGTCTATTGATCAAGTTCTTGAAAGATTGGCTGGGAAGGAATTATTCTATTTCTTAGATGGGTACTCTGAGTAAAGTCAGGTGGTGATCATTCTTGAGGACCAAGAGAAGACAACATTCACTTGCCCATTCAATACTTATGCTTTTCGGAGAATTTCCTTTGGATTATGTGATGCTCCTGCCACATTCCAAAGATGCGTGTTAGTCGTATTTACCGACATGGTTGGGAGTTTTCTCGTTGTTTCCATGGATGATTTCTCAGTCTATGGTGAAAACTTTGATTCATGTCCTATGCACCTAGACAGAGTGTTGTAGAAGTATCGTAAAGTGAATTTGGTCTTATCATGGGAAAAGAGCCACTTCATGGCCATTGAAGATATTGTGTTGGGCCACGTCATTTCCACGTGAGGCACGGAAGTCGACCGGGCAAAGGTGGATGTTATTGCCAAACTAGAACTACCTCAATCAGTGAAGAACATGAGGTCATTCCTTGGGCATGTTAGATTCTATAGTTGATTCATCAAAATCTTCAGCAAACTTGCTCAATCTCTTACAGAGCTTTTATGCAAGGAGATCAAGTTCATTGTTGATCAGGGAGGTTCTCCAATCATTTTATGAGTTAAAGACCTCGTCACTCAAGCTCCAGTCTTACAGTCATCCTATTGGTATCTTCCATTTGAAATCATGACGGGCGTATCAGATTTTGCAGTTGGGTTGTACTAGGACAAAGAAGAGACAATATGCCCTATGACATTCACTATGACAACAAGATATTAGATGAAACACAAAGAAATTATACAGTCACAGAGAAAGAATTACCAACAGTGGTATTAATTTTAGAGAAGTTCAAATCATATCTTCATGGACCAAAGTTATTGTTTTTATTGACCACTATGCTATCAGATATTTACAGCAGGAGAAGGATGCCAAATCATGCTGACTCAGATGGATCCTTCTCCTTCAAGAATTCGACTTGGAAATCAAAGACAAACCTAGAGTTTAGAATGTGGTAGCAGATCACTTATCCAGAATTGAAAGCCAAGATACTCAGCTGAACAGTGCTCCGATCACAGAGACCTTCCTTGATGAATTCATTCTCAGCATTTGATCCCTCCATGGTATTCCAACATTATGAACTACCTCGTATCTGGGGTAGTTCCACAAGATTGGACGTAAATCAAGAAGGACAAATTCCTGTCCGATATCCATTTCTATCAATGGGAAAATCCATACCTGACCATGGGAGGAGCAGATTGCATATGGCATCGATGTATTCCTCGGGAGGAGTACACAAGTGTCCTCAAGCACTACCATAAGATTGAATCTGGTGGATACCATTCTGGAAGTTGAGTGGCATCGAAGATATCGTAGTATGGCCTCTAGTGGCCAACACTATTCGAGGATGCTATGGAATATGTCAAAGCCCACACTGATTATCAGAAAAGATGGGAAAATCCCGGGTGTTAAAGATTCAATGCCTCTCAAATTCATTCAGATTTCTGAAGTGTTTGATTCATATAGCATTTATTTCAAGACAATCAGGGTTATGAATACATCTTGCTTGTCATAAACTATGTGAGTCGATGGGTGAAAGCTATCCCTGTTCTAGTCGTTGGCCACACATTTTGTCGGTTCTTGAAAAATAACATTATATCGTAGTTTGGGATACTTAAGATTTTGATCTCATATGGGGGTATCCACTTCATCAATAAAGAGGTTAAAAAATTAGTGAAGGAGTACAACATCGATCATCGAGTCACATCTTATTATCATCTTTAATCTAACGGTGTGGCCGAATTATTGAACAGAAAAATCAAGACGATCATGCACAAACTTGTGGGGGTGGATTGAAAGAACTAATCACAACTTGTGGACTCAATTCTCGGGGCCTACAGAACCTCCTACAAGTCTCCCTTGGGCACGTCGTCATCGATTTTTCTATGGAAAGCCATGCCACCTACCCGTGGAACTCATTCACAAATCTCTTTGGGTAGTAAATATCTGTAACCTCGACTCACAAAAAAAGTGGCCAAAATAGAAAATTGGATCTAAACAAGCTCTTAGAATTCCGATACTACGCATATGACAACAACTTAATGTACAAGAAGAAGTTCAAACGTTGGCATGATCGGTACATCAGAACAAAGAACTTTGAGCCTGGATAGAAAGTGTGATTTTTCGAAGCAAAGTTGAAGATATTCCCCGGTAAATAGAAGAGTAGATGGATAGGTACAAACATTGTGAAGACTGTGTGTGACAATGGAAGCATATTAATATCAAATTTGTCAACTGATGCACAACCATTCATCGTCAATGGTCAGTTGCCGAAGCTGTATCTAGAGCAGGACACATTCATAGTCGTTGTGGATTCAATTTAAGTGGTATTTGATGAAGATATCTTTGCAGTGGCAGCCAAGCCAGAAAATGCAAAAAAAATCTTTGATTTATTTTCTTCTTTTCTTCTTTCATTTCTATTTTCCGTTCTTTCATTCTTCCATGTGGCTCTCATCCCATGCATTATGTTATACATAGGATATGCTTCATCCTAAGTATAGGAGGATGAGTGTATTCAAGTTATTCATTATTCATTTGCTCGCTTGTCTCTTAACTTGTTGATATTCTGTCTATACTTTGGGATATTTTACCCTAAGTATAGAGGGGGACATGTTGTGCTATTGATCTATTCATCCTAATCCGCGATCATCCCTACCTTGTGTGCAATCTGCTATACTTAGGATTAGTTGATCCCAAGTACAGGGATTCACATTTTTTATTTTAGTTGCAGCAAAAACTTTCCTATATTCAGCATAAGTTATATCTTCCTTTTTCTCTTTGATGAGTATGAGGATATAGCTCAAACTAAGTATAGGGGAGTCGTATGTACATTGTATATACTTTATCTATAACTCATACTTTCATATTTTCAATAAATATGGCTAGAATACTATATATGTAAGAATATACAATAAATCAACTGTCAAGAATACATTATAAATATATGTAAAATTTTTCAAAATTCTTTGTAAATTTGACTAATAAACTCGATTTAAAAATATTTTGCAAAATGATTTGAAAATGGTTATTAAAATACCTTGAAAAATATTTTGAAAATCATTTGAAAAATCTTTGTGAAATATTTTCAAACCTTGGAAAAATCTTTTGTAAATATTTGCAAAATCTTGTTTCATTTGTTTAAGTAAAATTTTCGAAAAATCAGCTTGCAAATATATTTATTCTTTATATTTTTAGCTTCTTTATATTTTATATACTTGTAAATATTATTTAAAACATATATAAATAATAAATATAGAATAAAAACTTCAAAAATACATAAAAATAAATAAATAGATAGATAGATAAATTATACCTATATAGTACATGCAAATATTGATTTAAGTAAATAAATAAGCTCATGAAATAAACTAAAAAAATATAAATGTGTCATCAAATAAGTTATAAATATATAAAATATTTAAATATAATAATATCAATTACAAATTTAAAATAAAAATACACTAAATAGAGGTATATTTACATATGTATATACATGTAAAAATGAGCACCTAATAAAAGCCTTGTAAAAACAAATAAAAATGCCCTAAAATACTACATAAAATAACAAACACTTTTTATGTTTGACATAATAATAATAATATCATCTATATTTAAATCTAATTAATAAGGGATTTGTCCCATCTTTTTCCTTGTTGGTCCACGTGGACAAACCAGGGAGCTTGGACTATTGACCCAGTGGGTCAACTGTCCGGCCTCCACCTCCCTTCTATGTCAGAGTCTTGTAACTCTGATTTTCTCCATTTTTAGAAGTGATCTAGGGCTCGAGAGCCCTTGGTTCCTTCACCAAACCTCTCCTCTGTACTTCTCTCTACCTCGTCGTCACCCTACCATCCACCAATTCCATCTTCCTCGCACGCCATCGCTCCCCGAAGATCCCTCCACCCATTTGCATAAATAAGGAGATCAACCCCCTTTTTTGAATTTGATCTCATTTCCTCCTCGTATCCCCATTTGAAATCCTCCTGTCGAAGTTGGGGTGACATCATGAGCATCCGGACCTATTTAGCACGGATAAGTGGCCGAATATAGAGGTCCAAGGTTCGTTGGAGCGCCTCTGATAGAGTGTCCTCTGCTCTGTGGAATAGGTAGATACGAGCTGCTTTAAGTAGTTTTTCTATTCCCATTTTATCCCTTATGTTACTATAGTTATTCATTTCTACAATCAAATCATAGTTCAGGTTTAATTAGGAATCTTTCGATTGATGAAGCACTGTGTTCCAACTCTAATTCGCTTATACTCTGACCAGTTACGACGCCCATTTCATTCCATCTTCATTCCTACAAATTTTCTTCGCATTTCCCCCTTGTTCCCAACCTTGATTCTACACGAATCAAGGTCTGACAAGCTCCGTCCTCCGACATTCGACGGAGCTCCTTTTCGCCTTCATTTCCTTGTGCACAACATCTTCCATTGGAGCTTAGGGAGTCTCCCTCGAGCTCCTTTTCATTTTGTGCATGAATAGGAGCCCAACAGTCACCTAGAGTGAGGATTAAGATCCAAGTCAGACATCCTTGTGACTCAGAGCTCCAGGTCCCCTCCGATGGGGCTAGGACCTAAATGAACCATCATGTAGATGTGGAACACCTCCAACAACGTGTTAAGCCCGTCGACGAGAACATCAGTGGTCAAAGCCAAGAACTAAGGCAAATTAAAGGTTTCCCAACTTGTGTTCTTGGGTTGTTCTTCCAGAGCTCTTGAACACCTCCAGATCAAGAACTTGACCCGGATCTAATATAGTCCCTTGATTCTAGCTGAAATGAAGTCAAAGTCCCGCGGTCAGATTAGCCATTTATGGTACGTGAAGGACACGATCCAGCTCCACTTATGGGGTAAATTGCATCGCCCCTCTACTCTTTTTAGTGATAGTTTGGTCATGTATTTATTAAGTCTCGTTTAAAAGGTCTTGCGAATATTTTACATAAACCCCCATACTCTGGTAAATTGCATCAGGGTCCCTTGCCGGCTCACGTTACGTAGACCCCAAGTGAGGTAGCTATTTTGCATTAATACCCTTACGAGTTTAGTTATTGTTGTTTAGTCTTGGAAAATGTGAAATATGTGTAAATTTTTGGGATTATTTGCAAGGAGGTATGCATACTTATTTTTAGTTACAAAATATCCCTTTCATGCTTGTATTTATTTATTACATTTCTATTTTTTAATTAGCTCTTGCGCCTCTTAAATTGTGGTAAAATTGTAGTAAATGCTTGATTTGATGCTTATTCACGCCATTATTTTGATAGCATTTTATTTCATTTTCCTATTATTAAAAATAAAAAAGAAGCTAAATCTCTCTTATTTAAATATAAAAATCTAAAACTAACTTAAAAAATACCAAAAATAAAGAATACTTATTACCATATAATACAACACTAGATCAAAAATCACCAAAAAATACAAAATAAAAACACTAAAAATTGAAAATCTAAAAACTCTATTAAAATCAGTAAAAATATATAAAACTCCAAAAATATTTTTCTGTTGTATAATTTTATTTATATTATATAACATAAATTAAAATAGTTTTGGGAATTTTTAGACGATTTATCTATTTTTAAAACCCAAAACAATTCAACTTATTATTATATTCCTTGTTTTGAAATCTTTAATACATTAAAAATACTTTAAAACTATCAAAAAAATACCTAAAAATAAAAATAGAGAAAATGTAAAAAAAATACAGAAACATATTATTTTGTAAATTCTGACTATATACAGTTGTGTTTATAATTATAAAGTCCCTGTATATTATGTATATTATATATTACCTACGTGTATATTATTATTACAATTGCTAATTACAAATACTTAGTATATATTTAAAATACTTAAAAAATAAAAAGGATTATTATTGTATATATTTCCTATATATATTATATCATATATATTATTTGTAATATACATATTACTATATATAAATATATATTATATCTTTAAAAACAAAAGGCAAAAAAATTTTGTAAGATTAAAAAGAAAATAAAATTCAAAATTCAAAAACAAATAAAAATATAAAACATAAAAATCCATAAAAATTAAATATAATAAAAACCCACAAAAATTTAAAAGGCAGAAAAAGTACAAAAATAATTATTGTTTATTTTTATTAATAGATAATAATTACCCTATCCACATTGCTCTCTGTGGTTCGACACACTGCATACTTATACATTGTACACATTTTATTTGTAGAGTTAAAATAAAAATAAATTTTGACTCACATCTGCATTGAATTATCATACATTGCAAGTGGTTGTTTGTATGAATTCATTGATTACGTACCGAGAGTCGAGAGAGGGCCAATACAACGATTATCAGATCCGACTCATCGAACACTACAAGCTCCTCCAAGATCGGACGTTGGGCACCCCTGATCCATCTCTTCAATAGGCAGCTGGTCCAAATGGCTTCTCAATTACAATTTTTGAAGTTTTTTGAAATATTGTTTGACCTCATATTTGGAAGCTTTTCAAACGTTTTCATTACGACCCAATCATCGTGGATACCGGTGATCAATTCCCTCCACTAATTCTGGAATTTTACAGAAGAAAGACGATGCTCTAAGAATTGAAATCTTCGACCCATCACGTTTATCAATAAAGAATTGAAGATTACTTTGAGGGCCATTATAAATATAGGCAAGCACATCTTAGATCGTCACCTACCAAAAAAATGTGTGTTTTTTGAAAGTCTAGGTCCATGATAGGTTGTGTGGCGACTGCTTGTGATTGTTCGTGATTGAAGATCATGAAAAATTTAATGGTATGATTATAAATACTGCTATTTCGAAAGGCCTTCGGTTCTGTTGACTAGAGCTTCCTCTATAAAAACACTCGGAACTTTTGATTTCAGAGAAAAATCATCTTATAGATTAAAAAATATTGGTTATAACCAATCTCTCAATTAGAATAAATAATAGAGACACCAAGATTTATCACCCTACTTAGCGTCGTACTAAATGTTGACCCTTTGCCTCCCATTCTATTCAACATTACATATTTTATCCTGCAAAGAATGTTTCATTGCTCATAGTGGTGGCAGAATTAATGCCTTTTACTTTGCTAATGGCAACGAGAAAATTTCACTACTTCACTGCACAGATGATATTCTCGGCTTCAAAGAAAATGAAGAGACATCCATTAGGAACTCTTTCCATATTTTAGAGATCTTCTCCCAATTGTCGGTCCTAGAAGTAAACTTCAATAAATCATCATTCTTACTGAGCAAATTAAGTGTTATACCAAATGAAGCTCTTAGTGTTGTTGGCCCTGTCATGACTGGCCTCTACAATACCCGAGGCTTGACCTTCATGCATCTAATCTTCCTAAAGATCTTTAGGCCAAGATCATTGACAAAGCATCAAAAATAGTTGACACCCTAGGAAAGATTCGTATACCTCTCTCCTCCATATGCATCTTAGCCTTGATCACCCATACTTACTCCCTATACCCATTCCAAAATTCATTATTAAAAAATATGATGTTTAAGGGAAATTTTCCTTTGGAATGGAAGCTTAGGAACACAAAAACTGCATCTTGCCTCTTGGAATGTCATTTATAGACCAAAGTTATTCGAAGGTTGGGGCATTCTAAACATCAAAGAATTCAACCTCTTGTCACTTGCTAAACACCTATGGAGAATTATAAACCCTAGTAAGACTTCGAATCCCCTATGGGTTTCTTTGATTAGACCTAAACAAGACCTACTTGGACCAAGCCTTTAATTCATGTAAAGCTCGATCTTAAATAATTATCTCAAAATATGAGAGACACTAAATATTTGTCTTTCTTGCGACATTGTACGGGGGACCAATTACCCTCCTGGCACACTAATATTGATCATGGGATGTAAACATCAATGGCCCATCTCCTAGGAGATAAACTTGCAAGAAAAAATTGTAAAAGTAACAAGGAGGACCTTATCAGAAGAGACTCATCCTTTAATTGATAAAAAGCCCTTAGGAATAAATTATGCAAGGTTTCACCTCTGTCAAGTGCAGAGTTCCTCTGTAATTTGAAAAAAAATCTACCTACGAGAATACCCCATACTCTTTCTGCTTCTGAGAATTGAATCATTTCAAAACTAGTTTGCTATTTAAAACATTCTGAATAGAGAATCAATGAGCCCATCTACTATATCCATTAGTGTAATAGAACATCACCTCCGATAGGCCACATAATTTGCTTGACTTTTCTTTTGCAACAAAGTAATGACCCAAGAAGTCATGAAAAAAGAGGACCTGAACTCGCCTCTACTTGCTACTTATGACATAATGGTGAAGAAATAATTGGCCGCTTCATATTGAAATGTTCTCTCGGAAGCACCAACCTGGTTGCTCCATATTCTCAAGATGGTTCGAGGTAATGCCTCATCCTATGACACATGCTTAACTAATTGTTCAATATTAGCCCTTATTGTTTTGTGGCAATTTTATGGCTTGAAAGATGTTGAAGATGTTGGGAAGTCAAGTCAAACTATTCCTTGATTTTTCAACTTGCTCTTAACTTTCTAATTGTTCTAAACTCCCGTCTTAAAGGAAAATAAACTTCGAGCCCCCAACTACATGTTCAACAAACTCCATGTCTTTGAAAGCACCCATCGTGATGTTTCTCTGCCTAATACTGATTCTGCACTTCTTTTTATTTATCTTGGTGGATTTTTTTGTTACCTCCCAGGTCTGTTGTGATGTACGAGTAATGAATCACCAATTCATCGTATTTATTCTTTCATTTTGACTTGAAATCCTTAGTAAAGCACATGTAAATAATACTAATTATCATCTTTTAGTAATCTAGCATCATTTGTTAATATTGTATATTTAGCAGTTATTTATACTGAAATAAAAGAATAAAAAAGAAAATAAAAAGAAGAAAGAAGGATGTGTATATGCAATAGATACAAAGTGACTTGAAATCTCGAGACCAAACCAAGCATTGACAAGGTCGATAAGGAATAAAGTAGAGGAAATAAGGTTAATAACTTATAAAAATCTCAAAAAAAAATCAAATTTACATTGTACATATTCATTGATATTCATTATGTAAATATCTCCACCTATTTTAGTGATCATTATTTCAACCTCAAATAAAAATATTTTCTTCTTGAAACTTGTATATAAAAATATGTTTTGGATAATAAAAATATTTGTAAAAATAATTCTTGTATAGAATAAAAGGGACAAAACTCTGAAAAGGTCGTTAAACCATAATTAAAATATCAATATCTAATTTATATGAACTCAAAAAGAATCAAACTCACTTTCACTGTGTTTAAAATAAAATAATCTTTAAAATAAAAGTGGCTTCATAAAATTTGAAGTTAAGATGTCAAAGCTGGCTTTTTGGAGTGTTATCGTATATGTATGTATATATTGTACCTATTTATTTATTCATTTATTCCTATGTATTTTTTTAACATATTTTCTTCTTTATTATTTTGAACGCATTCTATATTATTTATATAAAATATAATAAAAATAATAAAATTTAAAATAATAAAAAATAATTAGTGTATTTGTCACGTATGTATAATGTACCTATAATGCACATATTTGTATTTATTCATCCCCATTAAATTATATTATAATAATAAATAAATAATGCATTTAAAGCCCTTAAAATATTATTTAAATAAATTAAATATTAAATAATTTATATATTTGTTAAAATACGTAATTAAAAATAATTATACATTGTATATAAATAATTTACACCTATAAATATATGTATTTAACTAAAATAACTAAATAAATTAATTCATTTAATTTATTAAAAATAAAAAATAAGTAGTTTATTAAATTATAAAAAAATTAAGATCGTTTAATATTTATTTAATATTTTTTTTGTTGAACTCTAATAAGTCCATTCATGATTGTTGATCGCCCGGTCAACTCTCCATTCTTCCTCTTTGACCCGATTACCTCCTTTGACACGACTCTTTCTCTAATTTACTCCACTTGATTCAAATATCTTTTTCACTCAATTTATTCACCTGATTAATCATTGCAGACATGTGATCTATATCCGTGTAAGACTTTGTCTGACCCTACCTCGGTTCACACATCATTCCCATTTGAATTTCATGTTTTCTCATCCTATAAAGCACCTGTAGCTTCTTCTTATTCATATCTTTGGCCATTTCCAGCTTAGTCCAGTGAGCTCCGAGGGTTGACATGTCTGGCAGGTCGTGTTTGAACGTCGTTGCAGCGAGGTCGAGTAGAATGTAGCCTCTGATCTGGTGTGTAGATCTGTCTCCGCCGTCAGCTCTACCTCAATCATGATCTTGAGCATTCGGCACCACAGAGTCGTCGAGGCAACGACCATGAGTCACACAATCTCCAGCATTGGCACATAATCCATCCATTCTCTAGTAGATCTAGGTAGATCCTCTTCCATTTCCTCTTCCTCATCAATTCTACTCCTGATCTCCTTCCTCCATTCTCTTCTTCTCAATATCTCAATTTCTCCCTATTTTCTCTTCAATTCAAATCCGATCATCTTCATTTTCATCCATTCCAATTCTGATTCCATATCATTTCGACACCAAAGAATGCAGAGCAATGCAAAACAAAGAAAAATTCAAAAAGAAGCCTACACCAAAAATTACACAAAAATATGGAGCTTCCAGAAAAAGCACGCTTCTTGATGGACTCGGCTATACTAACCAAGCTTTATAAGGGAATGCGACAACACTAGTCTATTCCCATGTCTTCTTTTATTATTCTAGCTTCTCCCTTTCTCAGTTGTGAAACTAGAAGCACCTGACCTTAGAAGCAAATATATGTCTCCACAAGAACGAGTTACCAAAGGAGCAGACTCTTTGATAGTTTAATGTTTTGTCTGAGAATATCTAGTGAATTCACACACATGGTTCTATCATTTCAAGGTTGCAAGAGTATGAGACTGAGAGGATGGTTCCGTCCAGACTATGAATTGAACGAAAAAAATAAGATTATGGAACCTAAAGGTTGTCTTAACTTTGATGTGATTCTAAACAAACCAAAAATCCAAAGGTCTTAGTAGAGCTCCAAATTTTGATTTTAATAACACAAGTTCAGAGTCGAAAATTATTCCAAGTTCTTTCTTTTTCTTTACTTTTAGGCATAAGTGTTTGCTAGGGAATAACAAAGGCAAGTATAGGGGGTGATGAATCTCCATTTCATCACCTTTATTCTCTCATTTTGGTCTTATATCCCTAATTAAATGCATGTAAATAACATTAAATTACACAAATAACATTCATTATTTATTTGGTAAATAATAAATAAATTCATTGATTTAATACCAAAAAAAGAATAAAGGAAAGAAAAGAAAATGAAATGAAATACTAGAGTTATTGAATGATTCTAAACCCCAGAACTAAGTCAAGTATTAAAAAAGTTTTATAAATGTTTGTAAAAATAATTGCTAAATTATTTGCAAAAATAAGTTTTCAAAATACTTGCAAAAATGATTTTAATGTAAATAACACTTCAAACAAAGATCTTTATAAAAAAATTATAAAACTTGTATTATAAATTTTGTAAAAAAATGACTAACAGTCAACTTGTAAATTCTCGATGTTAAGAACACTCTCACTCTTGTAAATACAGAGGCACTCTTGTGTAAATATCTTCTCATACTTTTTTACTAACATTTGGTTCAAGAATCCCTAAAATCTACAAAAATCCAAAACGCATAAAAAATGCAAAATCTTTCAAAAATCTGCATAAAATTTTGATAACTTTTTCCAAAACATCCATAAAATGTTCAAAATGGGAAATGGTTTCACAAAGAGATTTTCTCTTGCATTGTATATAGTATTTGCATTTTTCGGAATGATCAAGACAATAGAACAAGTGCAAATTAAAGTCTAGAGATTGGAGCTTGAGGAACCCATTAAGGATTGGAATTGGGAGGCTTCAGGTCACTTGACTTAATTTTGTAGATTCCATGAGACTATGTTCATGAGTCGATTTAGTGTGTCTAAATAGAGCCCTTCTTCTCATCCATACAACTCTTGAGATAGTAGCTTGATTAGCGACCTCGTATTTGACACTTAGCTAGAATTAGATGGACTGCTGAAAAATCTTCAAGTCGAAGTAAGGACAATGCTAGGCCACTTCATCAAGGGTGGCCCGGGAACCATTCTTGGGGATTGATGAAACTGGTACTCTAACCCACTTCTTCTTGTAGCCATGATATCTAAAGATTGGAGACCGGATTGAAACAGTGCTTCGGATGAGGAATGATCTGCCGGCGCAACAATTTCCAAGATTTCAAAACATGGGCGGACTGAAAGACTCTATATCCATCGAGGCACAAAGAAGAATGCAGAGCAATGGAAAGTCAAAGAAAAATCCAAAGAAGAATCCTACACCAAAAATTCCACAAAAATACGATCTTCCTAAAAAAACTACTTCTTGGTGAAAACTCGATTACACTATCTGTGCTTCTCAAGGGAGTGAAGACTACACTGGTCCATCCCTAGTTCTTTTCCCATCCTTCTAGTTTCTCCCCCTTCCAGTTGTAAAGAACAATGGCACCTGACCTTAGATGGAAATATCTGTGTCCACGAGGACGAGCTACTAGAAGAGTGGACTCTTTTATAGTTTAACTATTTTGTTTGGGAAGAGTTGTAAAATTCACATACATGGATCAGTCATTTCAAGGTAGCATGAGTATGCGACTGAGAGTATGGCTCTAACCTGATTGTGAATGGAAAAGATGATTGGATTATGGAACCTAAGGGTTGTTGTGTCACACCTCCTAACCTTAATTGTGGTTCCGAACAAACCAAGAATCTGAAGGTCTAAACTGAGCCTCAAACTTTGATATTAATGATATAAGTTTTATAATTAAAAAATGTTCAAGTTATTTCTTTCTCTTTTATTTGTTTTCTTTTCAACACTTATAGCCTTAAGTGTTTGCCAGGGACTAGCAAAGGCAAGTATAGGAGGCGATGAAGCTCTAATTCATCATCTTTATTCTTTTATTTTGATCTTCAAACCCTAGTTAAATGCATGTAAATAGCATTAAATTGTACAAAATAAGAATCATTATTTATATTATAAATATTATGTAAAATATTATATTTAAAGCCAAAATAAAAGAATAAAGAAAAGAAAAGAGAAGAAAAATGGAATACCATAGGTATTGAATGACCCTAAACCCAAGACCTAGGCATCAAGATGATTGGGTCGACGATGAATAAAGTAGGGAGAGATAACAACCAAAATAACTTAAAAACCCTAATTTTATTCATCTATAAGGACCCATTTTATTTCATACCTCAAATCAATAAACTTTGAACATGAAACTTGTAGATAAAAATACAAAAAAAAATACAAAAATTATTTCACTTAAAAATAATGCACAATGTGTTGTAAACAATCAAATATAAAACAACAAAGAAAACTTCACAGATCTATATCTTCTCCATATTAACTCAAAATTCACTAATTCAGATTTATTATTCATAAAATTAAATTATCTAATTAATGAAGATGGTTTCATTTAATTTGGAGTTAAGATGCAAAAGTTAAGTTTTTGTAAATATACATAAATAAAATAATCATTTATTTATTCTTCGTATTTTCACTCTTCTATATTTTTATAATTATGTAAATATTATTTAAAATACATGTACAAAATTACAATAAAATAAAATAATTAAGAATACATTAAAATAAATAAGGATACTATGATACATAGAAGAATTATACATGTATATTGCGATATAAATATACATATTTATTTAATAAATATATATTATTTAAGTATATAAATAACTTCAGAAATTTAAAATAAAAAAATATAAATGTTTATTTAAATAACTTATAAATGTATAAATTATATATAATAATAAAATATAAAATAAAAATAAAATACCCATTATATAGGTGAATATACCTATATTATTACATGTAAAAAGTAACATACATTAAATTAAATAGAAAAAAATAAAAATCACCATAAAATAATAAATATGTTTTATGTTTTAACCAAAAAAATAAAATCATTTATTATTTCTTTTCAAATTATTTTTACATTTTATTTCTATTTTGCCATGTATTGTCTGACATGGCCTAATGGGAGCACGACCTTGGTTGACTCGTCGGTCAACTAGACCGATGCTTATGGAGGCTTGTCAGACCTCGTTGACCACCTCACTTCCTCGATTTTCCTTGCCAATGCTTGCTTTTTCAAAGCACTATTTGACTTTGACTTTTCTTGCTCGATCATTGGTCTTTCAGGCTACCATCTCTCCTCGATCTGAGAATCAACACATCGTACACTCTTCCTAATTCAAGACCCTCATTTACATATCCCCTCCGCCAGCTTCGATTCGAGTTGATATTGTTTTCACCCTCGAATTCCCTAGATCTCTCGTGCTTTGGTTCGCTGGTGACAGTAGCGAGCTCGCCGACCATCTTGGTGTGGAGGAAGAGGCCCAGAATCCGGTTATCTAAGCTTGTTGGCCACTCTCACATGTTCTCCTCCTTGGCTCCCTCTATTATAAGGTATAGCCATAGTTTTTCATTTATTTTCATTCATAGGATTAACATTAGCGTAGTATAGCATTTTATTTCGATTGATTTTTCGTTTTTATTTCGTGAAATAACTCAATCGAAGTTCACCGGAGCTCTTCCTTCAGCCATCGTTTCTTCCATATCTGACTTTCCTATATCGCATCTAACATCTCGACTACCCTCCCCATCGCCTTCCCTTCACCCCAGGCACCTTCGCTCCCCCTGGTCGAGTCCCTATCAGTGAATCAAGGTCTCCACCTCTGCCATTCAATGGAGACCTCCGCCGTGCACCTCCTCCTCTCCTCATTGCTCCAAATATACCCCAGAAAATCCTATTTTGTTGTGCAACCCTAACAATGCAGGTTTGGGACTGGAAGGATCCCATCTAGGTCGATTTTCACTATAACGGAAGCTCCAACTGTTCTGTACCTTCTTCATGCTTCAGGGCTCCATCATTGAGCTCTAGACCATATCTAAGCCTCCAACCTTCACGGACCGTTGCTAGCTACCTTCTGCACCTCCTGCGAGCTCCTCGGGTCGTCGGAGTTGATCAAGGAGGCGGATCAAAGTTCACCCCAATGGGTGCTCTTCCCCGTTCTTCCTTGCCTCTCGGTCGTTAGATCATGTGCCCGCTTCAAACGTCCCTACTATCATTTGAACTCCAGAGACTTCCACCGTCGGATGCCTCCCCCGATCTGATCTTGGCTGCTCGTCACCGAAGCATCATCGGGGGACCTGGAGCTGATGCGTGTCAGGTGAAATCACATCAGTTGTCTGATCACGCCTTGAGGAGTATTTTGCACCAACCCCTCTACCTTTTGTATTTTCATTTTAGTCCATAAACTTCAAGTTACAGTTTAAAAAGTTCTATAAAATTTACACTTTAACCTCTACATTTATTTTATTTGCTAATAGGTCCTATCCACGTCACCTCATGTGCACATACATGTGGTCTTGGACATTTTGCATAAGGCCCCTTGCGGGATTTTATTATTTAGTCCAAGAAATGTTTAATTATGTCTTATATGTTTGGGGAAATCGCAAGTAGGTTATGTTAATTCTTGAATATTGCATTTATACCCCTGTCAGGTGTATTTAACAGAAAATATTTTGATTTTTTGCATAGAGGCCCCTAGACTTCGAATTTATGTCATTGATGTGTTTATAATTTATTTAAACTACATTTAGGTCCATGCTAGAACATTAATTTTAATTTATTATATTTGATAGTTAAAATATCATTTCAGATCCAAAAATTATAGAAAAATTATTTAAGTGCCTGACCTAAATTAAATCACATATATTTTCATAGGGAAATGAAAATATTTTCCTATTTTTAAAAATACCAAAACATTACACTATTCCCTATTTGGATTGAAAAATAAAAAATATATAAACTAGTTTCGAACAAATCTAAAAAAATTAGAGTATACTTATTATAGTATTTTGCAACTCCATACCAAAAATCACTAAAAATTACAAAGGAAAAACACTAAAAATTGAAAAACCCTAAAAATTTATAAAAATTATTGAAAAATCCAAAAAAATAATTTCTAGTTCTATATCTTATTTATATTAAATTATTATATCTTAAAATAGTTTTGGAAAACTTTGAGGTATTTACCTATTTTTAAATTCCAAAACAATCCGGTCTTGTATTATTATTCATTGTTTTGATTTTTTTCATTTTAAAATATAAAAAAATAGTAAAAATAAAAAAATTAACAAAAATAGAACAAAACATTAAAAACATGAAAATTTCATCCATTTTGATGTATTAATTGCTATATATATACTAGCCTATATTCTATATATAGCTATATGCTTATATTATTCTTATTATTAAAAATGCCCTAAATATTTAAAAAACCCTTAAAAATAAAAAGGATCAACCCTTAGGGCATTTTTTGATATATATATATATATTGTTTATACACTATATAACTATTATAATAAACATCCTACCCCTATATACTTATATCCACACATATATTACTTATATGTCTTAAAAAGGAAATTAAAAATCAAAAATATAAAAAGAAAATAAATAATAAAAATACAAAATACAAAAATATATAGTATTAGGAACCCATAAAAAATATAAGGGAGCTGGGAGCCTAAGCCCCGGGTGTAGGTAACTACCTACACCCGGTCTTTTTTTTGCATGATTTTTGAGTTTTTTTGAATGTAACCTTAGGGGGATTTTCTTAATATATTGAGAGGAATATGTGTTTCGAGTTTCATGCAAAACAAACATTCCTAACACATTCATCTAGAAAGGGTCAATTTCGGTAATTCTGAGACCGTTAAAATTTGATAGTCTTGATGAAGATGATAGGATTATCGAATTAAGTTGAATTTTGAATGACACCATGGTGGTACATAGTGATCTAATTCCTCCAAGATTTTATTTCCAAAAAATCAAAAATCTATGAAAAAATGAGCGGGGTGTAGGTAGTTACCTACACCCCTGGGTGTAGGCTCCCTTTTCTCAAAATATAAAATCCCTATAGAAACACGAAAACATTTATTGATTTTCCTTGTTAATTGTTGTGGTCTATTCTCGTTGCTCCTTAGTTGTTCGACCCCGACACTTGCATAATATACATATCATTTTGTAGGATAAAATGAATGTTAGGTCACATATACTTATTACTTGAACATCATTGGGGATTAATTATTAGTTGTAGTGCTTTGATTGAAGATATCTGAGAGCCGAGAGAGAGGTCGATACAACGATTGTCGGACCCAACTTGTCGGACACTGTAGACCCTCCAAGATCGAACGATAAAATCCCTCGATTTCAGCGTTCATCAATTTCTTCTCCTGACCATCCTACTCTTTTTCTCTTGTTTTTTCGACTATTAGCATTAGCAATAAGATAGGATAACTTTTATTTCGTGTAATTTTATCTCTTATTTCATAAAATCCGAAAATCAAAGTTCGTTAGAGCTAGTGCTCCATACATTGTTTACTGCCATTCTAGCCCTCGTTTCAACTTGCCCACCATCTCACTATCTTCTCCTTTCACTTCTGAACTCTCCCCACCCATCCAATCACCATGACCTTGCACAGATCTGGAGATCAAGGTTTCATCTATGTTGCATGTTGAAAACCTCCGCCTCGCCTCATTTGCCCTTGTTTTAGCCCCATAACTCTCCTGAACCTTTGCCTTTTGTTTTCAACTCTAACCGTGCGGGTCAGGGGAATCGAATGCCTCTATTTAGGTGATTCTAAAGTAAAAAAGATAGCTCTGAGCTGTCGAAGCACATCAACGCACCAAAACCCTATCGATGGGACCTAGCCCTTTTGAGAAGTAAAACAAACGTGGAAGGTTCCTAGGCATCTTTTGGGCGTGGCAGCATGAAGAACAATGACCGCAGTCACTAGAGAGGACGAATCAAATCTCATCAGAGGGTGCTTCCTTGAGTGTTCTTCCTGACATTCACAGAACCGTTCAATCAGGAACGTTCATCCAGAGCAGCAACAACCCTTTGATCCACGTGCCATCAACCGTCGGTTCTTCATTGCTGATCTAATCCTAGCCATCGATACAAAGCGGTGTATCGTGTCTCTAGAAAGCGACGCGTGGCAAATGAATTCATCTATGCTGTCCACGCGCGTACGTGGGGGTAATTTTGCTTGTATACCCCCACCTTTTTGTATTTACTTTTTAGCCCAGTAAATTTCCTCTACAGTTCTAATATTGTTGTAATGTTTGCAATTTGAACCTTATCTTTTTTTTTCGCTTATGTCCTCCACCATGTCACCTCACGTGCACATACACATGAGGCGGTGGGGTATTTTGCAAAGGATCCCTTCCGGGTCTGTATATATATTTTTAATCATGTAACTTTATATTAAGTATTTTATTATGTGGAAAATTTACATTCATGGCCTAGAAATTTTGTAATATTACAAAAATACCCTTACAGTATTGATTTTCCTTTTCATTGCTTTTATTTTTATTAAATATCTCTAATTCTCTAAAAACTCTAGGACAATTAGGATAGAGGTATGATATTTAACTTTATCACATTTTTGTGGAGGCTTTTTATTCTAATTTTCTAATTATTAAAAATCAAAGATAGAGCATTTATTCCATATTTGCTTTAAAAATACAAAAAAATATAAAATCACTTTTAAAAATTTTCAAAAAATCACAGCATCTTTATCACTTTATATTGTAAATTCATACCAAAAATAACTAAAATTACAAACGAAAAACAATAAAAATAAAAAGAGATTTTTACCCGGCAAACCCTATAAACTTAGCCAATTACCTCCACAACCTTTGAAACAACTTAATTCCCCCCTCGACCCAGTAAAATTGCTAAATCTTACCCCCATGAACCCTACAATTAATCTGTTTGAAGCTCGTGGGGGTTCTTGGGGTAATTTACAAGGTCAATGGGGGTAATTATGCTTTGCAAAAGGTCATGGAGGTAATTTAAAATTTTTATAGGGTTTGTCAGATAAAAATACCAAAACAAAAACCTCAAGTTTTTTTATTAAAAATTAGTATAAAATATTTTAAAAAACCAGAAATATTTGATTTTGTTTATGATTTTTATCTATATTATATATTAAATATTGAAAATAATTTTGGAAATTTTTGAGAAATTTATATATTTTAAATTCCAAAATAATCTGGCATATTATTGTAAGTACTTGTTTTGATATTTTTAATCAATTTAAAATACATAAAAAATTCACAAAAATATATAAAATTCACAAAAATAGAGAAAATATAAAAAGATAAAAAAACATTTTATTTTGTAATTTTTGAGTATTTGTAGCTATATTTATAAATATAAAAGCTTATATTGATTATATATACCTATATATACTTATAAATTTATTAATATTAACATTATTTTTATAAATACCTAGAATATAGTTTAAAACCTTCAAAAAATGAAAAGGATTGTACTTAATTATATTTGCCTTGTTTTATATCTATATTATATATTTATATCATATTGGGTTATATGGGGTTGCCCCTGTCCCATTTTCCACAAATGTTTTTTATTTTTTATTTTTTGAAAAATACCACCATGCTTATTCATTATATCCCTCCAATATGACATTCGAAATCATCAGAAATGGAGACTCCTATTCCCTCCATCTAGAACAAGTCAATTACAAAAATGTTTTGACCGTTGAAATTACATGTTTTAGATGGAGGGCATATGAGTCTATGTTTCTTACTAAATTTGAATGACATATTGGAGGGACATATAGATGAATATACATGGTGAAATTTCAAAAAAATACGGAAAATGGGATTAGGGCAACTCCATTTTCAGCATTATAAATACATACTTATATATATACTTATTTTATATCAGAATGAAAAAAATAAAAACCAGAAAAATATAAAGAAAATAAAAATTATAAAGGTTAAAAATACAAAAAAATATAAATTAAAAGTCTGTAAAAATATAAAATATTAAAAACCCACAAAAATTGGAAAATCCCTATAAAAACACAAAAATATATTTGTTAATTTTCTCTTTGATTGTCAATTTTGTACATATCCCCATTGCTCCTTTGTGGTTCGACCCCTATACTTGCGTGCTATACATACTTATTTGTAGGGTATAATAAATCTTAGCTCACTTGTATTTATTGCTTAATTATAATTGTGGGTTAGTTGTTGATTGATAAAAGATTGAGATACAATCTGAGTACTGCGAGAGCGGTCAACACATCGAATATCAGACCCGACTTGTCGGACCCCGCAGACCCTCCAAGACCAAGCGTTAGGATTCCATGTCAAAATCCTTCTCGTCAGGAATATAACAATGAATATCATTACTCGTTGCGAATTTACAAAAGCAAGTGCCGATGAATAATATTCATTATTATATATTTAACTACGGAAGATATGGCAATGTATATTAAAATCTTCGTTTCCTCATGTCAATTTTCTTGTTGTGTGTTTATATAAATATTTATTTTATTTTTGCATGACTTACTTTAGCAATTTCTTGATAATATTATCTTTGATGTCCATAATTATACCCTTATGTTGAAGTAGTTAACTCCACATTCAATTTATTTTAAAAAGAAAAGTTTTGATATTCTGTTGCCATAACAAGTTTATATTGTAGCGCTAGTTTTTGACCACATGTATTTGTGATGTTACCAAAAGAAAGATTTATGTCACTAAATTTTGGTGTTTCGATGTGTTTTTCTTGCCGTCGAGACTCAAAATCTAAACTTCTCGTATTCTAGAAAAACCAGAATGCAATGTAATACCATTGCAACAAAATAGAAACCTATATAGTAGATAGCACACGGAACAATTTTGAGATCTTATAATGGCAGGACATGCGAATATAATCTTTTATGAAAGTAGATTAGACATGTAAAATTAGACGATAGATTGCGTCATTAGCATGACTATGATGGCAGTGATTTATTTCTCGATTCAGCTAACATTCTGTCAAACACTGATTACAAAACAGACGAGAAAGAAGGCATGACCAATGATGAACTCTTGATCAAGAGGAGGAAATTAATTAACAAAACATGGGAGAGATCGAGATCGAACTTACCATGCGATGAAGAAGATCTTACTCTTCTGGCAGTTCTCGTCGGTGGTGAAGTCGAAATCGTAGACGGCGTAGCGGCACTCGTTGGCGGGGAGACTGGAGGTGAAGTCCTCGTAGCTCTCGTCGTGCTGTCCCAGCTTCTCCACCGCCACCTGCTGTATCTTCTCGTCGATCTTGAACACTATAAACCGGAAGCTCCTCTTGGCCTTCAGCTCCAAGAACTTGAGCTTGCAATCGTCGTGCACCGCCATCCCCGACGCCGAGTTCGCCTGCACGTGTACATAATATAAATATAACAATGCATTCATTTAAGATCGCCGTAATTATAAAGAAAATGGAAGGATTAGATATCGCGTTTTGCTTTCCTTACCATGCTGGCCTGAAGGGAACGGATCGACGAACAGTTGCTTTTTCTCTTCTTCCCGGCAAAAAAGGGTAAGAGAAACCTCAAGAGGAATGAGATGAGATGGAGAGGGGGATGTCCTCTTGGGGGAGGACGGAGGAGCGAGAGGTGGAGAGAAAGAGAGGGGAGGGAATGGCGGATGGGATCTATTTGATCGAGACCTTCCAAGGTGACGTGTTGCCTATTCCTGGTGGCTGTCTCCCGCCGTTGGTTACTCCCGCCCCCGCAAGGCCCTCGTCCTATGAATGGGTCAACTACCACCTCTCTCTCTCCCCCTCCCTCTCTCTCTCATCATATTTTGTGTCCATCATGAAATCTGCCCTACCTATTGCATAGGCATGCACGCATGACTCTCGTGTCTCGTCGGTCTGCGTCACTATTAAGGTCATATTGCGTATAACTCTGCATGTAACCTGGTATATCTCATGTTTTATCTTTGCATCATAAAAATATATGGGTTTAATGTGCCTGCTCTTAAAGGAAACTAACTTGTCTCCTTTCACCTCATTTTCTTCATTTTTTTATTTTTTTTGAAAATTTCTTCCGTGAATATTCATCACTATATCTATATATTATGCTATTAAAATTTCGTGCGAAATAGAGACTTATACGATCTCCATCCAAACAGTCATTTTTTAACGGTAACAGATTGCTAAAAATAACCCCGTTTGGATGAAGGTCGTAGGAGTCTTTGTTTCGCACGAAATTCTAATAGCATAATATAGAGATATACTGATGAAAATCCACGGAAGAAATTTTCAAAAAAAATAAAAAAAATGAGGAAAATGGGGTGAGGGGAGCCAAGTTAGCTCCCCCCTTAAAGGTGGCAACCCCATTTTACCCAAAATATATTATGTCTTACTCTGCATGTAACCCATAAAAATATCTACATTACTCTGCATGTAACCCTATGCATCATACAACTTCTTTGTTATAATATTTTTTAATCGTGCTCAAATAAAAAATAACATAAAAATATATTATAATCATTAAAAAAGTTAATATAAACATAATCAATGTCACATTACATCACACGTATCATTTCAACCCTCTCCAACACTACCAACCATTCAAATAACGATTATTCACATAAAGATATCACAACCCAAACAAATCCTTTACCAAACAGGCCCCCTGCCTTTTATTATGATGTAGAATAGCAAACGAGAGCATATCACCTATAGTAGGGTATGTTGTAGTATTTTTTTGTGAACTCTTGTGTAAAATACAATAGTATAGACTGAGTCTATAAATATTCTTCTACGTGTGTATCGAATTTCATCTTAATCGGATTATTATGTTGTTTTATCTTAATGGTAAAAGTTAGAGTCAATATTAATGGAGCTTGGAAACCACTTAACAAATGACTTTTACTTTGACCATTAGGATGAAATAGCTTAATAATATGATTAAGATGAACTTTGATATCTATGCATAAGAATATGTATAGATTCAATCTATACATTTAGAATTTTCACAAGATCTAGATCTCACGAGAAAAGTGGGAGGAAAACATGCCTTTGCTTTGGGTAAATCTACATCATAGGATCTACTCTCATAGCAAACGCCTCTAGTTCCTATTTCATATATTTTTTTCATTTTTTTTCTGTGTTATAAACTTGGGTGTCTTTTCGGTAAAAGATATTCTTTCTTGGTTGAGTTATTTTTTACCAGCATCGATATTGCAGGAATAAACTCATCAACCGATAAAACTACTCCCCTTTATCTTTGTAGGTTTTTTTAATGTTCTCTTCTACCTAGGTTGGAATTTATGGACAAAAAATGGATTGGACTACCAGCCAATCACCCTCAAATTTATGATAATACTATTTTTATAGCCGTCAATGTCTGTGTCCATATAGATATTTGTATTTGCAAATATATAAAGATACGATAGCACCTATATTAGTATCCTTATCTGACTATTTGCATCCATGCCGAGTCACTCTTCAATTTCTTCTCATTTTGAGGATTCATATGTAACGCTCGGGTCTGAATCACCCGAATCTGAAATTGAATCCAACCACACTTGGGTCTGCATGTTCTGATAAAAATATAATTTGATATCGAGTGAGTTTGGATCGATCTGTAGATCGCGGATCGGATCCCGTTCGGGTAAGATCGGCCAAAAATCGATCACATTGAACCTCATGTCACCGGAAAAGTCCGTGACGCGATCGAGACCGTGATGTAAAATGGATACCATGACTAAGTCCATCTTGACAAATCAGAATCAATGAAATTGATTGTTTGTCGTCTGAGGTCATTTGATCGGGTTTAATTGTAAAATTTAATTATGAATCGAGAATGTATTTTTCCAATTTCTGGATGCATCTTCTGTTAGAAAATATGAGTATTAGATTCATTTTGATCATCATTCTGAGATGGTCAAAATGGTCCATTAGACGCCCGAATCGGACATCCGAGGTGGAAGTTACAATGAATTGAGTGTTTTACTAAAATTAAGGATGAAAGTAAAAAAGGAAAAAGAACCTAACTTTTTCCCCAAAATATAACCATCTCGCTTTTTTTCCTCCCAAGTTACACAAAACCCCTTTCTTTCCCTTACTAATATCAGTAACACCTTCTTCTCCCCATCTCTTATTATTATTCTTCTTCTCCTCCTCCTGCTCCTCTTCTCAAACAAAGAACGCATCATTCTTCATGTTGTGATTGTTGTTGTTGGTGCCCATTTCTTCTCTTCCTAAGATTTAAGATACAAGCTAACTTTCCTCCTTGTTGTCATGCATGTTGATGTGTACACTTTTGATCCATCATTTGAGGTCTTTCTCCGCCCAGCTTGGATGTCCGACTACTTTAAATTTCCAAGATTACAATTGCTTGTTTTTATTTCTCATGAAAATGTCTCCATTCTTAGAAGCTTGACATGAAACTACAGTTGTAGTTATCTGAAATGCAATAAATTTAAGGTTTAGTATTCTTTGTAGAGGTAATCTCATATTGTTTTTTTAATAGTAGGCCCGGTAATTTCGGAGGTCCGGAACGTCCCCACTGGAATTCGAATCCGGGTCCTTTAAAGTGGAGGCACACTGCTCTACCACCAGACCACTCCTTGGGTTCTAATCTCATGTTGTTTACACATTGAATGCAAATTCTTTTCTTAAAATTTAGGTCAAGCTTTGTCTTTTTACATTAAGTACATTTGTTGTTGTGGGTTATCAGCATCTTCTCAAAAAAATCTGCTTAGTCTTTTCTCTCAAGAATTCCATTTTGTCACTTCGTCTCAGCTCGCAAGTTTCCTAGATGGTCATAGGTTTTTGGAACTCATTTTACTTCTCTCTTCGATAACCTTCAAAAAATTCATAGATTATTGTACTTAAGTATCATCGACTTGTTGTTGTTGGTTGTTGTCTTGACAATAACATCATCACATAACTATTGTGTTGATGCAACTGTATAGAAATTAGAGGCCACCTTGTGATCGTTGTTGTTGAAACCAATAGCTATAGAACTTGAATGTTGAAAATTATTTTCTGCCAATCGTTGATGGTAGCTACTTGCAATTATATATTATGCTTGTGTTTAAAGCAATAAAAAGGAATTTTTTGTTAATTCAATCGTACATGAGTACTAGTTGTCATAATCGCGGGAGACCAAATTAGTTTCTGTTTTGTTATTTTCTCATTTTTTTCATGACAAGGGTAAAATCTTCATTCTTATAGGTAATTCTAAGTAATCTTCTATATTTAATTACTTGTTGCAACTTCCATGCCCTTTGATCGGGAGCATTCAATGTGTTATACTCATTTTATGGTACTAGTATGTGACTGATGAGTATCATCATAGTTATTAATCCTTCCATGACTTTTTCTTCCTTTAATGTGTCAAGGGAGCATACTTCCGGATTTGGTAAGACATGAAAGTTGGACATGCATATTGGGGGTCAAAAAATCCCTTAGTCGTCGTACATGATTCTGTGTCGGTGCCATAATACATGACTCCAAAATGGAGTATATCTCAGTATTGAGAGTTAGAGACTCGTTGATCAGGGATGTGATACTTTTCTAGCATTTGTTCGGGAGGCGCCCGAGAGGGAGCTGATGTCTCTTGAGATTAGGTTGGTTTCATACTACCCTGATGTGTTTCTCGGTGACTTATCAGGTTTACCGCTGATGAATCTCGTATTCATCATGCTAAAATCCATCTATTAAAACCCTGGCTTAATCAAACTAATAAAAATCACCTTTAATTCTTTATTTTTATCTTGTATGGTATCGTTATAATAAACCCTTAATTATTTGTATTTAATTTTCTTGTAATTATTTTATCAACAAAACCCCCTAAAAATTAGGTAGATTAATTGTCTATAATTCACTGATCTTTAAAAAGACTAAAAAAATACAAAAACAAATTAAAAGATAAAAATCGGTGTTTTATTCCCCTTAAAAATACCCCCAAAAACACTTTTTGTATAATTGACCTCGTTTGGCTCTTGTCCAACATGAAACTTGTAGATCTCGTAGAGACGAGCAACTTTCATGTTTTGACTTTTTCTTAATTTTGCCTCTAATTATTTATTTTGTATTTATCTTTGTTTTATTATTTGAATAATCTGAAGTGACCATGTGGCGCCCTCTGGGCCGCCCACGTAGCCGCTTCTCTTTGTGCCACCAGGTCTCTCTTGCCGTCGCTTCATCCTTCTGACCCACCCAGATCTTAGCCGCTCATCGCTCACCCCTTTGTAGCCATTGGATCTGATCTCAGATCAGATCTCCACCATTCCCATCCGCCTTAATCCTAGCCACCCGATCCACTTCCTATCCCACGGCCTTCCGCGCTCCACGTCGCCCTTCCTCTCTCAGCCACTGGATCTCCCCTACCTATTCATCAAGGCCGTTCCCTAGCGCCCATTCCCCCTTCGTAGGATCAGGATCGTATGATCTGATCGCTACCATCCGCTCACGCCATCATCCAGGCCGTTGGATCACAAGATCCAACAGTTCCGGCCTTGTCTTCCTCCTTCCACGCACCTCGCCCCCAGGCGTTACGACTCGCAGCCACTCCGCCCCCTTCCATTTCTAGTCGCTCATCCGACCACCTTCTCCACTACCTAACGGTCACGGCTCGTAGCTCACACATTCGTCTCCCTCGCGTAACCTCCCAACATCTCCCTTCATGACTCATCACCATCATTCCAGCCATTGCAATCTTCGTCGTCACCTCCGTTACACCCACAACCTCCGCTTATAAATCACCTCCTCTGCCCTCAGCTACCCCCATCCACCATTTTGAGGCTTCGGCCCAGCCTCCGGCTCTCCGGTGACAGCGGAGGAGCCCTCGCATGGAGGCGACGACGGCCGAAGCCCTTGTGTGATCCATGGCCGCTATGCCATGTAAACTCCACCACCATGGTGGTAGCTGAGCACCTCGCAGCAGGCTGAGTGAGTTGTGCGACGACCCGAGGCTCATTGATCCTCATCCCAAGCCACCGCCTTCACGCATTTCCTCTCCGACGAGGTCCTTTCTCCCCTTCTTTTTCTTTGATTTTCTCCCAATTTTTCTACCGTCTACACTCCACTCCACCACAATCTGATCATCCCACAAGCTTCACAACTCCACCCTCATCTTCGCCGACCACCCTCTTCTTCTCCAGAACCCCATCCGGTCCGACCCACTTCTTCCTCTGCCCCGCCAGAGAAGAAGACCTCATGCCACCATTCCCGTCGCCTCCACGGCCTCCATTCACCCCCATTTCTCTCACCATCCACTGCACGCCTCGGCTATATAACGGTTGCAGGTTCCCAAAGCTTCATTGGCCGGAGTTTGCATCGGACCGCCTTCACGCATTTCTACTCTGGCGAGGCTTCACCGACCTTGACTTCCGACCAGCTCCGGATCCTCACCACGCCTCCAGGATCAACGCTAGCACTCCAGCGAGCTCCCCGGAACTCCTCCCCCACCGAAGGGGCACGACTGAGCAAATGGCAGGTCATCGGAGCCCCGCCTTCTCCGGTGACCCGCGACGATGGAAGAAACTACGGGTGTCGTCCGATCATCTAGATCGGACGGTCGAGATGAAGACGCGTGGCACCCCGAACCTCGAGCCGAAGCTACAGGCTTGGGTCCCCCCAAACCTTGACCCGAGCTCCCACCTGCTGCCACATAACCTCGAGCCAGAGGCCCCCTTCCGAGCCTAGCCCCTCACGTGCGCTCCACGTGAGGGCATGGAAAATTTGCATGAAAGACCAGGCATCTTTTGATAATTACGTTCAGGTCCCCAGGCGCATGTCTCACGTGCACGCCTGGGTATTTTACAAGAAGGCCCCTCCGGCTTCGGATATTTAATAAAAGGGTCCCCGCGCATATGGAGAAATTGCATCAGGGCCCAAGCGGTTTCTATATTTACATTTAGGACCCTCCATGGATCTAAATGCATTATTATCCTTTTTATTTCTTGCATTTTTATTACAATTATGCCCCTGCATTGTTTTCTTCATAACTTGAGCATCATAGGTCCAAATTGCATGATTTTAGTGTCGTTTTGATCCTTGTTTCGTCCTTTACATCATAGCATGTTTAGTTTTCTCATCCGACATCATTCTAAATGAAGTGAATTTTTTAATAGATGATGACCATGCTCTCTTTGTCCGTGCTCTGATTTGATGATTGTTTTTAACGTTAGAATCAAAATGACTCTGATTTCATTTTCTATTATTTTGCTCATATTTTCAGGGTATAGTTGTAAACTCTTGCATTTCTATCTTGCATCCTTCTACAATTTCATAAAAATCAACTAAAAAAAGCATACATCATAGTACTGCATTGTAATTAGCATAGTGCATCTTGTAGGTCTGAAATTGAGAAATAATTCACATTTATTCTTCATGAATCAAAAATTCGATAAATAAATTAGGTAGTTGTGTCCTTGCGTTCAACCTTGGTAGACTTACCAAGTAAAAATATTCCACAACATTCAAAGATTGTGGTATTTTGACGAACCGAATTTGCCTCCTATACTACGACAAATTCATCACTTTTAAAGAGGCAAATTTGGCGTTCATCAAATGGTGTTGTTGCCGGGGGACACAACTTAACTTAATTATTGAATTTTGATTTTCTTTGTTGAATATTTTCAAGGTTTACATATCCTCATTTCATGCATCATTTTTGCATCATGTCTGCTGATTAATTTCCTATGTATTTTTCTAACTTTCCTCTTTTGTGGCAGGGCCCACGAAAATCAAGGACGCTTGATCTTTCATGGAGGAACCACCCGAATCCGAAACCGAATCTGATCCGACTTGGGTCCGCATGAAACAAGAAAAATCCAATTAATATCAAATGAGCTCGGGTCGATCCACAAATCATAGATCAGATCATGTCTGGATGATATTAACAAAAAAAACGATCGCATTGAACTTTGTGTCACCTGAAAAGTTCGTGACACAATCTGGACGTTGATGTGAACGAAAACCATCACAAAGTCCGTCTTGACAAATCAAAATCAATGAAATTGACCATTTCTCGATCGGAGGTTGTTTGGCCAGATTTAATTGCAGAATTTAATTATGAATTAGGAATGTATTTTTCCGATTCTTGGATGCATCTTTTGTCAAAAAATATAAATATTGGACTCTTTTTAAGTCATTATCAGACAGTCAAAACGACAATTGTATGCCTAAATCAGAGACTTAAGGTAATAACTGCAAGTGATAAAGCCTTTCATCAAAAGATGGAAATAAGAGATTTAAAAAGAGAGAGAGGGGGGGGGGGAATATGCACATGTGCCTCTCCCCTCCCAAATTTCTTGCGATATAAGACCCTCCCTCCTCCATATATACCACCAAGCCTTCCTCTTCTTTCCCCAATTATTCTTCTTCTCCTCCTTCTCCTCCTCCTCCTCCTATTCTTCCCCAAACAGTGAAATCCAACTCTATTTTTTGCACATCGTTGATATAGTTGTTGATTAATCAAGCTTCTTAATTATTTTCTCAAGGATTTCAGGTACAACAGTTAATCCCCTATTGTCGCCATCCATGAATCTTATCTCCATTCTCTTCTTCCACTCAATTCCTTGGGGTGTAAGAAATTGGGATTTGATTGCATGTTTCTACTACCGATTAGCTTAGTAAAATAGCTCGGAGAATTGAGGATTATATTGCATGTTACTGCTATTAATTAGCTTAGTTAAATGACTGAGAAATTGAGGATTTTATTGCATGTTACTATTGCCGACTAGCATAGTAAAATGGCTGAGAAATTGAGGATTTTATTGCATGTTACTATTGCTAATTAGTTTAGTAAAATGGTTGAGAAATTGAAGATTTTATTTGATGTTTCTACTGCTAATTTGCTTAGTAAAATGGGTGGCTGGGGATTTTATTGCATGTTTCTAATGTTGATTGATGAATATTGATTCATCACTCTAATTGGTTGAAAATAAATTTTTATCTCGAGAATTGAGGATCATTCACATGTTAATTTCATAAAATTAACTTTCATGCACTTGTAAATAATTTGCCTAAATTAGCATTCAATTATGTATTCATAATCATCTTTATATTTTTACCTAATTTTAACCATTTTTAATTAATTCACGCTAACTCGAATTGACATGAAACCACCTTCATTGTGTACATTTCACTAACTTTTTAATCAAAAACCCTAAAAAATACTAACATGTACATATTTGAAATAATCACAAACCCAAATTTCATGACAAAAAATAGTAAATACTGACATCTCTCTCATATAGTGTCCAAATGGCCTTTACTCACTTTTGAATTAATGGCATTCAATTATATATAAATCAAGATCAAATTCGAAGGAATCGGAATTCATTTGTGAAAATTGTATTTTGGGACCTAACTGTGCATTGTACACATTTGTTGATTTTGACCTATCATTTCATGTGCATACTTCACTCATTTTGATTTTTTTTTCTTTTTCAATGCTTTGTTTTATTTATTATTTTAATAAACTATATAAAAATCAAAAGCTAAAAAATCAGAAACGTATTTAAAAAGACCAGTTCTGACTTGAGCTTACTGACATGATCCACTTGTATATATTTCACTTCCAAATTTTTATGACCTATTTGAAACCCACTAATTTTCCAAAAATAATGTATTCGAGTCCATTGCATTATTTCACATCATGTTTGATTTTTACATATATTATTCATCTACATAAAATCAAATAAAAATTGCAAAACTAAAAAAATGGTCAAATAAAAATTGCAAAACTAAAAAAATGGTATTTTATACTTAAAATGCATGTCTTTCATTCTGCATTCTGATTGCATTTGAGTCCTTCATGTAAGTCCTTTGCTATTTTTAATCTATTTATCTCTACATTGCATTCATGGTCAAAGTCTAGTCCCCATCAACATCTGCCACGTGGCCTCTCCTCATTAGCCACTTCATTCCCCTGGTCAACCTGCCACCTGTCCGGGTCAGCCGCTCTTGTCGTTTTGTGCCACTCCTCCGAGCCATTGTATTGCACTCGATCCAACGCCCACTATTAACCCCCTCTTTCTCAGCCCCCATCCATGTGTTGGGTACGGGAGTCCTACCGACTGTTGGATTGCATACGATCCATTGGTGCATGTATCCTCCTTCCACCTCTCGCCCTCCGTCACCCCAACTCCGCCGATGTGCCACCATGTTGCGACCACTTCGTTGATTTCCTCCCTCCTAACCAACTCTCCATGACGCTCTAACCTCTCATCTTCTCCTGCATTATATTCACCTCCAATGGTCGGAGATCCCCCAAACGAACACAACCTTATCCCAACTGAAGGAAATGGTTAGATCCTCAAGCGCATCACGGAAGCGTGAGCTTCGTATCGAATACGACGAATAACGACTAGTCGGACAAGTTGTTCTATGCAGCGGAAATTAAAAATTTTTCATGTGACGAAACCACATGATCCAAGAACACTTCTCGGATCATTTCGTCTAAACCATAAACAAGTATTAGGGTTACCTCTTGAAGCGTGGTTGTGATCGAGTCTCTAAATGAAGAGACCTCCTGTCTCAAGTCCGATCCGACGGAGGAGACGCTTGCGACCGCAGGGATGAACCGCGTGCTTCTCGCAATCCATGTTGATGTTCCAAGCGACGGATCTCCTAATCTCGACACACGAGATCCCTCATCTTCTTCACGAGCGAGGCGCATCGAAGGAGACGGAGATCCACGAGCAAACGATCGGGCAGCATAACAACTACGTTGCTGCAATGGAGAACCTCTCCAGGGCATCCATGGTGGACGGCCATGAGAGGAAGAGAGAGACTAGACGTGTAGAGAGAAAGAGACAGAGAGACTTATGTTCTCTTATGTGTAAAGAAGAGCAAAGGGGTGCCTCTCCTTTTATAATATTTTGGGATCCATGGATCTCAATCCGTGGACAACACAAATCCAGTGGCTCTCATTGATTGTGTTTCTTTTAATGGCTAAGATTTGTGTTGGTAAAAACCAACAATAATTAATTTAATTTAGATCAAATCTGTATTGATAAATCAATATAAATCAATATCGAATTAAATCAATCAAGCATGGAGATTTAGGAATGAAGATTGCCTCCTTCCATAATATTGGATTTGGTGGCAATCTCATGAGATCTCATGAGATTCCATTATTCTGTGGAAATCTCCAAGATTTACAACAATACTTATTGTAAATTATTCTATAAAAATAATTCACAATTATTTTGTGAATATTGAAATCTTGCCTTTGGAAAATAGTGAACCACATTCACAACCCAAAATAAAATGTGAATTACATTTTCAATTAATTGTCCAATGTGAATCCAATTCACATCAACATTTAATTAACAAATGTAAATTGCAAATAGCTCTCTCTTATATATTATAAATCACATTTATAATATATATGTCTAATATGGATATTGCTATCCATATTATTCATATACATGATAATTAAATCACATTCAATCATCTTGGATCTCTATTCTCATGTGCCCAAATAATGTGAATCATATTCACATTATTCACATCTTTGATAATCAAATCTCATTTAATTATCTAAGATAACTCTCTTTATAATATGAATCGAATTCATATTAACCATGACACCTCCGAATCTCTATTCCTATGCAGAGGACAAGCATCAAGAAGTCGGTCAGATATCAGCCTTTAGAGACAAGGATTGTCATCTCCTACTCGGGCTGGAGATCATCTCTTAACAATCATTTGACGGTGCTTGATGAGTCCTCAATCTAACTCTTTAGATGTTCATCCAAGCACCAACCTCTATGATTCAATAGTTGAGTCAACAGCTGTATGATTATTAAGATGGCCATGGTACATAACCCTAATTGTACTAAGGGACCTATTATGCAAACTATTTATTCTTCATTTCAGATCAGGGAATGATATTTGCAATAACATTTATTGCATAATGGCTCGTCGTGGGCTCGCATGTCCAACACCAACACCATCATCCTTGTCCTATACTTTATAGAAACCCTAACCATTTTTCTTCAACCCATTCCCCGATCTCGAAACCTAATCCCATTAGCGGATGTTGGAGACCCAATCCTATATGCCTCTCCCTCTCAATTTAAACCTAACCCCGATGAAGTTCGAAAGCATCCGCCTATATCCTCCATAATTTTTTCCTCCTGAAGCAAGAGAGTGACGGCCCGAGATCAGGCTGGTGGCAGTGGCCCGAATCCTTCGAGGTGACGAAATCCAAGCGAGATCCATAAGAGACCACCTTGTGTTGATGCTCCATTCGCAACCAGCAAAGCTTCGAGTTATTTTGTCAAACTCTGAGGCGACAACCTGGAGTCGACACCTCCATCTCCTCTAATCCTTCAAGCGATTTGAACACCTCCGTACCCCTACGTCTTCTGTGAGCATCTACTTCTTCTTCTTTAAGTCGTTCTTCCTCACCTGTGTAAACCGTCATCACCACTGCAATCAATCACCAGCACCTCTTGTATCCCCATCACTTCACTTCTTCTCCTTCAGCACCTTCCGTCGATCTGCTCCTCTACGTCGTCTCGCTTGGAGCATCACCCTCACCATCCTATCGACGGATGTCACACAACCATCAGGAGCTGAGTAATAATCCTCCATCATATCGGCGAACGTCGCAACACCTCACCGACAACCACTGCATGCACACCTCTTCCTATCCATCTCTACACCTTCGCAACCTCCGCCTCACCGGAGCCCTATTGACCATCATCGGTCGAGCAATGGACAAGATAGAGAGCCCCATGCCCGACCTACAATCACAACTAGATTAAGAACTCGGATTATCTTAGCTGTTGAAGTGCCCCAATCCTCTACTGCAGGATCAAGCATCATCATACACTTCAGACTGAAACCGATCCGCATCATGGGCCAAGATATTAGGAGGATCCAAAGCTACGGAAGCAAGCCACGAGGAGGGTGTGACATGAGGTGCCCACCGAGCAGCCTCTCCACATGTGACGCACATGTGTGATGAGAGAATTGTAGAAGACCCAATGCACTCCTCCAGAATAGCAAAGAAGTCCCAGTCACGTGTCTCATGTGCGTGACTTGGGAAATTTGCAGAAGTGTCCTCCCAAATTCAAGATATTACAACAATACCCCCTGCTAGAGGTAATTTGCACAGAAGGCCGGTCGGCTTTCCAAATTGCAATGGGCCCTCTTCCAAGGGTATAATAGCGAATATTCTTTTATTTCTTTACCTATAAGCCATTAGAACTTATTAGATGCATATCATGAGCATTATTTATCAGATTTCTACAAACTTGGTGTCGATTTAAAACTTGAATAATCCTCTTTCATCTAGAACATTGAGATATGCATTTTGAGACATAATTCATGCAATAATTAATTGATGAGTTTATTGATATTTTAGAGAGCCTACATTGATTATTCTGATTTATACATCTTCCTAAACAACTTATGTAAAGCATGAAATTATTTGGGAATTAATTTAAGTTTAATTGATCATTCACTGATCATCAAGGGAGGGTGCTTTCTGGATTGCTTCTTTGGTCTGCTCACTTGTACATGCACTTATCATATTCATCATTACATTATTTAAAACACATTTTCTTATTTATTTATTAAGAACCACCTAGCATATCAATATTCTATTTGCATTAAAATTACTTTCAAAAATTCATGCATCGTATTTTCTTTTCATAATTAATTACATCTCTTTTAAATTAAATCTCAAAAAAATTGAAAATACAAAAACACTAAAATATTATTCTCCTATGAAAATCTAATTTTCTAAATCCTTTATAGGTTAATTATGAACCTTCATATTACCTCCCCAAGTTCAACCTTGGGACTTATCTAAGTAAAATAAATAATTTTGATTGCATTGAGACTTGATTATCTGTATCATTTCTCAATGTTATCAGTTTTTGACGAATCTCTGAAATTACCTGGATACAGCAACAGATCAGAATTAACTAGGGAAATTTCTGTGTTCGTCAAATGGTACCATTGCTAGAGAGGTATATGGTTTAGGATTAGTTTTTAAATAATTTAAATCGTTAGATTTTTCTTCTTCGTGTAGTCTGAACCCCGATCTTCTTATACATATCTCATTATTTATTTTCTCAATATTTTAATTATGTTATTTTTATTTATTTTTTATGAACTTCTCTTTAGTGTATGATCTCTTATTTCGTGTGAGGCACCCGATTACTTGGAGCGGCTTTATTGAAAGCTGACACAACTGGGAGCGATCGAAGGCAGACAACCATGTGGACCAAACCCATTGAGAAGCACAAAGAATTTCTTGATTTATTTTGGAGGGAGAGTGTTTTTTCTTTTATTTTTGTAAATAGGTTGTAATTATTCTTCCTATTTTCAACGGTCTTCATTTGAAGACTCGCATCTGTAATCGGACTAGACACTCGACCTATCGGGTCCCTATTTTTGTGGTGACTGACATAGTGCTAGTTTTGCACCACGGGTATTAGAGGTATTAAGATTTATTTTTGTGCTCGTAGGACTAGGCCCACACAGTCACATTAATTAGATACACTAGATCGAATCTTGCTTATCCAATTTAATTTGTTCTATCACTCGCTAGTGGAAATTCCTATTATAGGTGTGGTTTCCCGTGCATATTAAGAAAACCAAACTCTACGCTAGCAGTCTTGTGTGTTCTTGCAAGGGGGAGCACAATAGCTGAAACGACCGCTCATGAAAGCTAACTAAGTCAATAATTAACCCACAAGATAATCGAACAACACATAATAACGTGTGTGGAGTTAAATCTCATTATAACCCTACAATAAGTGTATAGTGGTAAAGTATGTCCTGGGTGTCGAACACAGGGAACAGATAGGTGTAGTCTATTATTTATTTCTAAATAATATATAGATGTAGATCTATCTGTTATGTACTTAGTCTTTTAAGGGTTTTTAGTATATTTATTTTTTATGGATTTTTTAATGTTTTATATTTGTTATATATATTTGTTTTCTTTTTATATTTTCCAATTTTTAAATTCTTTTTGTTTTTCAAATATATAATTAGTGTATATATAATGTAATGTGTATAATATCAATACTATATAGATTATATATAATAATAAATATATATATTCGATAAATACAAATTAAAACAATCATTTTTATTTTTTTTAAAAGGATTTAAAATATATTTAAGTTTTTATAATTAATGATGATAATGGTAAGTATATATATATAAACTATATATGGTATTCTATTTATAAATACAACTATATATATATTAAAAATTATAAAATATTTTTTTTTCTTTTCTACATTTCTTATGTTTTTTATGAATTTTTTGTGTTTTCTGTTAATTTTTAACCCATATCATGGAATAAATGAGTTGAATTATTTTGATTTTTAAAAATAGCAACCAACTACAAAATAACTCAAAACTATTTTTAATAGGTAGTAAACAATATACATAAAGTCATACAATAGAAATCTATTTTGGGAGAATTTTAAAGATTTTTCTAATTTTATTGGGTTAGGGGGTTTTCTTTTTTTAATCTTCTCTTTTGATATTTTTTGTGATTTTTGGTCTGAAGCTATAGTAATATATAATATCTACTTTTTGCAATTTTTAAAGAAGATTTTGTACTTTTTTATTGTATTTTTAAATCTGAGCAGGGAATAAATAGACTCCTTTTGGTTTTTAATAAATGAAAAATAGTTTATGCTAAATAAAATGCATGGTGTGAATGAGCATAAAATCAAGCACCTTCCTGTATTTTTTCATAATTTTCCAAGCATAGAGCTATTTAATAAAAAAATAAAGGACATCAAATTAATTATAATGTGTTGACAAGGGCGTTTATGCAATATAAATAAAAATGCAAGGGTATACATGCAAAAATACCACAAGTTTTTAACTTTAGTTATAAAATTTTATACTAAAAAGATGTAATAATACTCGAAGGGGTACAATTACAATCTAGCCAACTCACATGGGGGACAATGTGAGCTGACCTAGGACTGAAGCTAAGTGTAATTTCCAAAACATGCGAGGGTTCAGTTGCAATTTGTACATAAAACTTTATACTTAATCAAATGTTACATGGGTATTATATATTTATAAAAAGGTAGAGGGGGTCTTAAGCAATTACCCCTTTAACGTCTCTAATCAACCCATTCTTGATGCCACGTGGATGATCCTACGGGTGATAGCGTGTACGCTTCGGCTTGAATTAAGGACCCATATTAAATGGGACCAAATCTTGATCGGACGGGTTCAAGGGCTCTGGATGAACAACCCAAGAACATGCTAGAGGTGATCGTCGATATTCACGTTCTTCTCTGTCCAGCACCCAAATGCCATGCCGATGGGACCAAAATGTCCATGGAGTTCCTTCGCACCTGTAGGTGCACGCCGAAGGGTTCCAGGTCCCCTCAAACGGGACATGGGGTCTTCTTCTTCTCTAGTCACCTAGAGATTCATATAAGGCTTGTATTCGACACATGGTGCTATCATCGCGCGGTTCATGCACAAAAATAATCTATTACTTAAGGCGAAAGTCCTCGACCCGAAATGGAAGCTGGTTCAACAAATGAGTGGATAAGCGTAAGAGCTTCAGCATTAGCTGAGAGGTGGAGCTCGATTCGCCAGACCCAATCGGCTTTGGGTTGATTTTGTGAGGTAAAAAGTGAAGAAGATGGCGAGGATCGAAATGAAGGTGTAATCGAGGCGGAGCACTAGAGAAGGGATGATGAATTTGTCTTAGAGCTCAAGCTCCAGGTCAAAGGGGGTTTCTAATTTAACCTAAATCAATGACTGATTGCATATAAAAAGATTAAAAGGTTCCTCGATTCGATCCTAGAACCGAAGAGGCAAAACCGGCGGAGGGGTACTCCGACGATGGCTAGATCAAGCTCTTCCGCACCTCCTCCTCATTGTAGACCAACTTAGGATGTTTTTTTGTCACCGAGCACATGATATGTGCATGATTTGAGAGGCTAAGAAGCTTGGAAGAGGTATCACGCATACAAAAATGGCGGAGGGGGATACTTATACACAGATGGAGGAACGATGTTCAAGAAGGGGTGGCATACAATGGAGATGGAGTTGGTGGGGGAATGGGTTCAACACGGGAGAATGTAGAGTAGGCTACAGGAGGGCGATGAGCTCGAGGGAGATAGAGGTGAGGGGGAATCGTGAGAAATGGAGAAGGCCAGGGGTTCATGTGACTCTAACAGATTCAATCCTTTGGGAAGGATAGTTGACTAGAGGTCAGTTGTTCTTGAGCTCTGGTTGGTCTACGTGGACCACCAAAAAAAGGAAATATAAAAATTATGCGAAAATGTATAAAAATAAAAAATGAATTAATTTCTTTTTTGGTTAAAGCATATTTTTGTAATTTTATGTAGTATTTTTTCTATTTTTATTTATTTTTACAAGAGCATTTATTATGGGTTATTATCTACAGGTATGTCTATAGGTATAAATGCATATAACATATTCGGTTATTATTTTATAATATATATTTTATTATTTATGTACATAATTTTTATATTTATAACTTATTACATATGTAAATATTTTTATTATATTTTATGAGTTTATTAGTATACATAAATAATTATATACATTTATTATATGGGCATATTATATGTATATTTTACCTATATGTGGAAGTATATTAATTATTTTATTTATTTTTATGGTTTTGTTCTATTTTAATTATGTACATGTATTTCAAATAATACATACACTTTTATAAAAATATAGAACCTAAAAATATGAAGAATTATATGTTGAATATTATATACATGTATATTACAAAACGAGGGCTCAAAAGCCAGTTTTTGCACATTAACTCCAAATTAAATAAAACCACCTTTATTAAATAGATAATTTAATTTTATGAAAAATAAACGTGACTTTGATGAATTTTGAGTTTTTATGGAGAAGATATAGGTTTGTGAAGTTTTTCTTGCGGCTTTTTATTAAGTATGTCTCGAGCACAACTTTGCATTATTTTTCAATGAAGTCAATTTACTGTTTTTTTGTATTTTTATGTACAATGTTCATGTTGAGGGTTTATTGATTTGAGGTATAAAAATAATAAAATAAAATGGATCCCAAAATGCTATTATTGGTCTAAAAGAATTAGGGTTTTATGTGGTTTTTGGTATAGTTTCTTTGTCATATCTCCCCCTACTTTATTTTTTGTCGACCAAGTCATCATGACGGCAAGGTCTCGTGGTCTAAGGTCACATAATGCCTTTGACACTTCATTCTTTTTCCTTTCCTTTTCTATATTCTTTTATTTTGAATTAAATATATTATTTTATGTTGTATTTTATACACTATTTCTTGTAAATTATTGAGTATTTATTTCCATAAATTAATGATATATACATGCATTTAACTAGGGATTTAAGGTCAAAATGAAAGAATAAAAGTGATGAAATGGAGATTCATCGGCATGCATTAGACATTTTATTATGGAAAATTAAATTGTGTTTAGCATCTTGCATGGAGATTACGAGGAAGCATTGTAAGTATCTCTGACTCAGCATCCATCATCATGTTTTCTGTTGCATGATTTGTTCGATTCTCTCTCAGTTTTCAGTCATCTAGGATTTAAAAGAATTTGGAATCCCCATGTAGACGTATTTTGATCTCCACTTAATTTCAAGCGATAACCAAATTAAAATAAGGGGACTGCTAAACTATATTGACTAATTAAATTTGGACTAAAACTAAACATCAATGTTTGTGGGAGAGCAACCCCATCTTTGTACACATGTACATACCTCCAGACTTTGAGTGGGTGAGGACACAACTGTAAGGTTAGAGCCCAAAACCATGTACCTACGTCCTAAGTCTCTAGATCCGACTCTTGCGGATTTGAGAGCTACAAGCGCTCGCGTTTGACCATACTCAACCGTCTCCTTTAGGGGTGTAATATAACCTGACAGTCCAAGCATCACTTCTTTGAGTAAGGGGTAGTACGACGTGCCTGTGTGTAATGGATTTGAAGATTGCTTTATCACCAAATTTAAATTGAAAAGATAATCGGTCGAACTCTTTATGGACTTCATTGTGTGAAGTTAGTGAATTTTGGTGTTCGCTTGTGTATTGAATTGCACGCGTTCAAAGCACTTGGTTATCTACACAGAGGTTCGTAAATCGTCCACTTTTATTTTTTTTGAAGATGTCAAATATCGATATTCATACATAGACTCCATGGATTGCAATTACATGATCGAATCCGGATCATCTTCATCTTCATTCTCATATCATAAGAACCCTCTTTTTGAGTTGGTTCTTCCCCATCCATCGTACGCTCCACCCTCATTCCAACCCACTCCTTCGGTTGAATGTTCACGATATGAACCGCTCGTAGAACTAGATGAATACTATGAGGAGACGATGGAGAAAGAAAATCGAGGATGGACATGAGCATAACTGAATTTGGTAGAGAAACATGATTCTCGGTTATGATTGAGAATTCATTATTTGAACCATCCCCTACTATTCATGACTCTCTTTCCGAATACGACCGATTTTCCTTTGACTGGACATTTGAGATTCGAAGGAAATATGACTCATGACCATTCCATTACCACTGACTATTACTCGGCTCAGGATTGCATGCTGGAGTCATGACATGACAAGTACAGTTATTCATCTCCGAGTCATGAGACGATAGTGAATGGCATATCTCAGTTCAATGAGAGACGATGTAGTTAACAGAACAAGTTGATGATGTCATCCAAATGTTTAAAAATACGATGAACAACCAAGGAGAAATGAGGATACACCAAGCGAACTCGATACAATTATGTGCAAAATTTTCAGATACGTACACCACAGGTACCGGACACCACTGACCAGTCTAGTGACCATTCTACTGACTTTATTAAAAATAGCAAAAAATAGAAAAATACAAAATTTAAAAATGGACAACACTGATATGGAAGTAATTTGTAAAAGTCTGATCTTAGAGCTTCCACTAATCAAGGTCATAAAGAATGTGCTCAATCTTCAGAGATTTGTGAAGATTCAATTATCCCCAAGAAGACAAACAAAAAGAGATCTATAATTGAATTTCATTTAATCACTATGACAAGTTCAACGATAATGACCAAAAAGAGCAAAAACTACATAGTCAAATGGTTGGATAGGGTTACCCGTGAAGTCAAGAGAATCGAGTTTACTCATGTTTGGATTGGCGATGACTCCATCACGAATATCCTCCTGAAGTCTGCATTTAACCGACTTGAACTCGAATCTCTCAAAAAGACCAAAGTGATGGTTCAATTTCCTGATCGATCCATAAAAAGACCAAGAGGAATAATTTCTATCATCACGAGATTCCAAGGTATCAAACACATAATGGACTTATTGTCCTGGACAATGAGCACCGATGAGAGTTGTATGAGTCTCCCATCGTTCTGGGAAAGCCATTGTTATCCTCTGCTAGAGTGACTATCAATTGCAAGACTCAAAACATAAAATTTCTGAACCAGGACTATAATGACCAAACTCCTGAGGACACACATGACTTTGGGGCAACCAAACATGAAATCAATAGTCGTGACACTGAGGAGACCCATGAGTCAAACACTTCACAAGAGCAAACCTCTCCACATACCTCTAGGACAATTCAAGGAGAGACACCTAGGTATCTGACTATCAAGGCTACCCGCACTCTTACCAAGGTGAATGAGCTTAACTTAGACAGATCCAATGCGCCAAACCTGGACACAATTATTTCAGATTCCCTTGATTATTACAGTGATCTAACACCTGAGTCGACAAAGCTAAAACCAACTCTGAGCTCCATTATACACCTGGGGCGTATACTGACCCTACAAGAGATATGCACATAAATGGTGATTTATCCAATGAAGAAACAATGGCTAGCACCTTACAAACTCAGTTTAGAAAGGTCACATCCTCTAGTCTGGTTGATAATAGAGGGAAGAATCACTCCGATCACTCTCCTCTCGTGCTTCGGGTTCTAGCAAACTGACTAAGTACATCACCGTAGAAAATGAATTAAAGTGAAGACTCCACCTCATGGTATTGCATATGGACTGATGTAATTAGATATAACTGGACAGATACTTCTTCACGAGACTATTCTTCATCCGAGGTCGAGTTGGTTGAACATTTGGGTAAGAACCAACAAAGAAGAATTAGCTGGACAGCCTCAACCGAACATTACTATTTTGAGGATGAATCCAACGATGGCCGGGAATTGTCTACGCCGTGTTCTTCATTTTCATATTTCCTCCTGCCACACGCTCGAATGAAAATCTACTGAAATCCTCCTTGAACATCGTCACCTTCTCCCATATCTCATTGGTTCCCTTTGTACTTCTTCTATACTTTTGCAAAAGACTAAGTATGGGGGGGGGTGATGCCCACCTTGTGTATATCCACCTTCACTCTTCACCTTCGAGCGCGCCATTTTTGCTCTCTTATATACTTAGGCTGACCAAGAGCCTAAGTATGTGGAGGTGGGGACGACTTCTACCCCCCTCATCTTTTTATTTTGCATCTTCTTGTAATTAGAACACAACAAGTAAGGGGGTGAGTTGCATTATGTATATATCTTGCACTGCATCATACTATATGGTATTGCATTTTCTATACATAAAACTAACTTAGGGTGCAGATAATTTTTGTAAAACTTGAGATAATTTGTCTAATGCGTGGAAATTTGTACAATGCGAGTAATGTTAAAAAATTCTTCAAAAAAATTCACAAAATTCAAAAATAACAAAAATATTTGCATTTCACACAACTGCATTTCATTCATCATTTCATGCATCTGCACTGGTAAAGAGCCCTGTGTACTAAACCGAGTTATGAACATAAACCGATTTGAAAAAGAAGCTCCATGTGTGGAAAAGAAACCAAAAAGCATGTTAGAACCATGCTACATGTTCATTGTCCTTTAATATTTTTAAACAATCATATAAATTATTTTTGCCTATTTGACTATTTTCAATACTTTCATATTTATATTTGAATAATATGATGTGCCACTATACTCCAAGTCATAATTTGTACTTCCGCATCGTAGGGGGTTCCACCTCCATTTTGTATAAACTAGTGTATTTGCTCGTGCTTCGCGTCGGGTTGAAGAAAATACATTTATTTATAATATTTTTAGAATTTTAGAAATTAACCAAGATATTATATCACATCTTTTTTACAGAATAGATAAGTGAATAGATCATTTGAACATTTTTATTGATATCGTTAAACAACATTTCGCATAGAAAACTATTAATCATTGATTATAAAATAACCTATTTACATTTATCATAAAATATATTCTTAAAAGAGATGTATATTCTAGCATTACAAAATAAGACTTCTGATAAGAAATTAATTATTCATCTGCATTATAGGCACGCAGTTTATTTCAATTATAAGCCACCCAAACAACTAATATACATTGAACGTTATGAAATTTATATATTTTTCAGAAAAAATATCACATTAAAATTTTTAAAATATTCATTCATTATTTTTTATATATTTCACATTACTTTTATCTACGTTGCTATTTGTACCCCAATTATATCAATCTATGATCATGGATTGGCAAAATATACTTTAAAATCCATAAGAAACATAATAAATGATAAAATAATATGTAAAAATATAGATATAAGATTCATTCAATCGATGGATATAAACAAAATGAAATATACTATCTACATATCTCATTGATTTCATAATATGCTGAAAAATAAGTCAAATGTGTGTACATATATTATACTTTAAAATTATTTTTAATCATAACTTTTAAGTTAATTTAGAATACATTATCACTAAAATATTTAAATATTTGATACTATATCACTTATCATTTTCATTATCTTTAAGAATGTATATTAATTGAATTATTTTTAATTGTATCGAATATTAATTTTTTTTGTTATGTATTGTGTATATACTAATTCAGAATTAGTTTCTAAATTTCACCATATCATTTTACTACAAGATTTAAATTTACAAAATTAATCTATTTTAAAGTAATTATTGATTACTGTTAAATTATAATATGTTAACATACAATAGATACGTTTTAAATGTTTAAAATTGAAAATAAGTTATTTTTGGAAGATAATCTAGAGAGAGAAATCGAAGGAGAGGTAGAGAGTTTTATGTTTAAAAATTTAAAATAAATTATTCTTTAAGATAATCTAGAGAGAGAAATCGAAGGAAAGGTAGAGAGTTTTTTTCTTCAAAAATAGTATGAGGAGAGAGAGAGATTTTCTAGTATTATATGTTAAGACGATCTCCTTCGCTATAAATATAGAAAATGTAGAGAGATGAAAGGAGGTAGAAATTGCATAGATAAAAAGAGAGTGAGGGAGGAAAGATGGGTGGGGGAGAGAGAGAACACCTCATGATAGAGATTAGAGAAGAATAGAGATGTATAGTGGGTAGAGAGAGAAGGGAAAGAGGAGTAAAGAGAGATTGATAGATAAGGAACTGTATTTTTAAGATTATAGAAGAATACAGAGGGATAATGGGTAGAGAAAGGAGCGATAGAGAAGCAGAGAGAGATTAAGAGAGAGGACGGGCATTGTGAGTAGGGATGAGCATGGGCCAGGCTGGACTGGACCTTGAAGGGCCCGGGTCCAAGACCGTTCAAAAAATTCGAGCCTTGGGTCAGGCTTAGACCCATAATTTTTTTTTGTTCGGGCCAAGCTCAGGCCCGACCCAATTCCTTCAGGCCGGACCGACCCATCTCCACCTATTATAGATTATTAATTTTGAGTCTTTTGTTTCAAGCTAATCTCAACTCTAGTTACACAAAGCCAAAATTGTTTAATACATATGCCATAATACTTGTGAAACAAGTAAAATTCAATTATATCAAATTCGGGAATTTCTCATTTTACACCCGTACACTCAATGCTAGATATCATGAATGCCTCACATGTATATAAATCGAAAGATTGAAACAAACTTACCCAATTAACAACAACAAGTGCATCGGACATTACATGTTAAAAAATGAGCATAATGCCCATATTGGATAAAGGTTCAATAATAGGAAATATTATGATTGAAAAATAATTACTAACAAATTAAAGAATAACCAACATAATCTAAACCAAAGACTAATTAAGGAAAATTAATTCTAAATTGAAATACAATGATCATCAACTCATATGTCATACGTCCGACTTTCTTGATTTATAAACATTGTATGACGACATAATACAAGAAGAGAGTGCACATGTAAGGCATGAGTTTTCATGCGTGTATGATGTGGGAAATGGTTCGGACCCTTGGGCCGGGTCGGGCTGGGTCGAGCCAAGCCTGAACGCGACCCAAAAAAATTGGGCCCAAGCCCGACCCGATGTTCATCTGGGCCTGGACCGAGCCATGCTTTTTGAGCTGGACTTCGATCTGGGCCGAGCCGATCCAACCCAATGCTCATCCCTAAGGACTCGTTTGGTTGCAGGGTTGGGCAGGGTTGGCTTGACCCAACCCGGGTTGGCCCTGCAACCAAACAGGGTTCTCCTCCTCACAGTTTACTATTCACAGGGGTATCCCTGCCCAACCCAACTCTGTCCAACCCTGCAACCAAACGGATCCTAAATGTGAGAATGAGAGAAAAAGAGAGGGATAATAGGTAGAGAGAGAAAAGGGAAAGAGAACTAGAGAGAGATCAAGAGAGAGGACGAGCATTGTGAGAATGCGAGGAAGTCCGAAAGAGAAGGGGTCCACACATCAAAAGAGGATGGGGAAAATCCAATAATAGTAAGGGTAATAGATATATTGTACCATCACTCTCCTCAAATACAAAGAATAACACATCAACACGTTTGGAGAAAAATAAGTTATCAAACCATTCCGTTTCGGTCACACGCCATATGATTTTAGACATCGGACTAGACTGGCCGGTCTGACTGGGAGCCCAGGCCGATCCAATCCAATCAGTTCGACCGGTTCCATCTAATTTAAAAAATATATGAACCAGGTTCGACCGGATCTGGCCTGATTGAACCGGACTGGTTGAACCCGGGTCCAAAAGTGCAACCCCCTCCCTCTTGTCGCTCTCTCCCCCCACCGAACGACCGACGCTCTCTCCGCCGCCGCCTCCTCCTCTCGCGATCATCACTATCTCCTCCCTCCCTGTATAGACGTGCCCCCACATCTGCGTCCTCCGTCGCCGCGGCCTCCCGCTTCCAGCCTCCTCCTGCTCCCGTCGAAAAAGGGTAAATGTTTACTTCCATATTTCCGTATCTCCCTAATTGATGAAACAATATTCGAATGGCGTATTTGTTTGCATTTTTTATTATTCAAATATCACATTTTCTTCAATCTTTCGTATTTCTTCGTCATTGGTGGTCGAATTCATATTTTATTATATAAGCATTATAATTCCTCTATAACATCTATTGCACATGCAACATCATCGACGAAGACTCCACTCCCTCCTCCACCGTCTGGTCGCGTCGGCAAAGTAGGAAAGCGATTTCTCTTCCTCGCTGCTGGGTAAGGCTCCACCGCATCCGCCATCCTCCATTTGTGTTCGTGCTTTTACGGGGATGCCCGCATTACGACAGAATACTGAAATGGCCATGCGATAGCTGTGCTAAGATTAGTTGTGTGACAGTTCTAATGCACAAGAGAAGAATTTTTGCACGAGAGTGAAGGGAGACAAGAAAATAAGTGAAATTCATGTTTAGGCTGAGGTAGTCAGTAACTTAGTTAATCGGCAGGATTGCATCATAATAAAGCGGTTTACATAATTCTGACTTATGATACTGATATCCTTTGAGCTGTTTGAGAACAATCATGATCATCATACACGTTCTTTGGCATATTTCAAATGAACACCGTTTTAATTTACACAGTGGTTGCATGGATGCCAATTGCGGGGCTTGAGTAGAATGGAATTTATTTTTCATGCAAGTATTTGTGTACATACACTGGAGATCTGGATTAGGCAATTGCTCTTTAACAATGATCAGGCAATCTGAACAATGTCTTACCCTTGATTACTCATCTTTGTATGCATAAAAGTTGTGTCGGAAAATCCGAGTTTTGTGAATCAAACCATGTAACGAGAATTCCATGCATTTTGATAGCATATGCCTAAAGAAACATGAGTTCGAGAAACCCCATTGATCTTCCCAATAGAGAGAAGATATCAAGATCCAAGAATTTATGGATAAATGCAGGGGATATCGATTACAAAATATTTTCTTTTGCTCGCAGTAGTTGAATATTGTCGAGAGACCTATCGTTCACAAACCTATGATAACCACAAGCATCAAGAAAAGCAGAACCAAAATCACAAGTTGATAAAGGCACTTGAATAGATGTCCAAAATAAAAGTGCACCAACACCTAGCTACCTTTATGAAAGAGTTGAATCGCTTCAAAGCCCATATGCGATATTGTTGGATTATGTGCCTTTCTAGACTGAAGACATCAAGACTACTAGGAATTACGCCTCTCTCATTCGCAATGACATCTGATATGCACATTTGATTGATATGAATGGAAAGCCTACTTAGTTTGGAAACATCCATACCAAACGGTGAAATCAAACTGGGGTTGCATTCGGATGTATCTTTTTGAACTCTGATATGAAACCCTATGTTGTGACACTTATATTTTTAAGGAAATCAGATTAAATTCTTTTGAATGCGTTGAATTAATAACTTCAATTAAAATTTATGACTTGTTGTGAGAGTCTAAAGGGTAGGATTGGAAGTAGATTTGAGTTTTGGATATAATCCACGTCTTGCATGCATCGTCTATTTCTTGATTCGAGTCTCAAGTTTGAGCTAAAGATTCCGAGCTTGCTTGTGGTTCTCTTCTATTCCGATTCAATAGAATCACGAAGAGATTCAACATGAAGGTATTTCTTGAATCATGCGAGTCAAAGGGTGTATGTTCTCCTCCGCTCCGAGTTCATCTCCTGACTTGACCTCAACTCACAGATTAACAACATCTCCATCCTTCATCGAGCGAGGCGAGAGAAGAAGGTTCTCTACCCCGATCGCAATCATCAACAACACCTGGATATGATTACCCTTGCCTGCTTCATCACTGATCACCTGGAGGTCGATGAACAGAGGAAGAGCAAAAGCATGCCTTCTAGAACTCATTAGTTGATGACACCTACTCTATATTCAACGGCTGAGATTTAACCTCGACTTCTCATAGATCAACACGTGATCATGTCCATGAGAAAATTTGAGCATTACTGTCTCGCAATTCCCGCTTCACGTCATCTTCTCTGTTGAAAACACAAGAAGTACATGTAATGCAGGATGAACTAAGTGTAATTGTTGTCGACTTGTCGTTTAACACTTAAGGGAAACACATAAGATTATGTACACTTAACATAATAGCAACATTTGAAAGTGCAATTAAGGTTAGGTACAATAAAATCAATTCATTATACTTTTTGTGCCGCCTTAACCATAGATAAATGTTGTAATATCAAAAGCTTATTCGGTACATATATTATCCTACATATAATACATGTTCCCCTTAAACTCCTAAATTGTCACTGGCAGTACTTGCTTCCCATTGCTTTACGGAAGCAGAGGCGTACATGTGCTATGTACCCTCTTACTTCCCATGTTTCTCTTGCACGTCTCTCGGAGGATGAGTTTCAGAGGTTTATTGTTGGACTATTTGCCGTTGACATACCACAAACATATCAGGAGGCATTATAGATTAGACAATGACATCTTGCTATGGAGGAAGATATGGTTGCGTTAAGTCTCGTGGCACGTGGACTGTTGTTCCTGCTCCTCCTGGTGTATCTGTTGTGGGGAGCAAGTGAGTGTTTACGGTGAAACACTGTACAAATGGTAGTGTTGATAGATACAAGGCCATGCTTGTTGCTTGAGGGTTCACCCTGACATATGGGGTGGACTATCATGATACATGTTCTCCTGTCGCTCGGCATTCTACATTATGGATTCTTATTTTTGTTGCTATGGTACGTGCTTGGCTTCTCTTTCAGCTGGATGTTAAGAATGACATCTTGTATGTTGACTTGCATGAGGAAGTCTACATGCAACAACCACCAAGTTTTGCTGCTGATGGGGAGTCTCATATGATTTGTAGACTTCATAAGGCCATTTATGGTCTTAAAAAAACTCTGAGGGCTTGGTTCCAGAAGCTCTTCGAGTTGATTTAGTAGCAGGGATTTGTCAAATCGACTACAGACCACTCTCTTTTCGTTCAGAAATCCCAGAGAGGTACTGTTGCTATTTTGATTTATGTGGATGATATCATTGTTACATGGGATGATAAGTAGGGTATTCATGCAGCTAAGGACTTCCTTGGACATCAGTTTGTGACCAAGGACTTTGGCAATATTTGCTATTGCCGCGAATTTGTAGGAACCAGCGTAGCATGATGATGATGCAAAGGAAGTATGTTACTGATATCCTATCCGAGACATGCATGACATGATGTAGGCATGTTACTACTCCTATGGATCGGAACGTTACCTTGAGATATATGATCTCAAGGATAACTCTTAGATCTTAGTTCTGAAGGTATTCAGAAGCAAAGAGAAGAGGTTATTGGGACCGTCACATTTGTAGTACACCTTAGACATATTCCATTCTTGAAAACCCAAGGAAGGCTTCCTTCTCTTAAGATATGATACTGACCTATCTAAAGGGATAGCACCTCAAAGAATTGAGGAAGTGAATGCTAGAAATGCTTGCCCTTGTGCATCAATTACGAGAAGCCGAGTGTATGCTAGATGTGTACAAAAGTCAGATGTCTGCCATGCAGTGGAAGTAGTAAGCCGTTACTAATCCTACTATGGAGATAAAACACTTGATTATAGTAATGACATTATCTTCAAAGATGATATGACTTTAGAGATAGTGATATCAAAGTCTTATCTTCAAGAAATTAAGACTTTATAGATATAAATCTAAAAGGTCTTAACTGCGGATACCTTAGGAGATAGAGATCTCCAGGAATAGGGGTATTCTAATAAGGATAATGGAAAATACATGCTGGTTATAATAATTATTGAGTTGTAGTGTCAAAGACACTATAACTGATAAAATTGAGTATTGGTTGCATAAGATGCAACATTCGCATTGGATGCGAGCACTGTTACTAGGAGATATGCAAGTACTGTAAAAGGACTTAGCATAGTCTCTTGAGAATAGAGTGTATGATCAGCTTATCAGGCTATTTTTCTAAATAGCTAAAACTTTATGATGATGACACTGAGAAGGTTGATAAGAAATGATATAGAGACCTTCACAGTGAGCAGAGTTAATCAGTTTATGAAGTAGCCCAGGTAGGAACATATGGATGGCGTATACATGATTTTGAGATATTTGAAGACTTCTCCAGGTTCAGGACTCTTGTTCAGTAGAGACACATCCCTTACCGTTACAACATGTGCTGATGCAGATTACACAGGATGCTCCAAAGACATAAAGTCTACCTCAGGCTTTATTGTCTTTGTAATGAGTTCACTTGTTTCACAGAAGAGTAAGAAATATGCGGTTGTTGCTAGATCTAGTGCTGAATCAGAATATAGAGCCATGACACAAGGTAGCACATAGATGATGTGGGTCAGATCCGTCCTGACCGACTTGACTATTGAGGCACCACTTCCTATGCACCTCCAATGTGACAAGTGACAACTAGACTGTTCTGTTTATAGCTAATAATCCAGTCTTCCATGAAAGAACCAAGCACATCGAGGTAGACTGTCACTGCACTTGAGATATGATTCGAAAGGGATTTATCTCCAGTTCTCATGTTACTTCAGGATATCAGACCACAAATATGTTTACCAAAGCACTTGCTAGAAGCCCATTCCATCGTTGCTGTTCCAAGCTGAGCATGATAGACATATATGCTCCAGCTTGAGGGGGAGTGCTGAGATAGTTGTTTTTTATTTATCCTTCACTCATATTTCTTATTCCTGTCTACTTTATGTATTTTTCCCACATGGCTTTTCTCCTATATAAGAGAGCCATAGGATTACAATAGAATACGATTAATCTTTTCTCATTTCACAATATCGTGATATCAACGATATCTCACTGATATATCAGTATCGACGAGATGGAGGTACCGTTATATCATCGATATATATCGGGCCATATTGCTCAAAATTGATAGTTTTCAGTACAAACTTTCTCACATATTTATCTATATCGTCTATATTTCACCGATATATATGTATATCAATGATATTATCCATGTGAGCTTGATTTCGCTACTTATTTAGAGAGACTGTTGTCTGGTAGGGTATAGTGCGACAAGTGGGGTGCATACGACTGATCTTCAACTGCTGGTCGTCACCCTCTTTTGACAATGGAGATGAAACGACTCTAATGATGATTAAATTAGAATTGCAGGTATGGAATATATACTCCAATTGGTATTAGTAAGTTAGTAACTATTAGTAATTTATTGAATCGTAAACAAAGATTCATGACATACTCCTATCATTATTGATTTTCTTTGGTTTAGTTAGAAAACTTTCATTTTCAATCGATTTCAATTCATCTTATTTCATTCAAAAATATTATTATTCTTATGAATTTTGTTCTTGAAAAACTATATTTTATTATGCTCATTTGCTTGTTTGTTTGATTCTGATATAGTTCAACATTTTGTTTATGCATAATATGTGATGTAATATAAACATAATGTGCCAAATACATGTCTTGTATGTCTCTAAGTTGTTTTTGTTTGATTTTCATCATTGCCTTTCTAATACCTCTTAGCAGTCAACAGTCAACTGCCAATATTGACAATCAACGATATGTGCAATATAATGTCTATTGGTGTGTTAAATACACATCATTCTTGCATATAAATGTGTATTTGTATGTTATTTATTGTTTTAATAATTAGGACGATCTTAATCCTGAAAATTCATTTTTTGAATCATTTTCGAGATTACCACCGATATCGTCGATATATTTCCGATATATCCTTTTTGGGCGGACCGATATAATATTGATACCGATATTCCGAACCTCGAATTTAAGTAGAGGAGGTTTCTTGCTGTTTTTTGCCATATATTTAGGTAGAACTAAAGGATTGTTGCTTGATTGAGAATGGGATGCATTTTTTGTTTTCAATTGGAGGTGTGTCGGCATAAGGCGTGTAGGGAGTTAGAACCGGAGCTCTTGTCAGAACTTTTTTGTTAGAGAGGTTCGTAGGACATAGCAAAATGGAGACTTCTAATGAAACTAAAAAACGTAACATTTTTTATACATCATCTAAGATTGTTTTCATCGGTATACCTTGAACATGCAAATCTTTTGCAATGAAATATTTAATCACATTCCAATAAGTATTATATTAGTAACCGTCATTGTCATGTTCATAGTTATTGGCGACAATAATGACAGGAAAAGAAATTAAGAAAAGCGGCAGGCAGGTTCATGTACAACACTGCCAAAGTTTGTCTTCATCTTACGGAGAAGCGACATGTCTGGCTTGTGGCGAAGAGCGAGCAGAAACTCATTCCGTCTGCTTGCTCTATACATCCATCTCCTTCTATTTACTTTGGCTTTTAATGGCTGAATTTCTCTTTGTTTTTCAGTTTTACACTGTTTGGGCTGTATTTGATGTTTCCTTTTTTTATATTTGTATAATTGTCCTTTTTCCTTGAAATTATAGGGGATTTAAATGCTTACTTTTGTTGATCAACGTGTGTTTATGGTATCATGGGTAATGCTGTCCAAATTACAATTAACCATTTACCTTTTTTTAAATTATTCAAGAAATAACGCAATGACAGTCTGTGTATAAGACTGCTGATCAATGACATGCGGAATCAAAGATAAAATGAAAAACTTGGATTTGTGTGGAACCCTACTAAAAAATGTGGAACCCTACTCCTTAAGGCATATGAGAAAGCCACTAAGGGTTGTATCTTCTCTTGATTTTTTTGAAACAAGAGGGGGAAACACGTATAGGTCTCCAACCCAGGATTTGAACCTTGGCCTTTTTGAGTAGTAGGCACACTGCGTTGCCATCGACCATTAAGTGGGTTACCATCTTCTATTGATTTTTTCAAAGATCACAATAGGTATTGGGCTCTATATATAGCCTTGCCAAATAGACAATAGGAAACCAAGCATGAGAACAATGTTACTCATCTAGATCATATTCTAGTGTTCCCACTCAAGCTGAAGCTGAAATAGCTGTAACTTGTTACGAAAAAATGCTCAACTCATCTTCTCCTGATAACTGATATATCTTATAAGGCGTTTGGAGGAGACATGCTTAAAGTAATCACTGTTGGGAGGAGACCCATGCGGAGGAGACATCGTTGGAAGGAGACCAGTGCTCAGAGTAGTTTCTTGGTGAAGATGGCTAGTTGACAGTAGATGAGTTTGAGTGTTGATATTCATGAAATTAATTAATTGGAAGTAGATGTCTGAGATAGTATGTAGTAGAAGTCCATATGAAGTAGATGTCTGAGATGGTATGAATCAATAATATTTGAAGTCCATATGATGTAGTAGTTAACGTCGATCATCAAAAACTAGAGTCATCCTCTCCCATACGTAGATCTCGAAAGTGAATCTCTCAGTATGGAAAATCTGAGAAAGGACCTCTCCTACTCAGAAGTCATCGCTCATGTTATGTAGGGGTGTCAAAAACCTTGTCTCTTATATAGGGGCTGTTGAGAGAAAAGAATAGAATAGTATTATGAGAGGCTCGAGGGTTCTCTTATATAGGAGAGGAACCTATTGGGAAAATTATAGAAAGAAGAAAAAAGAAATAGAAAATGAGAAAATAATAATAAAGATAACTAATATCTCAACATTCCCCCTTAAGCTGGAGCGTAGATATCAATCAGACTCAGCTTGGAACAACATCTCTGATAAGGTCCTCTCGTTAGGGCCTTTGTAAGTACATCTGCTGTCTGGTTTCCAGAGTTGATATGCGTAGTGGCTATACCACCCTTCTGTATCATGTCACGAGTGTAGTGCCTGTATGTGCTTCATCCTCTCATGGAAGGCTGGGTTGTTGGCAATGAAAAGAGCAGTCTGATTATCACATTGGATGTGTATGGGAAGAGGCATCTCTATAGTCAGGTCAGTAAGAACAGATATGACCCACATCATCTCTGTACTAACTTGTACCATGGCCCTGTATTCCGATTCAACACTTGATCTGACAACCACGATCTGCTTCTTACTCTTTCATGAAACAAGAGAATTCCCTATGAACACAACAAAGTCTGATCTAGACTTTCTATCCTTTGGACACCCAACATAATCTGCATCTGCACATGCTGTAACTGAGAGAGATGTGCCTCTACTAAAAAGAAGTCCAGTACCAGGCGAAGTCTTCAGGTATCTTAGAATCATATGTACTGCATCCATATGTGCCTGTCTGGGTTGCTCCATAAACTGACTCACTTTTCTTACTGCAAATGATACGTCGGGCTTAGTAATAGTCACATATAGTAGCTTGCCAACAAGCTCTTTGTACCTTCTCTTGTCGACCTCCTCATTATCATCATCATAGAGCTTCATGTTTGGGTCAAGAGGAGTAGTGGTAGGTCTGCAATCTGCCATGCCTATCTCTGAAAGAAGATCTATAACGTACTTCGTTTGGGTCATCACAAGACCTCGCTGGTTCCTGACAGACTCTAGTCCAAGGAAGTAACGTAAATGTCCAAGGTCCTTGGTCACAAACTGCTGACCTAGGAAGTCCTTGGCACCCTGAATGCCCTGCTCGTCATCCCCTGTAAAAACAATATCATTAAGATAAACAAGAATGATTGTAGTACCTCTCTGGGTCCTCTGTACGAACAAGGAGTGATCGGCAGTTGATCTCACAAACCCCTGCTGCTTTATCAAGTCTGAGAGCTTCTGGAACCATGCTCTTGGACTCTGCTTAAGGCCATAGATAACCTTATGTAGCCTGCAAACCTTCTGACACTCCCCCTCAGCAGCAAGCCCAAGTGGTTGCTGCTTGTAGACCTTCTCCTGTAGATCACCATAGAAGGCATTCTTCACATCAAACTGATAAAGGGGCCAATCTCGTGTCACAGTAACAGAAAGTAGAATACACAGAGTAGAATGTCTAGCGATTGGAGAGAAAGTATCATGATAGTCCATCCCATATGTTTGGGTGAACCCTCGTGCCACAAGTCTCGCCTTATAGCGGTCCACGCTGCCATCCGCACGGTGTTTCACAGTGATCACCCATTTGCATCCCACAACAGATGCATCAACATGAGCAGAAACAAGACTCCACGTACCACGTGACTGTAGTGCATCAATCTCCTCCTCCATGGCTAACATGCACTAACTATCCTTGAGAGCCTCCTGATATGTCCGTGGTATCTGCACGGCTGATAGTGCCAAAGTAAACCTCATGAAATCCTCTGACAATCTGCTCAAAGAAACCTGTGCTGCAAGAGGATAAGTAACACACGCCTGTTTCTGCTTTCATAGAGCAATCGACATGTCTAGATCATCTACCAAGTCTAGAGCCTGTAGGTTTCCCTCTGGAGAGGGCACCTACTCATCGTGTTTAGAATCTTGCTGCAAAGACTACTCAGTAGTGCCATCAGTAGAAACAATATACTCATTACATACCTGAGGCGTGCTGGATGATGGGCAAGGCCTTTGAGCAGGGGGGACATGGCGAGACCTGCGACTAAAAACACGTGGCAAAAACTGAATCAAGGGAGCTGGTAGTGGAGATGGAGGTGGTGGTGGTGGAAGAACAAAAGTAAGATGAAGGTGAGGGATCGACTGTAGGAGGTGGTGGCATATATATCTCATTGTCCGAGTCAGATGGAGCAAGTCTGTCACCTATAGGAGAAAAATACATGACAGACTCAAAGAAAGTAACGTCAGCATTAACAAAGTATTTCTGCCTTACCGGATCAAAGCAGCGATACCCCTTTTGGGTACGGGAGTAGCCGACAAAACACACTTGACAGCTCTAGGAGTGAACAAAGGCAACAGATCCGAACCCACGAGGTGTAAGGGAGAAAAGATCCTTCTCGGTAAACGCAATCGAGAAAGGAATCTTCTCTCTTAACACAGACGGGGGCATACGGTTCACCAAATAGCAAGCATCGATGACAACATCACCCCAGTAAACATGAGGAGCACGGCTCTGTATCAACAAGGCTCTGGTCACATCAAGTAAGTGACGGTGTTTGCGCTCGGTAGCACCGTTCTGCTGTGAAGTGTTGGCACATGAGGTCTGGTGAACGATGCAATGAGATCTAAGGAACTCAGAAATCTGTAAGGTGCAGAATTCCAAGGCATTATCAGAAGGGAGATATTTGACATTGACAGAAAAAATATTCTTTATCTCATTAATAAAATACTTGACAACAGATCCAGCCTCAGACTTACTCTTCAACAAAAAGACCCAGGAAAGTCTAGAAAAATTGACAACTACAAGATAAAAACGGTGTCCCTGGTGATCAGGAACACGACTTGGACCCCAAATGTCTAAATGAAGGAGCTCAAATAACTGAGAACTGCTTCGACTCTGACGGGATGGAAAAGAGGAACGGTGATGCTTCCCAAACTGAATGCCTCACATTGAAAGGAGGATCTTGTAGAAATCTGAGGGAAGACATGGCATAGCTTCTGTAGAGGAAGATGTCCAAATCTAAGGTGTCACAGATATGAAGAGACATGTCCGGTAGGTATAATAGAAACACTAGCATGAGGAGGTTGGACCAGTCTATAGAGTGCCCGCTGTTCACGGCCACATCCAATCACCCTGCCCGTTATGTTCTGAAACACAAGAGATGAAGGGTCAAAGATGGCATGACAATGCATATCCTTAGTGATCTGACTAATAGAAAGTAAATTCATCTGAAAGGCAGGAGTATATAAAACATTCTTAAGACGCATGGACGGTATCAAATGTACCTCCCCCTATCCTCTAACAGGTAAGTGGTCGCCATTAGCAATGACGACCCATCTGCCAGGTGGTATAGTCTTGTAGGACCTCAACGCTCTGTCTCCACACAAGTGGTGAGAAGCACCAGAATCCATAATCCATTCTGTCATGTTTATATCCATACTACCTATAAAAGCATAGGTGATACCTGAGGAGCTCGAGGAGGCTCTTGTTGCTATTGCGGTATCTGTAGTAGTGGTGTCAGCAGTAGGAGTCATGATCTCTCGAATACGAGAGACAATATCATCCAGGCGAGGATCGGTCTGAGGAGCTGAAGTCTCTGAAGACACAATCTGCTCTGCTACTCGACTAGAAATAGGATATCCATGCTTCTGATAGTATGTATCCTCTGCATGTCCAAGTTTGCGACAATAGGTGCAAGGACCACGCTGGCGTCCTCCGCCTCTTCTGCGAAGGGTGCGCCCTCTGGGCTAGACCCCCCCCCACGAGAAGTGGCCATCGCTGAAGAGGGCGAAGATATGGCTGTCGAAGACATGATGATCCGACTGAGACGGCTATAGGCCTCCTCTATGGGAGGTATGGTAGCTCCAGTAAGAAGCTGAGTATGTGCAACACCATACTCTGTATCAAGTCCAGCCATTAGGACTTCAACCATCGTGGAGTTCCTATATGTCTTCTGCTGCTCAGTAGATGTCGTAATGTGCATGTAGCTATGAAGTTTCTCAAATATGCCACGAAGCGAAGAGTAGTAAACATGTAGAGGACGGCTATTCTGCTTGGTATTGTAGATATCAAACTGTAGCTGAAGGATCTTGGCCATATTCTTCGCCTGAGCATCGGTAGATGCCAATGTGTCCCATATTGACTTGGCAGTGGGTTGAGTCAGAATATCATTGGCTTTTTCTGCAGTGAGAGTCGCACAAAGCCAAACGTGCGCATACACGTCATCTTGCTTCCACGAAGCATTTGTCTCAGTCTTATCCGTTGGCTCTGGCTCTGTCAGGACGTGCTCCTTGTTGTTGCACTGCATGAGGGTGAGAAACTGCATGAACCACAACTCATAGTTGGTCCCATCCATCTTAGCGATGGGAGTCGGGCCATCGAACTTTCCGGATGAGAAAATGTCACCCGTGTTTTCTGACATGATGATAAGATGGCCAAATAACGGAACTCAACTAGGGAGGAGACCGATATAAATGAGTCTACACGATCATACAGAGGATTGGTTGTACACACAAACTCATACACCCATCCCTACCAATCTTTGTTACTTGCTAGGACCGGAAAGCGTAAATTATAGGTCTGAAATCACGCTTTCCGGTCAAAATCAGACCGCAAAATGACTTGAGGTTGCGCGGCGGAGGGGGCCTGGGCGCTGGGGCCTAGGCGACGCCAGGGGCAATGCCGGGGATGGCTGGACGCTGCCGGGGAGGGGTGGCGGGGGCTGGGCGCTGGGGGGGGCGTCAGGGACTGCTGGGTGATGTCAGGGAGGGGCGGCGGCGGCGTGGCATGCGGGGGAAGGTGGGGGCGAGGCTGGCAGGTAGGGTTACGGTGGGGTACAAAACCCCGATCTAGGACTGTTTCTCATACCATATTAAGAAAAGAATAGAATATTATTATGAGAGTCTCGAGGGTTCTCTTATATAGGAGAGGAACCTATTGGGCAAATTACATAAAGAAGAAAAAAGAAATAGAAAATGAGAAAACAATAATAAAGATAACTAATATCTCAACAGGGACCTCACTAAAGAAGTTATCTCACATAGGAACCTCTGAGATGAGATCTTATTATGAATACCACGAGCAGAGGATGATAGACAGAGACGACTTCTTGTTGGGTAATCTCAGGATAAAAATTAGATTGTTCCCTACTCTCACTCCCCCTTGCTCCCTAGCTTGTTGAAATCGTGAAGATAATCGATCAATTTGGACGAACAAGTGGGGGCATCTTCTTCTCCTTTTTTTCCTTCTTCACTTGCCCCTCCTCTCTCTTTTCCCTCCCTTCTTTTTTCTTTTCTTTACATGCCTTCCTTTTTTTGTTCTTTTTTTGTTGGGTTTTGAGAAGTAAAAACACTTCATTTTTTTCTCAAGTGTGTTTCGGTTGGTTGCCCTCTTTCTTTTGAAAATGAGCATTCAACCTCTTTTATTCCAAACAAAACATGTTTGTAAACGAAAAAAATTGGCCAACATCCCTATAAGTGCCCTGCCTTTTCATTATCCCTCTTGTTCACAACCCTTCGGTTTTCTCTCTCACAGCTTTCTCCTCCATTTTTTGTTGTCCTTTTTTAAGAATAAAACAGCACCAGACTTGAATGAGTCCACTTTAGGGACTGCAACGGAGAGCAGGGTTGAGCATTGGGCTGAGCCAAACAAAAACCCAACCCATTTAGCCTGACTCGGCCCAAGCCCAAAAATAAAATTGGTTGGTCTTGGGCCGTAATGTACGGCACCGTATTTTTTTGACTAGACTTGGTCTGAGGTTGGCCCAAATCTACTGCCCATCAGCTCAGCTCGATCTCAGCTCTCCAGGCTGGCTTAGTTTTATAGATTTATATCGCATACAATGCCACCGAGGTGAAATATTTTATCTTTCTACTTCAAACGCATGCTTACTTCTTCCCCTCCCATCAACACCGTAGCTGCTTCCCCACCTCTCTGCCGCACTTGTGTCATCTTTTCGCTGATCGCCCCCGTCACCATTCCCGCCTCATCCCATGCCTCTGCCGATATCTTCTTGACACCAACGTCATTGCCATCTCTCCTGCCAACATATCCAGCTCTGCTTTCTGTTCTTCACGCCCCTGATGCCACCACTATACTCTGCCGACCCCTTCCCAGTTCCCTCTACACACCGTCACCGTTCCTGATGGTCATCAGCATACACCGGGCCTGTTGCTGCTGTCCGATCAAGGTTGAAGCATTGCACGCCATCCTTTTAAACATGCCATGGGTAACGAGATCTTTCTTCCTTTTTCCCTGATATCTCTTCGATGGTGGGCCTTTATGTAACAGCTGGATCGGTGAAGTATTAAGGTCCTGTGCCATCAAACATTAGTTTATTATTCCCTACACTTATTAATTGTTTTGGTGGCCACTGGCCAGTACTGCGGATGATGAGCCAAAAAAATGCTCTCTGATTTCTGAATCTGTGCGCAGTTTTGCTCTCAGATTTTATGTTTTTTTCTTGAATTTTATTTTTCTTTCTCCAGTATTGCAATAATCTCTACATTGATCCCAGTATTTTTCTGTTTAATTTTTTCGGTGTTGATATGTAATCATTGTAGCATAATTGCAGTTACATTTGCACCATTACGTATGTAAACCATTTTTTCCTTCAAAAACTATCTGCACTTAAATATCTGTCCGTTTCTAGTGATTTAGTGAGATCGTTTCACTGGTGTTTCAAGTATTATCCTTGCCTTTTGCAAAACCAACGTACTGTATGAACGATATGGTTAGATCCTCAAGCGCATCACGGAAGCGTGATCGTCGTATCGAATACGACGAAGAACGACTAGTCGCACTAGTTGTTCTATGCAGCAGAAATTAAAAAATTTTCATGTGACGAAACCACATGATCCAAGAACACTTCTCGGATCGTTTCGTCTAAACCACAACCAAGTATTAGGTTTACCTCTTGAAGCGTGGTTGCGATCAAGTCTCTAAACGAAGAGACCTCCTGTCTCAAGTCCGATCCGTCGGAGGAGACGCTTGCGAGCGCGGGGATGAACCGCGTGCTTCTCGCAATCCATGTTGATGATCCAAGCGGCGGATCTCCTGATCTCGACACACGAGATCCGATGTCTTCTTCACGAGCGGGGCGCACCGAAGGAGACGGAGATCCACAAGCAAACCATCGGGCAGCATAACGACGATGCCGCGGCGATGGAGAACCTCTCTAGGGCATCCATGGTGGACGGCCACATGAGAGAGATGGAGAGAGGACGTGTAGAGAGAATGAGAGAGAGAGAGATTTGTTGCCTCAACTTATGTGTCAAGAAGAGCAATGGGGTGCCTCTCCTTTTATAGGGTTTTGGGATCCATGGATCTCAATCCATGTGTCAACACAAATCCAATGGTCCACATCAATTTGTGTTTCTTTCAATGGTCATGATTTGTTGCTAAAAACACAACAACAATTAATTTAATTTAAATTAAATATATGTTGATAAATCAACACAATTTAATTACAAAATTAAATCATCAATACATGGAGATAATGAAAGGAGAGAAAGCCTCCTTCCATGTGGAGAGGGGGACGACCTCCCTTTCCTAATGGGAGTGGTGGCCGTCCACCCTCCTCCATTAGGAAGGTGGCTATTTCACCTTTTATGTAATCTCCATTATTTGCAACAACTTTTGTTGCAAATTATTTCACAAAAAATAAATCCAATTTATTTTGTGAACATTGCAATCATGCCATTGAAAAATTGTGAATCACATTCACAACCCAAAACAAAATGTAAATTACATTTTCAATTTGATGTCCAATGTGAATCCAATTCACATTAACATTTAATCAACAAATGTAAATTACAAATAGCTCTCTCTTATATATTATAAATCACATTTATAATATATATGACTAATATGGATATTGCTATCCACATTATTCATATCCATGATAATTAAATCATATTTAATCATCTTGGATCTCTATTCTCTTGTGTCCAAATAATATGAATCACATTCACATTATTTACATCTTTGATAATTAAATCTCATTTAATTATCTAAGATAACTCTCTTTATAATATGAATCAAATTCATATTACTCATGATAATTAAATCACATTTAATTATCCATTTTCTCAATGCTCGGATACATATATCAACAATAGAATTATCCATGAACTCCTTCAAGGATAATGCGCTTTCTCCGCAGATACTTGGAGATAAGGACAGGGCGATTGTATTGTTCCACGTATAGTGACATGGATATTGAGATCGTATCTCAAATCCAGATCACGGGCCTCCCATAGATGCTTGATTAAATCAAGACCGTAAATCTAATCTTCTCATTGTATCTGAATCACATTCAGATCAATGTCCAATACTTGGACCAAGATCAGATCACTTCTCTACTGAGAGGAGTCACTAAAATCCAGACCCGTTTCATCACTCCCTAGGAATGGAAGCGTCATGGTTATACAATCGTTTATGATCACATCACCCTCAGGTATTCCCAATACCTGTACATCCTGGAAGACTCAGACTAAACCCGAAGTATTCGATCAACTTTATACTGTCTACTTCATGGTTTTATCAGTAAGTTTCTCATTCGATCATTGGGAGTCGGTATCGATCATATACTTTCCAAAAGCATATATCACACCTAGGTCTTGATCATATACTTTCCAAAAGTATATATCAAACCTACAAATTCAGTCAAGCTTCCAAAGCGAGACGACTGTGCGCACGGAATTTGATTCTTCCCAATATCTCATGAGTGAGCTCATGTCTCCCGGTTCAGTAACTGAACCTGTATGATCCCTTTGAGAGATGTATTACTCATATGCCCTTATATGCACACCAGCGCGCCGGTGTATAGACCTTGATTATGTCATCAACCTATTGGTCTGCCAAATGTACATACTTAGACATATAGCAACACATCTGTCTCCGGTCAGAGGATGCGTGCCTATATCATGACAGCATACGATATAGGACTTTGGTTATCTCGATCTCGTTAAGTCAACTCTTTGACCTAACTAATCTGACACCTCCGAATCTCTATTCCTATGCAGAGGACCTGCATCAAGAGGTCGGTCAGATATCAGCCTTCAGAGATAAGGATTGCCATCTCCTACTCAGGCTGGAGATCATCTCTTAACAATCATCTGACGGTGCTTGATGAGTCCTCAATCTAACTCTTTAGATATTCATTCAAGCACCAGCCTCTATGATTCAATAGTTGAATCAACAGCTGTATGATCATCAAGATGGCCATGGTACATAACCCTAATTGTACTAAGGGACCTATTATGCAAATTATGTATTCTTCATTTCGGATTAAGGAGTGAATTGCAATAACATTTATTGCATAATGGCTCGCCGTGGGCTCGCATTTCCAACAATCTCCCACTAGCCCAAAGAGCCATTAATGGGCTAATCATTTAAACCCGCACTCATGTGACAATCATAGGCTATTTAGAAAATAGCTAGGTAAGCTGATCAGTCACTCTGTTCCCGCGAGACTATGCCAAGTCCTTTTACGGCACTTTCATATCCCCAGTAACAGTGCTCGCATCTAATGCGAATGTTGCATCTCATGCAACCAATACTCAATCTAGTTGGTTACATTGTCCCTGACATCATAACCAGTATCCCCATAATCCTTATTAGAATACCTTCATTCCCGGAGATCTCTATCTCCTAAGGTATCTAAAGTTTAGACCTTTATAGATCACTATCTACATGGTCTTAAACTTTTGAAGATAAGACTTTGAGATTACTATCAAAAATCTCCTCATCTATGAAGATTTTGTTATTACTGCAATCAAGTGTTTTATCTCTACAGTAGGATTAGTAACAATTTACTACTCCCACTGCATGACAGACATCTGGTATTTTGTACACTCTAGCATACACTCAGCTTCTCGTAACTAATGCACAAGTGCAAGTAGTTGTAGCATTTACTTCCTCAACTCTTTGAGGTGCTATCCCTTAAGATAGGTCAGTACCATATTTTAAGGGTTAGAAGCCTTTCTTGGAATTTCTATGAATAGAATATGTCCAAGGTATAGTACAAATGTGACAGTCCAATTATCCTCTTCTCTTGGCTTCTGAACAACTTCAGAACTAAGATCTAAGAGGTATCTTTGAAATCATATTTCAAGATATGGAATAACCAGATTATAAAACACATATTATTATCCTTATATCATTTTAAATGATCAGGATATCATCTATATTTAGCGCAATGAACACATAGGCACTCCCACTAAGCTTCGCATGGCTCATCAAGATTTTATTTGAAATCATAACATTTATAATTTCATCAAATCTTATGGTCCATCTCAAAGAAGCTCATTTGAGTCCTTAGATGGATTCCTTATCTTGCACACCTTGCTTTCCTCAACCATGAAGCCCTGGGGCTACTTCATGTGAATATCCTCAGAGAGATATTCATAGAGGAATGCAATCTGGACTTACATCTCGAAGATGCAATAGTCAAGTTGTGTAGCTAAGGTTAGCAATATTCTGATGATTTTAAGCATTTTCACCGAAAAGCAAGTCTCATTGCAAGCAATGTCTTCTCTTCCATGTGTAGCTCATTGCTACAAACTATGCTTTGAAGGTATGTACCTTCTCATCAGGTTCCCTTTCTCTTGAAGATCCATTTACACCTTTACGGGTCTTACCCATATAGGTGGATCCTCGAGGGTCCATATACAACACTTGTACATGAAGTCTACATTAGACTTTTATTGCTAACATCCATCTATCCATGCTATGATCTTCAGAAGCTTCATCACATGAAGTTCGATCATTGTCAGATTTCTCTGACACATGGAATCCATCCTCAAACTTATTTGAAGAGGTTTTAGTGTTTCATCTTCAATTATCATTTTAGTTTCCAATTTTAGGAGCCTCATTATCTTTTCAAGATTAAATGAGTTCCTACACTTCATTTTTATCTTGATTCTCAAGAGTCTCAACCTCCAAGAATCACATTCTCAGAGATGAGATATTTCAAGAATCTCAAGATCATAAAGTAGGTATCCAATACCATCCTTTATTTTCCTAATGAAGCAGCACTCTCAAGTGCTAGATTCCATCTTGCATGGAACCTTATTAAGGATATACATTGTAGTCTCTACTACACATATATACCTGGAAACTAAGGGATAATTATGCTAAAATTCATCATTGATAAGATCATGTCACACATGATCCAATTGTATCTGCCTATAACTCTATTGAGTTAAGGTGTGTTAGGAGGATTGAGATAGAAATGATATTCATATCTCTATAAGGTATTCTTTGAATTTATCTAACAGGTACTTGCTACCTAGATTAGATCAAATTCATTTTATCTTCCTTCAAACTTTGGTTTTAAACAAAAAAAATGAAATCTTTGAACATTTCAAAGGTTTCTTAGGTGAAGCGAAGAAATCTCATATCATACATAATCATCAACAGATATTACATATTCATAATGTTTACTATGATATAGATGATCTACATACATCAATATGCATGAGATCCTGAATACCTTGGCATCTTACACCTTTCTCTAAGAAGGGTGTATTGGACATTTTACTTTGAATACGATATTCATAAGTATGTAAGTTTTGAAATTTTAGACATTCTAAAGTTTCATATCTTACTAGTCTATTGATCAAATCAATAAACAAATGTCCAAAGCTTGATGCTAGATCATTGTCAAATGATCTTCATCCTCATATTGATCTTAAGTTTTAATTTCAGCATTTAGAAATGTTAATGAGCCATTCATCAATTTTCTAATTTAGTGGAGTCCACTAGATTTTAGATTACTATCTGAAATATCTCCATCATAACTCTTTATGATAGTTCTACCTCAGAATTCATGTTTATTTCCAACATTTAGAAACAAACAATGAGTGTATTCTTATATCTAGGTCATAGAGACATTCTCTAAGACTAAGGACTCTCCCACTGAAATTAACAAGTCTATTAATCCAACAGAGATTGTTGCAACAATTGCATCAATATCCATATGGATAACTATAAACCTTTAAGATCAAATTTTTCAGTCTTCTAAAACATATGCAACCTATTGCAAATGTCATCAGAAGATTGAGATACAATTATTTGACTTTATCTTATCAATGATTTATGTAGATTAATCCGATGCTCCATCCGAGTCCTTCTCTAAGGATTCTAGATAGACTTGATAGTCATACTATCAACACATCAACTTATTGCAGTATTGGCATTCATCCAACTCTTCGGATGACATATGAAAGTCATAGATGTATAGTCAACTCTTTGACCATACTTCTTACTCGGGTCCAACCCATGCTTCCACTGCGCTCCCTTTATCTATAAGCAACCATTGCTTAAGACTAAGGATCTCTTATGTAAGAGCATTTCAACATTTATACATGCTTCATTAAATTCATACAATATGAATATTATGAAGCTTCATGAATGACCAGAGTATAGATAGTAGAATGATGACACTCATCATCTACATCCATCTAAATTCTTAAAACATAGGTTCAGGTAGGTACTCAAACAATTTGAATACATCATCTCTTATAGAGCCACCATTCTGCATGATGCAGTGAACCATCTCATTCATGTTAAATGTCAAGAGCACATATGTATGCCAGAATATCTTCATTAATTTTATAAGGATTATTTGACAATTACGATCATCATCGACAGGTCACTTCCAAAGTACATCCGATGAGAGATCAAGACTATAGAGACACACAAACCCTAGGGTTGTAGTCCTATTATCTATTTAATTGTCATTCCTCAATATTATGAGGAAACTTGCACATTGCAATCACATACATTATGTGTCCAATTGCAAGTACAATATCTGGATCATGAGTCCAATCCATGATATTTTACTGGTTATTATTGAGTATATCATTGAGTGGGTTTTAATGAAGGATTATCTGAAATAAGAAATTTGCATAAATATATAAATATATATATTTTACTTTGATTTAGGATTTTTATATCAAAGTTGTCTTGTCTTGTCAACACTGAAAGTTCATTCCCTTAATCACTTTCAATGTAAGAGATATACTTACCATTATATCTCAACAAGATCTGGGATCTCCTTCCTTATCTTTGTTACATCCCAATAATATGAGAATCTGCAACTCGGATAAAAAGAAGCGGGAACACATTCCGCTTTGCAAGTCCAACTTGCATTTCCCAATTCGGACTTTAACACCCGAGCCCACCACCCCTAAGGCGATGTTGACCCGTCGTTAATTGAACCAACCGTCAACAGGAATAGTACTCGCTATACGCAATCCAATATCGCCCCAATAATATGAGGATCCGATATTGGGGTCACTACGTATACGGCCTTACTCTTTCGAGAAGCAAAGAGTCCGATCCAGATGCGCTTGCATACAGGAGCTGTCACTTCGGACAGGCGTCTCCCACATACAATCCCTGGCGACGGAACCCTTCGCCTTGACGGGAGACCATGGATGTCACTTATGTGATCCTCCACCTCATATTCAAATTTTAATTAATTATCGTGAATCACATTCACATAATTAATTCTTCCAATGGAATTATTAACTCTAATAATATTAGAGTATTTCAATCTTAATTGGATTCCAATTAATCTAATCACATTAAATTAATGATCCAATTAATATCCAACAAACATTTTAATAGTTACTTGAATAATGGTATTATCTCAAATACGTATTATTTCGAATTTTAATAATTAGAAAAATACATCTTAATCCCTCGGACATTATCCCGGCCCTACCCGTTGTCATGGCCAGTACCGACGAGAGTGGGACGGACCACATACGTTGCAACCCGCAACCCCAATGCTCTCCGACTAGGCACCATATCCGCCTCGGGAAAGGATAATGCCAAATTGATTAATTTGTACTTGAGATGATCATCGGTTCTTCAACCGAAATTGTACCATATAGTAATAATCAAAACATTTTTGATTAACATTATAATGAGATTTTCTAAACAAATCCCAAGTCCTATTCAAGCAACATGTTTGTTGGAATGTTGATCATGTAGATCATGTAACCAATCTTGATCTAGATCACATCTAATCATTTGTTGGTTAGGGCAAAGTCATTTAAGGACATAATTATCATTAAATATTTCACAAATATTTATGCATAATTATTCCAGGAAATTAAACAATTTAATTTCACTAATTAATTAAATGACAATCACTAGGTTCTTGATTAGGAAAGTATTTTCAGCAGTGACCCTCACTTACTAAAAAAATCATATCTCAATCAATTTAAATCCAAATTAAGCAAAGTAAATTTCTAAAGTTTGCTAACTTGATTTACAACAGAACCCAAGTGATTTGCACGTATTTCAAGGCGTATCAAATCCGCAATTAACATCTTAATTACGTCATGATCCGCAGTCCCCGAAACAGTGGATACATGTTCACTAAAATGAGCATATCTAGAGCAAACGGAATCGAAATCACGCAAACTCAGATCCTACGGTTTCCTTATTTAATGGGGAATAAAATCCAAATATTATTTTCGTCTTTAAACAATTTAAACAGTGCCGAAAATAATATCAAAACAGAGATGCGAAAATGAAATGCAAGAAAACTTTCGCAAACCCTAATGAACCCAAGTCGTCCTCGGTTTATGGATCGTATCCAAAAACACCGACCTATGGCTCTGATACCACTTGAACGATATGGTTAGATCTTCAAGCGCATCACGGAAGCGTGATCGTCGTATCGAATACGACGAAGAACGACTAGTCGCACTAGTTGTTCTATGCAGCGGAAATTAAAAAATTTTCATGTGACGAAACCACATGATCCAAGAACACTTCTCGGATCGTTTCGTCTAAACCACAACCAAGTATTAGGTTTACCTCTTGAAGCGTGGTTGCGATCAAGTCTCTAAACGAAGAGACCTCCTGTCTCAAGTCCGATCCGTCGGAGGAGACGCTTGCGAGCGCGGGGATGAACCGCGTGCTTCTCGCAATCCATGTTGATGATCCAAGCGGCGGATCTCCTGATCTCGACACACGAGATCCGATGTCTTCTTCACGAGCGGGGCACACCGAAGGAGACGGAGATCCACGAGCAAACCATCGGGCAGCATAACGACGATGCCGCGGCGATGGAGAACCTCTCTAGGGCATCCATGGTGGACGGCCACATGAGAGAGATGGAGAGAGGACGTGTAGAGAGAATGAGAGAGAGAGAGAGATTTGTTGCCTCAACTTATGTGTCAAGAAGAGCAATGGGGTGCCTCTCCTTTTATAGGGTTTTGGGATCCATGGATCTCAATCCATGTGTCAACACAAATCCAATGGTCCACATCAATTTGTGTTTCTTTCAATGGTCATGATTTGTTGCTAAAAACACAACAACAATTAATTTAATTTAAATTAAATATATGTTGATAAATCAACACAATTTAATTACAAAATTAAATCATCAATACATGGAGATAATGAAAGGAGAGAAAGCCTCCTTCCATGTGGAGAGGGGGACGACCTCCCTTTCCTAATGGGAGTGGTGGCCGTCCACCCTCCTCCATTAGGAAGGTGGCTATTTCACCTTTTATGTAATCTCCATTATTTGCAACAACTTTTGTTGCAAATTATTTCACAAAAAATAAATCCAATTTATTTTGTGAACATTGCAATCATGCCATTGAAAAATTGTGAATCACATTCACAACCCAAAACAAAATGTAAATTACAATTTCAATTTGATGTCCAATGTGAATCCAATTCACATTAACATTTAATCAACAAATGTAAATTACAAATAGCTCTCTCTTATATATTATAAATCACATTTATAATATATATGACTAATATGGATATTGCTATCCACATTATTCATATCCATGATAATTAAATCATATTTAATCATCTTGGATCTCTATTCTCTTGTGTCCAAATAATATGAATCACATTCACATTATTTACATCTTTGATAATTAAATCTCATTTAATTATCTAAGATAACTCTCTTTATAATATGAATCAAATTCATATTACTCATGATAATTAAATCACATTTAATTATCCATTTCTCAATGCTCGGATACATATATCAACAATAGAATTATCCATGAACTCCTTCAAGGATAATGCGCTTTCTCCGCAGATACTTGGAGATAAGGACAGGGCGATTGTATTGTTCCACGTATAGTGACATGGATATTGAGATCGTATCTCAAATCCAGATCGCGGGCCTCCCATAGATGCTTGATTAAATCAAGACCGTAAATCTAATCTTCTCATTGTATCTGAATCACATTCAGATCAATGTCCAATACTTGGACCAAGATCAGATCACTTCTCTACTGAGAGGAGTCACTAAAATCCAGACCCGTTTCATCACTCCCTAGGAATGGAAGCGTCATGGTTATACAATCGTTTATGATCACATCACCCTCAGGTATTCCCAATACCTGTACATCCTGCATACTGGAAGACTCAGACTAAACCCGAAGTATTTGATCAACTTTATACTGTCTACTTCATGGTTTTATCAGTAAGTTTCTCATTCGATCATTGGGAGTCGGTATCGATCATATACTTTCCAAAAGCATATATCACACCTAGGTCTTGATCATATACTTTCCAAAAGTATATATCAAACCTACAAATTCAGTCAAGCTTCCAAAGCGAGACGACCGTGCGCACGGAATTTGATTCTTCCCAATATCTCATGAGTGAGCTCATGTCTCCCGGTTCAGTAACTGAACCTGTATGATCCCTTTGAGAGATGTATTACTCATATGCCCTTATATGCACACCAGCGCGCCGATGTATAGACCTTGATTAGGTCATCAACCTATTGGTCTGCCAAATGTACATACTTAGACATATAGCAACACATCTGTCTCCGGTCAGAGGATGCGTGCCTATATCATGACAGCATACGATATAGGACTTTGGTTATCTCGATCTCGTTAAGTCAACTCTTTGACCTAACTAATCTGACACCTCCGAATCTCTATTCCTATGCAGAGGACCTGCATCAAGAGGTCGGTCAGATATCAGCCTTCAGAGATAAGGATTGCCATCTCCTACTCAGGCTGGAGATCATCTCTTAACAATCATCTGACGGTGCTTGATGAGTCCTCAATCTAACTCTTTAGATATTCATTCAAGCACCAGCCTCTATGATTCAATAGTTGAATCAACAGCTGTATGATCATCAAGATGGCCATGGTACATAACCCTAGTTGTACTAAGGGACCTATTATGCAAATTATGTATTCTTCATTTCAGATTAAGGAGTGAATTGCAATAACATTTATTGCATAATGGCTCGCCGTGGGCTCGCATTTCCAACACTGTAATTTCTTTCAGCATATGCTCCTTGTATAAAGTTATGGGATAATAAAAAAACAAGGAAATAACTACTGTGCCTTGTAGAGGCATGAGGAGCATATGTTAATCATTATGGGATAACGAGAAACTCTTTTGAGAATTCATTCTTTCAATAGGAAAATCAAGAAAAGAGAGGGCACTAGAGTAATAAACAGATATTTAGTTATATAATATATGCGATATTTTTTTGGTGACATTGTGTTGACATCGTCACTAGTCCGACTGGTTTGAACCGTCAATTAGAACTGATAGAACCAGAACCAATGATTGTCCAGTTTGGTTCTTTTAACATTGTTGTCGTGTTAGTTAATCATATAATGCTTGTTTATATAAATAAGGTTATGGATTTTATTATGCTCCTGAATATTTGCAGTTACATTTGCACCATTACATATGTAAACCATTTTTTCCTTCAAAAAGTATCTGCACTTAAATATCTCTCTGTTTCTAGTGATTTAGTGAGATCGTTTCACTGGTGTTTCAAGTATTATCCTTGCCTTTTGCAAAACCAACGTACTGTAATTTCTTTCAGCATATGCTCCTTGTATAAAGTTATGTGATAATAAAAAAACAAGGAAATATCTACTGTGCCTTGTAGATGCATGAGGAGCATATGTTAATCATTATGGGATAACGAGAAACTCTCCTGAGAATTCATTCATTCAATAGGAAAATCAAGAAAAGAGAGGGCACTAGGGTAATAAACAGATATTTAGTTATATAATATATGCGATATTTTTTTGGTGACACTGTGTTGACATCGTCACTAGTCCGACTGGTTTGAACCGTCAATTAGAATTGATAGAACCAGAACCAATGATTGTCCAGTTTGGTTCTTTTAACATTGTTGTCGTGTTAGTTAATCATATAATGCTTGTTTAAATAAATAAGGTTATGGATTTTATTATGCTCCTGAATATCTCCAATAACATCATATTATTGATATGGAAACCCCTAATACGGTCTAATGCATCGAGCAACCCTCCTTCGGCAATTGGGATGTCATATGAGAATGAAATGTGAATTTACTCCTTTAAAATTCTGATGTTTTATTCTAATTGTGCGAGTAAGGCTTCATTTTTGTTTCATAGTGGATCTTCCATCCTCAAGTAGAACTGGACAAGCTATGTAACAATTGTTACATGGTCTTCTTCAATTCTCCCACGTTTCAACAAAGATATCATTCCAATTGATTTGTTAATTTCGATACACGATCACTGATTTGATGGCAATCCCTTTATGTCATTTCTTTGCTGACTCATAATGTCTATAAAGTTTTGGCTTGACTTACCAAATCTGCTGGTAGCACTGTTACACTCTGGTGCTTTTCTGTGGATCATGCTCATAATCAATATGGACATTCTAATGACAACATCATATGGATATTTACCTGTCATTCATTCATTCTTTCCCTTTTGTGCTATTTCTCCTTTTGTGAATTTGCATTTTAGCTTATGTGAAGAAATACTGTTATGAATGTTCTTATAACAACTTAAGAAAAATTGAATTGATAATTCGATCAACAGATATACATGCAACAGGAGAACTGGTGATGGGCGATTGTGATGTAAGTGGTTCGAGAACGGTTTTTGTCACAGTGGGAACTACCTGTTTTGATGCATTAGTTAAAGCGGCTGATTCCAAGCTTGTAAGAGAGGAACTGTGGAAGAAAGGGTACAGCAATATGATCATTCAAATGGGACGAGGATCCCATGTCCCATTGAAGGTATCAAGTCTTCATAAGTTTGAGCCATTATAGGGTTACGATTTTGCTTTGAAATTTTGTAAAATAAGCAAGTAACTAGATGCATTAGTTGGGATTTGCTTTTAGCTTTTATATTTACATAAAGAGAGCCACATTCAATACCACCTGCCATTCAAAGGATTAGAGGCTCAAATGTTAACAGAAAGGGCAGCATGGTGCATAAGTATCTGTTATATGGGGTCCAGGGAAAGATCAGACCACTTTGGGTATACTGTACTCAGTCTTCCCATGCATTTTTTTCTTTTTAAGGGACTGTTTTATGACTTAAACCTGTGACATCTAGGTCACAGAGTGACAAATTTTACCACTGCATCAAGGTTCTCTTTTTGAACATAAATCTTACCTACGTCAATAAAAAATCCCTCTTTCCATCTTCAATTGAGGTATGGGGTTCCACAGAATTTTTATGGCTTGGAGATTTAGAAGCATGTCTTTATCAATATGCTAGTGCATATTTCTCTTGAAGTAATCAGGAGTTTATTTTCTGTGAGAAATTTCAATGTCTGGGAAATGTCAGAGTTTTCTTATATTTTATTATATTTTGACATGAGTAACATCTTAACATCATAATTGTTACTTCCACCTCTCCTATGATGAATATGTCTTTGCTACATATGCTTACATTATCACGTTTTAGGACATTTCACTCAAAAAATTATGAATATATGTGATTTTTCAAGCTCTAAAATTTTAGTTTTATTAAAATTAGACGTGTCACATCTTATTGGCCTAAATGCTACTTGCATTTTCTCCTAGATGTCTCGTCATTTTATAGGATTAAAATCATCACATCTTTTGGATTTTTTGCACTATGAAGTATATGATTCGATGCATTTTCAAATTCAGAAAATCTTAATTGCACATCTAAATTCTTTGACCATTGATGCATCGTGAAATAAATAATTTGGGTTTAATTTCCATCTATTTAATTAGAGTCATTTTATTTTCGAGTCGTTGCAATTTTATTTTAAATAAAGAGATTGCATGTGATCTCAAATCAAATTAGTTAGTCGGTTATATTTAACAGTTAGTTAGATAGAGATATTTAGAGTCCATATTAGGATTTCATTTTATTTGATCTTATCCTTTTTCTATTTTTCTAACCCCATCCCTCCTATATAAAGGGGCTATATAAACGGATGGTAGCCCAATGTTTTATTCATTCATTCAAGAGTTAATCAAAATTTGAGATTTATCTCCCTCCCTCCCTCTTCTCCCTCTACGCAATCTACGTGCATCTTTCTCCAAATCCCTCGCATCCGGTGAGCCTTCTCTCCATTCCCCTCCGATTTCTTCCACTAAATATTTTTTCTACCATGAAGATTATTTCATCGTTGCAAAATTTCATTTACATCAATTGGTATCAGAGCATGACCCCCAGATCATCCTCACGATGTTACGATCCGTACAGGTGCTCGCGCAAACACACAACGAAAGACTCTCATTTTCCGGAACGTAAGTAGCAAGCTGACGAAGCCTACAACAAAGAGTTGATGTCCATATTGATCGAATTTTAGTCGAGTCTATGGGAGATGGCTACAGATTTTCGGACCTTGAGTGCCGCCAGATCGATACCTCCCATCCTCAAAGTTATCGTCCCATTTCCCAAGGACTAAAAACAAGAGAAAATTCATCATCGATGTTCTGCTTGCTGTCCAACAAGATTCTGACCAACCTACGTCTGTAGATACGATTCCACCAACACTCGTAACCTTCTCGCGGGTCCGCTGCGCCAACCCCACAACTTTGGCCCCCCTCCCCCGCCGTTCCCTTCTGCTACCAAAACAACCTCGCCGTGCCCCCTCCAAGGAATGGGGAAGAAATATCTATTGGAAAATTTTTGCTCAAGCCCCCTCACCCAAAAACCTTTAATAAAAAGGTAAAGGTAAACAAGCTATTGGTGCTTGAAGAAGAAATTCTGAATATCATCTCAGTTTATGTACCACAAATTGGTTTAGATGAAAGGACTAAACAAGCTTTTTGGGAGGATTTGGATAAGAGTCTACAAGGAATCCCACAAAGAGAGATGATTTGCATCGGTGGAGATCTTAATAGACATGTGGGAAAAGATGCTTCAGGGTATGCTAGTGTTCATAGAGACATGGTTTTGGGGATAGAAATGAAGAGGGAAAAGCCATCATGGATTTTGCAACGGCATATGATCTTTTCATAGTAAACACTCTCTTCAAGAAGAGGGAGGAACATTTAATTACTTACAAGAGTGGGCCAACTAGAACACAGATAGATTACTTTGCGTTGAGGAGAAGAGATAGGCTGTGTTGTAAAGACTGCAAAGTAATCCCAGGAGAGAGTTTGACAACCCAACATCGTCTGTTAGTCTTGGATGTACAAATGAAAGGGTTGGTAAAGAAAAGGAGGGTTTCTAAGATAACTAGAACTAGATGGTAGAATCTTCCACTGAAGCAAGCGAGCTTCAGGGAGAAGGTTTTAGAAGACTTATCTTGGGATTGTAGCGGTAGTGCAAACGAGATGTGGGAGGCGGTAGCATCTTGTATCCGAAAGGTAGCCAAAGAAATGCTAGGCGAGTCAAAAGGAGGAGCTCCATACCAAAAGGAGGCTTGGTGGTGGAGTGAAGGGGTGCAAGAGAAGCTAAAAATAAAAAGAGCTTGCTTTAAAGCTATCTCTAAGGATAGAACAGAGGAAACTGTCACAAACTACAAAATAGCGAAGAAGGAAGCAAAGAAAGCCGTAAGCGAAGCTAAGTGAAAAGCTTATGAAGTTTTGTATAAATCTCGACTCTAAGGAAGGACAAAAGGATATATTCAGGTTGGCCAAAGCAAGAGAAAGAAAAACCAAAGACCTTTCTCAAGTGAGATGCATTAAGGACGAGGAAGGTCATGTGCTTGTTACTCAGAAGGATATAAAGACTAGATGGGAACAATACTTCCATAACCTTTTCATTGGGGAAGGAAATAGAAATATCACTTTGGGTGATCTAGCTTGTAGTGAAAGTTACTTGAATTGTGCATGCTATAGACGGATACAAAGAAAGGAAGTAGAGGAGGCTTTGAAGGTTATGAGACCTGGAAAAGGTGTAGGACCGGATGACATCCCTGTAGAAGTATGGAGAGTTTTAGGTGAGCGTGGTTTGACTTGGCTTACGAATCTATTCAATATGATTTGGCGAAGCAAGAAAATGCCTGAAGATTGGAGGAGTATCGTGGTGCCTCTTTGTAAGAATAAAGGAGACATTCAAAATTGTTCAAATTATAGAGGTATCAAGCTGATGTGTTACATTATGAAAATTTGGAAACGTGTGATCGAAAGAAGGTTGAGGCAAATTTCCAATGTAAAAGAAAACCAGTTCGGATTCATGCCAGGTCGCTCAACGACTGAAGCCATCCATTTGCTTCGGAGAACAATGGAGATTTATAGAGCTAAAAGGAAGAACCTCCACATGATCTTTATTGATTTGGAGAAGGCTTATGATTCTGTCCCACGAGAGATATTGTGGAGAGTGTTGGAGAAGAGACAAATACCTGTCCTATACATTAACCTCATAAAGGACATGTATTATAGGGCTTTATCTTGTGTAAGGACCCTTCCTGGGAAGACTGGATATTTTGACATCAACATTGGTTTACATCAAGGTTCTGCTTTGAGTCTATTTCTTTTTACTTTGATTATTGATGAGTTGACCAATCGCATTCATGATGAGTTACCTTGGTGTATGTTATTTGCTGATGATATTGTGTTAATTGACGAGACTAGAGATGGAGTAAATGAGAAGCTTGAGGTCTGGAGACATGAGTTGGAGACTAAAGGATTTCATATAAATAGGGCTAAAACAGAATATATGGAGTGCACATTCGATGGAAGCAATGGTGAAGGAATCGAGGTGAAGATTGGTGACGATAACATTCAGAAGAGAGGTTCCTTTAGATATCTGGGATCTATTCTGCAACAAAATGGGGAAATTGATGGAGATATTACTAATAGAATAAATGCAGGCTGGCTAAAGTGGAGAGGAGCCTCTGCTGTTCTCTGTGATAAGAAAATTCCTTTAAAGATTAAAGGAAAGTTTTACAAAGTAGCCGTGAGACCTGCTATGCTTTATGGATCTGAATGTTGGCCTGTGAACCATAGACATGTGCAGAGAATGAATGTAGCAGAAATGAAAATGCTAAGGTGGATGCGTGGACACACACGTAAAGATCGGATTCGGAATGATGCAATCAGAAAGAAAGTTGGTGTAGCTCCGATCGAGGATAAGATGTGAGAAAATCGCTTAAGATGGTTTGGACATTTGCAAAGAAGATCAGCTGATGCACCAGTTAGGAGATGCGAGTGTTGGGATGTTGAGCCGGCTAAGAGAGGGCGAGGACGCCCCAAGAAGTGTTGAAAAGAGACAATATGAAGGGATCTTAGTTTTGTGGATATAAGCCCGGGATTGGCCCAAGATAGATCTGAATGGAGGCGAAGAATCCATGTAGCCGACCCTACTTAATTGTGGGAAAAGGCTTTGTTGTTGTTATAAAAAGGTAAAGGTAAATAATAAGACAAAAGGGAGAGTTATTTTAAGTGAACGGATAGAAAATTTGCACTCTCGCCTCTTGACGAAAATTATAGCAAAAACATTTGGTAGAGGAGCAGACATCAAATAATTCCTATTAGAGTTAGGATTAATTTGTAACATCCATATTCTAACAAATCCGAACTCGTCCGATTTTGGGTCTAATGAACCCAAAAGCATTGTCGGTCAATATTAAACAACCTAAAACAACCAACTGATCATGAATCAAAAGTCGTTCGGACGAAATCGACCAAAAATCGGTCCCTTCTTATTGTGCGCCGCGAAAAGCTGCGACGCGAACTCGGAAACCGTGAAACAAACCGAGACCGCCATGAGATCCGATTCGACGACACAAGACCAACGGAATTGACCGCTCGTCAATCGGAGGTCGTTTGATATTTTAAAATCACAAAATTTAATCTTAAACAAAAAACCGTATCCGAAAATTTCGGGTATCCAAAACCCGATCGGAAGTATATCAATATTATACTCATATTGATCGTCGTTCCGAGACGGTCAAATCAAGATATTGCGCGTCAAAATCCGAGATCTGAGGTGCGCGTACGGTTCATTTTAAGGTTGAAAAAAATCAATTAATAATAATAATAATTTTAAACTTCTAAAGAGTCGGCTGCTGTCAGTTAATATATGTACATGTATTTGGTTTTTCTGCACAAAAGCCACCTAATCCAAAATTCTCCACCTGGATATAGATTGCTCTCCACTTGTCAATCAAAGGAGACCATCTCCTTGGTTATATAAACCACCATTTAAGCTCTCCATCGTCTCCACTTTTTCCCCTAAATTCCCAAACCATCGGCAACACCAAACCGAGGAAACCAAACTCCATTCTCTTCATCCTCATCTTGTGCACAACAGCTGAAGGAAGGCTTCCATTGGAAGCTATTGCTACAGTCTGGAAGTCTGATTTCAGCCCTCATTCCTCCTTCAGCAGCTGTTCTTGGAAGGCTACAGCCCTCTGGCAACTGTTGCAGTTTCTGCTCCAAATCACCAGCCATTGCATGCATCTATATCTCCAATTTGGAGATCTAATCAGGCACTATCCCCAGCTATTCTCTGCCGAATCTACTCCAAACTGTACTGCCTCTTCTTCCAAACAACAAGAGGCACACTCACTGTTGTCCAGCAACCTTCAAGTTCCTGCATGTGCATATTCTCCAAAATTTGGGGTTTTTCTTTCAAGAGGTACAATCCCCCATTTCCAAAGAAACCCTCCTCTTTCTCCTTTTCTTTCTTTCTCTCAATTTTTTTTATTTCCAACAAAGACCTCTTTTCCTCCATGATAGGCTAAAATTCTGCTACTGAAATTGCTGGTATAGTTGAAGAATTCTCTTCAGGAGCTCTTCTTTTTCCTCTGTGGAAGAGCCTCAACTGTTCATAGCTGCAGGACTCTCGGTTCCAGCATTTGAAGAGGAGCCTGGAACCTTGGAATTGCTCCAAAGCACCAGCCGTAGCATGCAAAAAGATTTCCATTTGGAAATCTAATTAGGTACCTCTTTCCCCATTCCTTTGCTGCCTTGCATGCGTAATTCAACCTCCCTCTTGCTGCCTCCCTGGATTTTCTGCATTTTTCCTTCCTATCGGTCGAGTTTCTTTTTTTTATGGTTAGATCTTGGTGGATTTGCAAAGAGTGTATATGCAGTGACAGACTACATCCGTAATTGCTGGTCTTTTGCTGGGGTTAAATTATATTTCCCTGATTCTCTTGCAAATTATTAATTGGGTTCATCTGCCCTGGGCATGTTTATTTTGATTTGGTATATTGTGGCATAATTTGTCTTACCAGTGGTTGTGCACACAGATTTTGTCAAGGACTGTTAAAAATGATAGCAAACTGGTTTGCATTCCATCTTCTGACCTAAAGGCACTATGCATGGGTGGTATTACTATATACAAATATATGTGTGTGTATATATATATATACTAATAAGACTCCAAGAAAGGAACATGACAATTGAACTAAAGAGACCAAGCAATGATAAAAAGGAAATTTCTTTATACATATAGTTGCCCCATTAACTAAGGTTGTATGTTACGTTTGCACAGAAAAAAAAATATCTAGATGAAATTCAAATTTGATTTCGATAATTGAATAATCTACTCTCAATAAAGTATCGGCAGTCTCTGTTGTTGAAAAAAAACATATCTTTTCGACCTGCTTTAGGAAAAAAAATATATATAAGATAATTCGTTCATTTGAAATAAGACTTTTCACATCAAATTATTTGGATTCACCTTGAACTCAAATTATTAAGTGAATAATGGTTATTGAAATTTTATACCTGTCTGTCCACTAATTATACGTACTGTCTATTTTTGGTTGGTATTCACAAGTAATATCATATTCAGGAAGACTTGTCTTAGTATCTAAAACTCCAGTATTCGACAGTCTCAGAAATTGTCTTCTATAATCAATGTCTATCTTGCCACAACATTTTCCTTCTTAAGGATCGTATATCAAGATCTGTAAATCTGAAAAGTACCAATCTTTTGAACTCGACAGTACTAAAACATACAAGTCTTGAATCAAAGATCTTTACAAAAAAAAACGAAAAAAAAGAGAAGATTTGGAATCATGACCTTATAGTAGAGAATTGAAACATCCATATTCGAGTAGTGATAATACTCAATCAATAGATCCTTGAGTATCTTCTACTAAAATAGATCACTACTAAAGTTATGGATAACAGATCTAGATCTATACTATTAACCATAGAAAAGATAGAGAAAAGACGAGGAATCGAGTAAAGTTAATGATGAATAAGAATCTGAAATGATATTTTATTGGTGCCGGTCAAGGTGATCTTTACACCTGACCGTGCGAGGGTGCGGTGACCCTCAACTGGGCGAAAGAATAGGAAGCCCAGTTAGGGCAGCGGCCGCCAAGTGCGCGGGTCTAGGATCCCAATCCCTTTTCGGTTTTTACGCGAGCTCGCAGTGTTTTTACGCCTCGTTGGGATCCCGACTTTAGACCGGTTCCGCTGACCCTGTCTTTTAGGATACCCAGGCGGGGGATCCTGGTTTTTCAGCTTTACGTACGAGCTCGGTTGCCCGTACTAGTCGGGCTGTTTTTCTAGAGCGACTTTTCTAGGGAGTCTCTCTCACCCGTCTCAGTGGCGTAGTTTGGGAGTAGACCTATCCCTCTATTGGACCGCGCTTCCAATTAGAGGGCGAGACGGAAGAGCCATTTGTAGGCTTCTTCACCGCTTGAGTTTACTTCGCCAACAGACTGGCGATTCTATATCTAGATCATCCATATCTACATCTAGATCATCTGGAGTTATATCTGAAATATTGAAATTAAGAATTTGAGAAGTTACGATCAAAAGTTAGGGTTAGTAGGAAATGACTATTCTCTCTACCCAATAATTTAGATAAATTAATAGATCTTTCCAATCATAACTTTTCCATTATCACTCACCAACGTGATCTCTGAATAGAATAATATATGTGCTCACACTCAGACACTCATGAATACTCAAGTACTATAAAATATGTCACATGGGGGAAATGCTGGATTGTGGGACAAACATTTGAGATGCTTACAAGTAGCCTGAAAAACCTTTTTACTTACGCAAGTAGATGTAGACTTTACTTTCCACCTTTTCACTTGCTTGCTTTTGCACATATTAAATGTCTGTTATTTTGTATAAGTTTTGGGAGGTACCAGCAACCGCTGACGCGTTTTCTTTCCTAACATGTTTGGCAGGCAAACAGCCTGCAGTCCAGTAGATATACATGCTTCCTGGAGACCGAGTATACACCAGACGGTATGAAGTATTTCGTCTCAGTTTTTGTTCAGATAGTGATGTAAATGTTTCCTTTCTTTTCTCTTATGTACTACATTTTGGGATATATTGTGTATACTGGCAGACATTGTACATGATGTAAAAATATATGGAAATTAATGAAAAGAAATTTTTGGTGCCATATTGTCTCTTTTACTTGTGGTTATGTGTTGGAAATGAATGTCATAGTTGCACGAAAAATTCTCCCTGTTTTTCTGCGACAAGTGCGATCAAATGTGAATGACTTATTGCGAAATGCGCGTAAACGGGTACCCGGATCCTCGGGGGTTCACATAATTGATCTCCCTATAAAAGAACATGTGGGCCAACTATTTTAGTCACATCTCCTCTCACCATTATCCTGTGGTTTCTATCCTCTACGGCCTCTCCAAAATCCATGATTCCACCTATGAATATTCCATACCAAATTTTCCTACACCACAACTTGGTGGGAATCTTTGCCACGACATGGAAGGCTCCATACACGCCATATCAGTTATTCGATCATCATCCTCTCCGATTTGAAGACGACTCCACGAGGACCACAATAACGGCTCAGATTTTGCTACATGCGCTTCATCTCTTCTTTCTGCATGGATACCCAAAACGCTGCAACTCCAAGCAAAGCAACTCATCGGGAGATGAGTTTTCTTGAAGCGGTGGAGAGCTGATGCAACGTAAAGTAAATAAATATGGTTTAATTTCCGCCTGTTATTTAGAGTCGTTTTATTTCCAAGTCGTTGCAATTTTATTTTAAATAAAGAGATCACATGTGATCTCAAATCAAATTAGTTAATCGGTTACATTTAGCCATTAGTCGGTTAGATATATTTAGAGTCCAAATTAGGATTTTATTTTATTTTATCCTTTTTCTATTTTTTGTAACCTCACCCCTCCTATATAAAAGGGATGGTAGTCCGATATTTTATTCATTCATTCAAGAGATAATCAAAACTCGAGATTTATCTTATTTATCTCTCTCCTTTCTTCTCCCTATACGTGATCTACGCGCTTCTTTCTCCAAATCCCTCGCATCCGATGAGTCTTTTCTCCTTTCCCCTCCGATTTTTCCCACTAAATATTTGTCTACCGTTAAAGATTATTTCACCGTTGCAAATTTTCATTTGCATCAACCATGCTTTTGGGATTTGTTCATCAAATACATTTGTTTTTTGCTACACAACAAAAACAAAGTCTTTTCCCACAATAAAGTTGGGTTGACTACATGGATTTTTTTGCCTCATTTCAGATCTATTTTGGGTCATTCTCGGGCTTAATTCCAAATAACTAAGATCCCTTCAGATATTTCTCATTCCAACACCTCTTGGACCTTCATCGCCTTCTCTTAACCTGCTCAACATCCCAAATCTCGCATATTCTAATTGGTGCATCAACCCGCATCCTTTGCAAATGGTCGAACCATCTTAAGTGGTTTTCTCTCATCTTATCCTTTATTGAAGCTACACCAACTTTCCTTCTGATCGCATCATTCTAAATTCGTTTTTTTCGTGTATGATCACACATTCATCTTAGCATTTTCATTTCTGCTAGAATATATATATATATATATGGATAGGCATGGACTAACTAAGATATAGACTACTAGATTAAATTCCTTAATGACTAGCACTAAGTATATGAAGTTCATTGTTTTGAGGCTAATATTGAGGTCTTTTACTGTCAAGTCTTTTAAAGGATTTTACTAAAGAGTTGTCCTTAGAAGGAGTATCCATCAACCTTGACATGTGCTTCTCCAATTATATTTATGGAGAATAAACACGCATATGTTGTGAAAAAGATGGATTCCAACCCTATATATGTTTGCTGTCATAGTAGAAATATTACATCCCTCAAAGCATTTGATCTTAACAATGTAAGTTATAGATTCCTTGCTTTACCATGGACTTTTGTACGATCTTTTTGTTTTTCTTTTAATACAAACCTTATGGTAAGTCCCATCTCGGAATTTCACACTCTCCCCTATTAAAAAACAATGTAAGTTACAAATGTAAAATACCTATAGCCTTAAATAACCAAAATACGCATACTTTATACTTCAGAAGTTGGCTTCTTCTGCAGAAAGAACACGTAACCTGTAAACATATCATAGAACCCACAACCTTCAGAGTTACAATCGTGGTTATGAAACCTCATTATAAATGATTGTACTTTGTGGGGAGAGTTTGGGAGCGAGGGGAGATTGGGAGCGAGGGGAGAAAAGAGGGTGGAGGATAGGTAGTGCTTGGCGGTTGGAGCGGGAGGGAAAGGAAAGGAGAGCACCACCGATTCAGAGAGAAGGATGGGAGATGTGATGATTGCTGATAAGGTCATGAGGATGTCAGAATCAGCTTTGGAGAACCGCATCAATGTGCTGTTATGGAGGATCAATAGCAAGGTTGGTAATCTTCAATTCATAAGCACCGACACCAGAGTAAAAACATCCAACGACATTGTGGTGCTATATATGCGGTGTGAGGGACCATCTTTCCATGTCTTATTCGATGCGATGTTGCTTTACTTCTGGTGCAGTCAGCATGATCACCGCCGTCGTGATTGTCTATCGCGTGGCATTTGGGAGAAGAACAATGTCACAAATGTTCTAGTGACGAATGAAGAATTCTCAAGATTATTGCGCGAGCTTTCAAGAAGAGAGAAGGGAATACAATTGATTGATGGCATGGTAATTGTAAGATATTTATGTAGTCAGTGTACTATTTATCATATTTTTATTTTCTTAATTGCTACTTATGTAATTTACCCATGGGTTTTCTCTATAGAAGAGAGCCTTGGGTTCTTTGGAATAATAGAATAATCTTTTCCACCAACATGGTATCGGAGCAGAAACCCTAAAACCCTAAACCCTTCCCACCGCCGCCGCCCCTCTTCCCTCTCACCGGCGGCATCTTCCTCTCCTCGGCACCGCTCCGTCTCCCTCTTCCCGACGCCCCCCTTCTCTCCCTCCGCCACCTCGCAACCCCCCCGTCGGCTGCCGGCCCCTCCCGCCGACTCCTCCCGTCGGCACCTCTTGCCAGCCCCTGCCCTAGCCAGCCTTTGCCGCAACTGCCTCCTCCGCCATCTCAATGGATTTGAGTACGTAAAGTCTACATATGCACTCAAATCCTATGAAGTTTATGTAGACACTTGTCTTTTGGTATACAAATTCTCATTCTTCGTCTCCGATGATATGTCATAAAACAAAGTCGATATGCCCTCCATAGGCGCGTTCAAAGATCCCGCGCCAATAGTCAAGTTGGATGGGACGAACTATGAGCTCTGGGTAATGCGGTTCATGAGCCTCATGAAGTCGAATGGTAAGAAGCACATTCTTTTCGAGGAAGAGCCGGCAGAGAAGACTGGGATTTATGCCTCATGGGAGGCTAATGATTCATATGCCAAGGTATGGCTTTCAGGTACGTTGTTAATGGAGATTGCTAATGATGTTCTTCATCAGTCCACCGCTAAGGCGACGTGGGACATACTAGCGGCAACATATTTGCAGGTGCAAAATGAGACAAAGATGTTACAACTCCAGCACGACATATCCACAATGAAGCAGAATGGGCGCCCACTTCATTCCTTGTATACATCCCTACAGGGGATGTTTGAGAAGCTCTACAGTACTATTCCTCTCACGGCCACCCCGAGCAACAGAAGACATCTATGAATGCTACCATGGTGGGGGTCCTACTTGCGGCCCTTGATCCGGAATATGATGCTAACTTCCCTAGTCATCAGTGTCAGAGCAATAGCTCCCCGTTTGAATTACTTCATGTCAATATTTGGGGTCCGAGTCGTGTTCCTGATCATCAGGGACACCGGTTTTATCTTGTAGTCGTTGATGATTTCTCTCATTTGTCGTGTGTTTTTCTATTGAAGAACAAGTCTGAAGCATGGGATGTTATTAAAAATCTTATAATTGAAGTGCAAAATGTTTTGTTTTCTCATGTGAAATATGTTCGTACGGACAATGCTTTGGAATTTTGCACTCGTTCTCTTAAACATTTCTTTTCGTTAAGAGGTATTATTCATTAAACCACATGTGCATACACATCTCAGCAAAATGGAGTCGCAGAGAGAAAACATCGTCACCTTCTTGATATTACTCGAACCCTGCTTATCCAGAGTTGTGCACCTATTTCTTTTTAGGGAGATGCAATCCTTACAACCTGTTACCTTGTGAATCGTATGCCCTCCTCGGTACTTGGTGAGAAAATTCCTCTTTCTATCGTTTTTCCCGACAAGGAATTATTCTCACTTACCCCTCGTGTTTTTGGTGCTGTTGCTTTTGTTCACCAGTTGTCTCCTAGACTTGACAAGCTCTCACCTAGGGCTGTCGAGTGTGTCTTTGTGGGTTACTCTCGGACTCAGAATGGATACCATTGTTATGATCCTGTAAATAAGAAATATTTTGTCAGTGCTGATGTTTCATTTTTTAAGTCCATTATGTACTTCTCACCTGCAGGTGGTAGGTTGGCCTCATCCATTTATAATAATGAGGTTTATGTTCCTCCTCCTATTCTGAGTCCACTAACGTACGTCCCCGTCCCCGTTGTCACGCCCAAAGCATCCCCATCGCCACCACCACCCCCACCACCACCACCAAAACCACCTGTGTCGCCATAACCTAAATATTATACACGTCGGTCGGGTCCTGCTCATGCTACACGTCAATCGTCAAGTACGCCTCAGGTATGTTCAGATGTTTTTACTAATGATGGGTCGGATAGTGTGCATGTGCAAGGTTTATCATTGCAGGAACAATGTGAACCGACGAGTACAGTGGTTGATGATATGGATATCCGTATTGCTATACGGAAGCATAAACATACTTGTGCATCATATCCCCTTGCTTCCCAGGTTTCCTTTCATCGTCTCACAGGGGACTTTCAAAGGTTTGCTGTGGCTTTGTCTTCTGTGGAGATACCACGGAATTATCAGGATGCCTTGAAGATTGACTATTGACGTTCTACTATGGAGGAGGAAATGGTTGTACTGCAGTTACATGGTACATGGAGCTTGGTTCTTACTCCCTCAGAAGCGTCTGTTGTTAGCTGCAAATGGGTATTTACAGTTAAGTGCCATGCAGATGGTAGTCTTGACTGTTATAAGGCAAGGCTAGTGGCGCGAGGCTTCACTCAGACATATGGCGTGGATTATATGGATACCTTCTCTCCAGTTGCTCGTCATTCTTCTCTTTGTATTCTTTTATCTGTTGTTGTGGTACGTGACTGGCCCTTGTTTCAACTTGATGTTAAGAAATGCATTCTTATATGGCAACCTGCAGGAAGAAGTCTACATCCAGTAGCCCTCGGGGTTCGCTGATGAGGGGGAGAATCATATGGTGTGTAGACTTCATTAGGCAATATAAGGCCTTAAACAGAGTCCAAGGACGTGATTTCAGAAGCTTTCCCATCTAATTGAACAACAAGGATTCAAGAGATCAAATGCGGTTCGCTTAGGGTATAAAGATGACAAAAGCATTTTTGGGCCGTCAGTTTGTTACAAAGGATCTGGGATCTCTACTATGTTTTCTGGGGTTGGAGTTTGCCAAGAATGCACAGGGCCTTGTGATGACCCAAAGGAAATATATTACAGATTTGCTTGTTGAAACGAGCATGGTTGGGTGTAGACCCACAAGTACTCCTATGGATCCAAGCATGAAATTATATGATAATGATAATGAGGAAGTTGACAGTAGAAGGTATAGAGAAATGGTTGGTAAGCTTCTTTACATTACTATAACTCGAACTGATATTGCCTTTTCAGTTAGTTGAGTGAGCTGATTCATGGAACAATCGAGACAGGTACATATGGGTGTCATATATATGATAGTAAGGTATCTAAAGTCGTCTCCAAGCACAAGATTGCTGTTTAAAAAGGAAACAAATTTATCTATTTCAGCATGTGCAGATGCAGATTATGCAGGATGCCCTAAGGATCGGAAATCTACTTCAGGCTTTACAGTTTTTGTGGGCAACTCTCTGGTTTCTTGGAAAAGCAAGAAACAAACTATTGTGGCTAGATCGAGTGCTGAATCTGAATATAAATCCATAGCACAACAAGTACGGAAATGATGTGGGTTCGAGCTGTACTAGACGACTTGCATAATCAAGCCGCATTGTTCATTGCCAATAATCCTGCCTTTCATGAAAGAACAAAACATATTGAGGTAGACTGCCATTACACTAGAGATATGATCCATAAGGGCCTGATTTCTACTTCACATGTTAGTTCAGGTGAGCAGACTGCTGACATTTTCACCAAGCCATTGCTCAGAGGACCATTCCAGAAGTGTTCTTCCAAGCTGAACATGATTGATATCTATACTCCATCTTGAGGGGGAGTATAGAGATATTTATGTAGTCAATGTACTATTTATCATATTTTTATTTTCTTGATTGCTACTTATGTAATTTACCCATGGGTTTTCTCTATATAAGAGAGCCTAGGATTCTTTGGAATAATAGAATAACCTTTTCCACCAACAGTAATCATGGAGGGCCTTGTTGAGGAGTTGTGGCATATTTGAGAGAGGGTGGGATGGACGATGCTGGATGGGATAATTGTCGATGCAATTTGGCTCGATGATTTGGCATTGTTCGCTGTTTATCTGAAGGTGAGGTTTCTGGGGTGGTGGATAGAAGGGAATACAATTGATTGATGGCATGGTGATTATGGAGGGCCTTGTTGAGGAGTTGTGGCATATTTGAGATAGGGTGGGATGGGCGATGCTGGATGAGATATTTGTGGATGCAATTTGGCTCGATGATTTGTCATTGTGCATTCACTGTTAATCTGGAGGCGAGGTTTCTGGGGTGGTGGAGGGAGCACTGTCAGATGTGTCGAAGACAATGGTTCTGCATCGCCCAAAAACTTTTGATGGGCATGGGGTGGGGGGGGGAGTAGGTGGAAAGGAGGTTGTCGGGGGTTCCGCTTCACTGCGAGACCTGGAGAAGACGCAGATCTTATTTGTTGCACCAATCAGAAATGTTTTGGAATTCTAAGGTTGAGGTTGAAGGTTTGCGAGAATCTCAGATTGGTTATGCTGCTCGAAGGTGTGGCACTGAAGGAAACCATTTAACTGGAGTTGGTCGTTGGTTAAACCACGGTACTGGTATGGCTGATGAATGTCGTCGATGATAGTGATGAGCGCTTGGAGATGTTTATGGATGTCGTAGTTGATCTCTCACCAAAATCCCGAAGTAAATTGCCATGTCTTTTGGAAATGACAACCTTTCGGGAGGCGATGCATGAATGTTATGGTTATTAAACCCTAATATTTTCTTGGCATTTGCGGAAGGACTAACGAGGGGGGGTTCCATTATTCGAATCATCTTCTGGTGCTTATTTCGATAAGTTCTACCACCCGTTTACAATGTCCGAGTTTCGAGTTTATTTATGGCAAGTTCAAAAAATGGTGCAGATGCTGCGATTGGTGCTGGTCCACCTAATGTTGCGGGTCCAGGTATGGAGCATAAGACGCTTGATGCTCTTTTCGGGTTGGGTATCAATCATGATTTTAAAAAACACACCTCGAGGCGTACGACTTGAGGCGAGACGGCTCAAAACCATTCCAAAATGTCAACCTCAATTGGGAATTGTGAGGCGACTGCCTCAGCTGCCCAAGGCAGGCAATCGAGGCGTGAGGCAGAGACAAGGTGTTCCTCGAGGCATTATTGATTTTCTGAGCATTTTTTATTTAAATCATTTGTCCTATTGATAGTTTCAGATGTTTATAAAGATTGAGTTGTTTAGGATATAATTATACAAGATGAATGCTTAAATTTGACGGCTTTCGTGTTCATATATACCATTAAACATGTCTAATTATGTCAATAAACTCTTAACATTGCACCCTTAAACATATAAATCCACATCTATCATAGAAAATATTATCCGTAAACTTATTTTTAAGGAGTGGTCACGTAATCACCTATGTAATGTATGGGGGAGAACAAACAAGATAGAGTTCAAGGGTAGTTTATGTACTACTCGCATACAAATGTGTCGACCCCTCCGGATCCGGGTACCCGTTTACGCGCAATTCGCAAGATATCATTCACAATTATATCGCACAAGTTGTAAAAATACAGGAAAAAATTTTTTTTTCCGCGACTATGACATTCATTCTCAACACATGACCACGAGTAAAAGAGACAGACATCACCAAAATTTCTTTTCATTAATATTCATATCCATTTACAACATGTACAAGCATATTCCATGTTACAACATATATCCCAAATTGTGACAAAAGAGATAGCATTTACATCATCATCTGAACAAAAACTAAGACAAAGTAAATCATACCGTCGGGTGTACACTATATCTCCTGGAAGCATGTATATACTGAGCGGCTACTAAACTGCAGATGGTCCTTCCAGGACCCTTTCCACTCCAAAGTGCATGCACGAAGTAGATCCTCAAGTGTCTGAATGGTGCGCTCAATCTGCCCGTCTGTCTGCGGATGATAAGCAGAACTCATCTTCAGCTCTGTCTGTAGTGCTGACATGAACTGATGCCAATAATGAGATGTAAATCTCGAATCCCTGTCAGACACCACCTCTCGTGGTATACCATGTAGCCTGATAATGTTCTGCACATAGAGCTTGGCCAACCTAGATGGAGTATAAGTCGTGTGGACAGGTATGAAATGGGCTGACTTGGTCAACCTATCAACAACGACCCATATGGAATCATGGCCACCTGGCGTCTTCGGCAATCCTGTGACAAAATCCATAGAAATGCTCTCCCATTTCCACTCGGGAATAGGGAGAGACTGCAGTAATCCTGGCGGTCTCCTGTGCTCAGCCTTGACCATCTGACAGGTCATGCATCTGCTAACATGTAGGGCCACATCGCGCTTCATCCCATCCCACCAGAAATGTCGACGCAGATCACGGTACATCTTCGTACTGTCTGGATGGATAGATAACCGTGAACTGTGTGCCTCGTCGAGAATGTCTCTGCGAAGCTGCTCATCATTGGGTACAACGACCCGTCCTGCCTTCCATAAAATAGACTCCATCACAACAAAGTCGTCAAACTCGTCCTTGATGGCGCGCATGTATCTATCATGAATCCAAGGATCGGTCTTCTGGCCCTCAACAATACGATCCCAAAGACTGCTGTATCGTGGAGGTACGGCGGTAGAAATGGATGTGCTCTCTTGAGGATGCCAATTACTCAAAGCTGCAAGTGTATCCCACGTATATAGCCAGTTTGCCGTACCCTCAGCATGTGCTCTCCTGCTAAGTGCATCAGCCACCACGTTTCCCTTACCGGGATGGTAAGAGATCGTGCAATCATAGTCCTTCAGCAATTCGAGCCATCTACGCTGTCTCATGTTCAGCTCCTTCTGGTCAAAGATGTACTTCAGACTCTTGTGGTCTGTGAAAATCTCGAAGTTCACCCCATATAGATAGTGGCGCCAGATCTTCAAGGCGAAGACAACTGCCGCCAACTCCAAGTCATGTGTGGGGTAGTTCCGCTCGTGCGGTCTCAACTGTCGTGATGCGTAAGCAATCACCTGTCCTCTCTGCATCAACACTGCTCCGAGACCTTCTCCAGATGCATCCGTGTAGACTGCATAGTCCTGAGTGCCTGAAGGAAGAGCAAGAATAGGCGCTGTGGTCAACCTCTCCTTCAGTGTCTGGAAGGCCTGCTCACATGAATTGTCCCAAATGAATGGAACTCCCTTCTGTGTCAATCGTGTCAATGGACGGACGATGCGTGAAAATCCGCTGACAAAGCGTCTGTAATAGCCCGCTAATCCGAGGAAGCTCCGAATCTGAGTGACTGTCTTGGGCTGCTCCCAAGACATAACTGCATCTATCTTCGCGGGATCAACCGCAATGCCTGCTCCAGAAATAATATGCCCGAGAAATGAGACCTGGGATAACCAGAACTCACACTTGCTCAACTTGGCATATAGCTTGTGCTCTCGTAATGTGTCTAAGACGATCCGTAGATTATTAGCATGATCCTCTTCATTCCGTGAATAGATGAGCACATCATCGATGAACACCACTACAAACCTGTCCAAGTATGGACGGAAGATACGGTTCATCATATCCATGAAAGCCGCAGGTGCATTGGTGAGCCCAAACGGCATCACCACAAACTCGTAGTGTCCATAGCGAGTCCTGAAGGCTGTCCTCGGAATATCCGACTCGCGAATCCTCAGCTGATGGTAACCTGAGCGAAGATCGATCTTCGAGAAAACCGAATATCCCTGGAGCTGGTCAAACAAATCATCGATACGTGGCAATGGATAACGGTTCTTCACCGTTCTCTTGTTCAGCTGCCTGTAATCGATGCATAGTCTCATGGATCCATCCTTCTTCTTGACAAATAGAACCGGAGCACCCCAAGGTGACGTGCTCGGCCTTACGAATCCTAAGTCAAGCAACTCCTGCAACTGCACCTTCAGTTCCCTCAACTCGGCTGGTGCCATGCGATATGGTGCCATCGAGATCGGCTGTGTATCTGGCAACAATGTGATCTCGAACTCAATCTCCCTCTCAGGAGGTAGCCCTGGTAGCTCATCAGGAAACACGTCAGGGTATTCTGAGACTATTCGGATGTCCTGTATCATCGGCTCCTGATCAGACACCTCTCGAACAAAAGCAAGGTAAGAATCGCAACCCTGATCAACAAGTCGCTGGGCTCGCAATACTGAAATGTACTCCATGGTGGAGTCATGTGTAGTACCCTCAAACGTGAACTCGGGTAGATCTGGAATCCTGAAGACAACCGTCTTCCTAAAGCAATCAACAAGTGCATGATGAGTGGATAGCCAATCCATGCCCAATATCAAGTCGAACTCATCAAGCTGCAGAAGTAGGCAATCTGCGATCATCTCATGACCTCCTATCAGTATGGGCAAGTGCCTGACTATCAGAGATATGACAAATAACTGGCCACCTGGCCCTCGGATGTGATATGGAGACGATAGCGTCTCTGCGACTCTATCTAAAGAAACAAGCAATCTCGAAGCAAGGAAAGAGTGTGTCGCGCCGGAATCAAATAAAACATGGAAAGGTCGGCCCAAGACTGAGACCATACCTTTTACTACAGTAGCGGCTGAACGTGCCTGCTCCTCAGTAACTGCGTGTAACTGTCCCTGCCTGGCTGATGCAGCACTAGAACCTGCCACACTCTGCGTCTGTCTCTGCTGCTGCCGCCTAAAGTTGGAGTTCCTGCCACGGAAACTCCCTGAACGCTGTGTCTGAGGCTGTGGCTGAGAAGGCTGTGGCTGAGGCTCGCCAGAAGCCTGTGGGCACTGTGCACGGTAATGTCCCCACTCGTGACATCGGTAGCACCGGACTGGTCGAGTAGAGGGAGTAGCTGTGTCCGTGCTCCGAGCTGGTCCTGCAGGTGGTCTATCTGCTCGCTGCGACCCAGATGGTCGAGCGGACTCTGTACCTCGTCCGGCAAGTGCTCCTCCTAGAGTAGTCGATGGAGAAGAGCGAGCACTGCCAGAGAATGTCGAACCTGTAGGTCGGAACCGTCTGGCTGACCTCTGTTGCTGAAATGGTCGACGTATCGGCCCAAAATATCGCCGCGGCCTAGGCGGTGCTCCAGACGAGCTCCCGTAACGTCTCCCTCTGATGTCCTCGAACTTCTCCGCAGCATCGGTAGCCTCGGAGATAGAAGTGATGTGTAGTCCAGCCAGCTTCTCCTGCACCTCCTCTCGCATGCCGCCAATGAACTTCTCCAGATTCTCCTCTGGAAATGCGTCAGCTGCTCGTGTGTGTCGTGACAGCTCTGTGTATCTGATAAAGTAATCCCGGGCTGTCATCTGCCCCTGACGAAGCTCTGCAAACAGTCGGCGCTGGGACTCCCTCCACTTCGCAGAAAAGAAGTGGGCTCTGAACCTCGTCACAAAATCGTTCCAAGTAGGCTCTCGGCCTAACTCGGACACTACGGCCATCCACCATCGCTCGGCGAAGTCTATCAGTGAGTACTCTACGAAAGATAGCCACGTGTTTCGTGGCGCATTAATCGCCCTGAGCACTTTCATTACTCTCATCAGCCACTGCTCAGCGTCATCTGGTGGACCTGTGCCCTCGAACAAGGGTATGTTGGCCCGCTGATAAGAAGTGAAGACTGACTGGTGCCTGTGAATGGCTGCAAACTCGTGTGCATCCTCGTCAGCAAGGTCAACAGGGTCCTGCTCCCTGTCTAAGTCTGCATCCTCCTCAGCTCCATGCTCTGGAATGTCCTCTAGTGGATCATCAGGATGAGGCTGCTCCACCTCAACGGACTGGTGCTGGTCCTGTCGTATCCCATCCTGGGATGGATAGTACGTGAAATCTGACAGGTCCTCGAATCTCATCTCTATGTCCGTCTGCCTGTCAGCAATCTCAGTCTGCTGGGCCAATATCTGCTCCTGCTGGCCTCTCATAGCAGCCTGCTGCTGCTGAAGATCGGTAAGTGCGCTCAGTATGCGTGCCAGCTGATCAGAAGTATCCTGACCTGGTCGAGATGCCATGGCTCTGCATGTGAACCATAATTAGTCATAAGGGTTCCCTAGACAGATATAAATGCTTTTCTCTTCTTGGGATATGAGATGAAAATTAATGAAATTGGTGACATCTGTGGTTATTGAATATGAATGTCATATTTCCCTTCTCGAACTCACGACAAGTCGGTAGACTGTCGCTATTCGAGATCTTGATGCGATCGGAATTGTAATATCGCGAATGTGCGTATCGGGGTACCACTGCTCTGATACCAAACTGTAAACCCCCGAGGATCCGGGTACCCGTTTACGCGCAATTCGCAAGATATCATTCACAATTATATCGCACAAGTTGTAAAAATACAGGGAAATTTTTTTTTTTTAAACCATAATCTCTTTATTCACTCCAGGTATTAAAGTCTTCCGTATTTATGACTCGGACGTCGGATTTTGACGAGAATTATCTCGTTTTGATCGTCTCAAAATGACGGTCAATATGAGTATAATATTGATATAGTTTCGGTCGAGTTTTGAATACCCGAAATTTTCGGATACGGATTTTGTTTAAGGCTAAATTTTGAAATTTAAAATATCAAACGACCTCCGATTGACGAACGGTCGATTCCGTTGGTTTCGTATCGTCGAATCGGATATAATGACGGTCTTGGTTCGTTTCGCGGTTTCCGAATTTGCGTCGCGGCTTTTCACGGCGCGCATTACGGAGGGACCGATTTTCGGTCGATTTCGCCCGAACAACTTTTGATTCATAATAAATTGACCGTTTTAGGTTGTTTGGCATTGACCAACAACGTTTTTGGGTTCATTAGACCCAAAATCGGACGACTTCGGGTTTGATTGGAAACCGGATGCTACAAAATGGATCCCTGATACAAACAAATCCATTTACCAGACTAGAAATAAAACCATTAATAAAAATTCTCTCAATCATTAACAACGAAACCCCCATCTTGTTGGGTATGGTATGGCAGAAGGGGGTGCATACGAAGGTTCTTCAACCTGAGTCAGGAGGTTACAATTTAGGGGTATATCAACAGACTCCCTCTTTGATTGGATGAAAATTTAGTGACAAGACATATACAATTGTACATCTTTTCTTTTGGTGTTCCTACTTTATAATTTCATAATGTATTATAGTGGTATATATCGCATGTTAGTCAGAATAATTTCATTAGTATATATTTTATAGGTGTTTATCCTTATAAACCGAGGCTTACATCTCGACCGTCTCGAGGCTATGCCTCGGTTTGATTCCAGGGAAAATGCCTCGATCCATTTTTTCGTTTGTCAAATCTTGGTATCAATTCGTCGATTGATGTGCTTCGGCTCAAGCTTGCTATGCTTCCACCCATGCAACCGAATATGCCTTCTTTTGCACTTGTTTTGTTGCCAACAACTGTTGTGAGGATGCTACCTGATGTTGATACTGAAGGGGGTATGAAGGCATTACGTGTGGGGATACGTGCGACTGGGAGTATCCCCTTGATTCCCTGATGAAGTGTGTCAATGCATATCACGGAATGTGCATGGCTGGGGCCAGCCAGAAAAGAGATGGCGGTTAGGTCCTTGTTTGGAGAATGACATGCATATATCTTGTGTTTGCAGGAAAAAAATTGGGTCATGGTATTCGGTGAGATGGAATTCGGATTTGGGTTCTCGCCTCATGGAATTCAGGGCGGTATTGCCAAATGATAATTCTGGTTGTATTGTGGTAGCTTGGAATGGTAACCTGTTCAACCTGGTGGAGGAGATGATTACGGTGCACTCTATATTGGTTAATCTGGACAGTAGAAGAGATCGGACGAGATTGGTGGCATCGTACATTTATTGCATCTTGGGGACATCTCTAACCACTGTGACCTATGGAGAGAAATGTACTGGACCCATGATCTACGTTATTTGTAGAGGCGGTGGAGGAGCTTGCTTTGGAGGTTCGGGATGCTGTCTTGGATCCTTGTTTAATATCAAGTATACCTGGAGGAGTACTTCATCCAAATCGTATACAATTTGATGTCATTCGAGGCATTGGCGATGCTCCAGTTGTCCTGTATTACTCGTTTCTCGTTCGCTGTTGGATCACACCCTTTATGTTTGGAGACTGGGTTTGTGAGGGGCCCTTCTTTTTTCAGATTTGAGCAGTCACGGATACTGGAAGAGGAGTTCGGGAGCTTGTGATTCTTTCTGGTTGGATTTGATGGTGGAGGGCTCAACTGCTACAAGGTGTTGAAGAGACTGATCACTTTCAGGAGGGAGTCTATACATGTACGTAAGCAACGTGGGACTCTTGCCAAATAGGAGGTGGCAAGGCATGACTTCTTTGAGGATATTAGGGACTTGGACAAGGCATAATTGTTGAAACAGAGCTGGTTCAGAAGATTATCAATGAAGATCGTAAATGTGAGCTGGAGTGGAGGTAGAGATCGCGTCGGAAGTGGTTGAAGGAGGAGGTTGAGAATACTAGAATTTTCCATGTTCTGGCTAGTGATTGTCGACGACGGAACTTGATGTATATAATTGAGGTTGGAAAGGAGGTATTACAGGGAGATGAAGACATAGATTGACTACCCAGGATATCAGAGCCAACTGGTCACATTTGGTTGACATTTCTTGTCCACATTGCTCGAATTCTGTGGAGGACAATGATAATCTTTTCTTCTGTATTTTATCCAATGTGCTTTGGGAATTTCTAGACATGCCATGACTACAACATTTGAACATTAATGATTTCTTGGATTCCATGCTCTCAGCATCCACTTTGGCGCAAAATGGCCGTTTGCGCCCTTTTCTTGTTCTTTGGATAGTCTGGCTCTCTAGAAATTGGGTTGTATTTCGGTAGGATTGTTGTTGCATGGAGAACCTATTGGTACATGTCAAGACATTGTGTGAGAGTTGGTCATCGTAAACACCTTAGTCTTAATTTATTATAATAATACCTTTAGGGCGTGTTTCACTTTAATATCATCAATGCTGTCTTTCTTTTTTAAAAAAGAGGTATTCTAGGGAGAGGATGCAGTGACGAGAGTAGTGACTACCTATTTCAGGTATGGTAGTTGTTGATTGCTATACAACAAATCCAGATGGCTTAATTTGGGGGTCACCTAGATTTCTGATAATGCTGTTGATGGACAGATCGAGGCTTTTGATTTACAGGAGGTTAGGAAGGCAGTGCTTGCTCTTAATCCTGATGGGTGTCTTGGGCTATATGGATTTCCGATCTTTTTTAGAGAGTTTTGGGACCTAGTATGCTGTCTGAGTTTGCTTCCAGAAATTTCGGATTTGACCGTTTGATGTGTTCTTTCTTGTTCTTATTGCCCAAGAAGGACGTCGCTTGAGGGTGGAGGATTTCCATCATCACATTGTCCAACGCGGTATACTTGATCGTTATAAAGCTGTTGATGAACCGATTGTGTGGAGTGCTAACTAAGTGGGATTAACTTGGTGGTCCACAATGTTTTTTTATCTGGTAGGCATATGTTTTTTACAGGCTGCGTGGAGTGGTTTTTAACCTTTTTTAAACTGGTAAGTGGGATTATCTCGCTTGTACATAGTAATTTTTTACTGGTTGCATGCACTGCTTTTTTATCTGGTACGTGGCATACGTGATTGTTACAAAGCTATGTTTTTTTACGTGAATGGTATTTGCCTCAAAGGTTGTGTTTATGAAGGCAGAATATTCATGGTATTCCATTGAAGGTTGATTTTCTAAGGGTTATGATATGTGGAGGCAGAATACTCAGGGTGTTCCATTGAAGGTTAATTTTCTAATTCTTATGATAGCGTTTCCTGTGGGTTTTGATGCATTGGAGTGGCTTTCTGGGCATTTGGATTGCTTAGATGAAGTGATGTATTCCGACATTTTCTCGTGTTTTCTTGATCAATGGTCAACCTAGAGGTGTCTTCTTCCAGCTTCAGCATGTTTCGGTGGCAGATGATCCATTAATAATGGTTGACCATGCGGTATCCGATGGTTTCTGTTGTGGCTATTCAAGGGAGGAGTTACTTTTGCCTCTCATTCAATACATTGATAATACAATTCTTTTTACAACCGGTGGTCTAGAGAGTTGTAGGAATATGTTGGTGGTTTTGGATCTTTTTGGAGTACTTTCTAGTTTGAGGAATAAAGGGGAGATTATTTTATGTGCTAGCTGGTTGAGATCCCCTTATGCAGATTTTTTCCTTTATGATAATCTTGATCTACCTTTGTTGAGTGGTATGTTACATTTGGTTGATTGGTTGTCTTTGATTAAGAAGATGGAGAAAATGCTCATTGACGGGAAGTTTGCATACTTGTTTATAGAGGTGGCAGATTGGTGTTGTTGAAGTTGGTCCTGTCAGCTATTCCTATTGTGAAGAAGAGAATGAATTGTTGTCTTATTCGATGGGTTTAGGGTTTCTTATATAACGTGAAACCCTAGAGTAAAAAGAGAGAATTACATTGTTAGAATTATTTTGTTATTGGGCTATTTCTCTCTTTTTTATTTATGGAGTCGTGTAACCCTTCAAGGTCCTTTATGTAGTTTTAATTTTTAGCTCTCTAGGGTTTCATGCTATATAAGAAACCTTAGACACCTTGAATAAGATAAGTCATTTATTCTTTCTCCACATGGTATACGAGCAACTGTCCTAGATCGGGGTTTGTACCCAACATCTCTCCCCTCACTACGGGTCCTAGCCTGTTGATGAGTTTTCGATCTAATCCTTGCATTGGATTGGTTACCGACTTTGTCGTGTCATCGTAAGGCCCCTTGCAGTGGGCCACATCGCAACCATGGACCCCATCTAGGGTGCAGGACCCATCTATGCCGCTAGCCAACCCACTTGGGTGTAACCATATGGCCATATCTGGCCATATAAGCCATCGACAACACCTCCTGTACTGTTTCTAGCCCCTCTACGATTATAGAAGATCTCCGTCAGCACCTCCTGTGCGCCTTCAGCCCCTTCTCGGGCTATCGGGGGCCTTCACTAGCACCTTCTGTGTGCAGCCAACTCATTCCAGGTAGGGATGAGCACTGGGCTGGGCCGGCCCAGTCCAGCCCGAAGCCCAGCCCAAAAAGCCCGGCCCAACCCAAGCCCAAATGAACATTGGGCCGGGCTTGAGCCCAACATTTAGGCCCAAATTTTTTTGGGCCGGGCTTGGGCTTGGCTCGGCCCAGCCCGACCCAGCCCAAGGGCCCGACCCGAAGAAGGCCCGAACCTTCCCATATCCTACACTCCTAGAAACTCTCACATGTTGCATGCACACTCTGTTCTCGTATCCTGTCTTCATACAATGTTTATAAATCAAGAAAGTCATTTGTGAGACATATGAGTTGATGATCATTATATTTCAATTCGGAATTAATTTCCTTAATTAGTCTATAGTTTATATTCTTCTAATTATTCTTGAATTTGTTAGTGTTTATTTTTTCCCATCAAAATATTTCTATCATTGAACCTTTACCCAATATTGGCATTATGGCCATTTTTTTAACATGCAGTGCGCGGTGCACATGTTGTTGTTATCTATGTAAGTTTGGTTCGCTCTTTCAATTTTGTAATGAGTGACGTATATGGCATCTAACATTGAGTGCGTTTGTATAAAATGACAAATAATCTCTGGTAGAATTGAGTTTTCGTTATTTCACGAGTGTTATTGCATATGTTTTAAACAATTTTGGCTTGTCTAACTTGAATTAAGATTGACCTTAAATAAAAATTCAAAGTTAATAATCTATAATGGGTAGAGATGGGCCGGTCCGGCCCAAGCCCGACCCATATGAATTGGGCCAGGCCTGGGCTTGGGCCGAACCAAAAAAAATTTGCGGGCCTAAGCCCGGCCCAAGGCCCGAAGTTTTTAAATGGGCTTGGGCCTGGACCCTTCAGGGCCCAGCCCAACCCGGCCCGTGCTCATCCCTACTTCCAGGGCTATCAGAGGTGCCACTAGGACTGCTAATTGAAATTAATCATTCGAATTCAATTAGGATTAGTTCGATAAAAATTCGAAAAAAGTTTGATTCGAAATCAAATGAACCGAATTTGAATTTAACTTGTGGATTCAATTCCTAAATGAATTGAATCCGAATTAACCAGAATTCGTTAGATAAAAATTCGATTCGATTCGACATTTATATACATACATATATGTATATATGTATCCATATATTTATATTCATATACATAGTACATACATATACGTGCATATAATACATACATATTTACATACATACATGTAACAACCCCACTCTAAGTCTATTAGGATCCTTTCCAAATATTCTTCTGGAAGGAATTATATCATAGTTGCATCAAAAGATTGGCATGTATTTATCCGAATTCATTTGTAAGTAAAATAGATGCATAAAATAATATATAAATATGCACTAAAAAGTTACGATGTTTAATTTACATTGAAAGATTTAGCATTTGCATTATATCTCTAAGCATAACATGTGCAAGCATCTAAGGACACTCTGAACCAACTTACTACAGTTATTAAGTGGTTGCTTTTATGCTTATAATCATATCTAGGCTCCATTGGTATGATTTATCTTGTCCAAACTTCACCGTTACGATTCTCATACTCCCATAATACACCGACGTGACTTTTCAATTCGTGACATGTATATGCAACATTAGGCACCATTAGCGAGACTCAATCTCTTTCCTTTCTCCTTTATAACTAAGTTCAAGTGGTTTGACTCTGAAATATGTTATGAGTTAAAGATGTGTGTCCTTCGTTTATCGGTTATACAAAACATCTAAGTTCCCGTCTTTACTTCTTATTTTAGGCTAATGACAATAGCTTAGATATGTGTTACTTTATATGAGTAATAATCAATCTTAGCATGCTATTTAAAAATTTTGAGGTATTAAGAGGATTGAGAAGTACTTTAAGTCATCCCAATTTAAGTCATACAAGTTGACACTTCTTTCTTTTGTTTCCTCTTTCACGTGGCTGGTGTGAATTCTTGCAGTCTTCTGGAGAAGAAGGATCATGCCTAATGGTTGATTACTTCACATTTTCTCCAAGTATTGCTGACTACATGAATTCATCATCACTGATCATCAGCCATGCAGGTAATTCAGTTTATTTTGAAAGGAATGGATTATATGCGCTTCATCATTCCATGGATACAGAATAGCAAGGTGACATTTTACCATGAAAATAAGATCATGATATTGATGCTACCAGACGATTTTCATGCAGCTAACTTTTAGTGGGAGAAAATACAGCAGTGAGAATTACCTTCAAAGTTGCAATATTCAGATTGCTGCAAGGCAATATTCATTTGGCTTGATCTAATTATTTTGCTTAGGTCAAGGTTGAGGAAGTTCTACCTGCTTCGTCTGTTTCCTATTGTGCTTAACTAATGCTACCTTTTTACAACTGCTATCATAATTTAATGGTTGTACCACTACATCATATATTCTGCTGCTCGTCTTTTAGGGTCTGGAAGCATATTCGAGTCCCTTCGCTTGGGTAAGGCGTTGATCGTTGTTGTTAATGAGGACTTGATGGACAACCATCAAATCGAGTTGGCTGAAGAGCTTGCAGAGAGGAAGCATCTCTTTTGCTCCCGTCCACAGACACTTCATGAGACAATAAAGGGTATGGACACAGATTCCCTTATCCGTTATGAGCCTGGAGGTGCTGCGCCTGTGGCTAAGCTAATTAACAAATTCCTTGGCTTTCCTGTTGAATAACTAATTCAAACCTTCGAGGAGGATCTTTCTTTCAGGTGATTTTTGAGAAATATTTACTTTGCTGCGTTGGGGTTGAGTGTATAATTTATATACAGAAGTTCATTTCAAAGATTTATATGCATATATTGTAATTTTGAATATTTTTCCTTGAGAGTTCACAATCAAAGAAATCCCAAGTAACGGATACGTGTAACATAACTCTTTAATGCGTAAGCTGATTGTAGGAAGTTTGGAGTCAGCTCGGCATACACCTAAACAACAACAACAAAGCCTTTTCCCACAATTAAGTAGGGTCGGCTACATGGATTTTTCGCCTCCATTCAGATCTATCTTGGCTCAATCCCGGGCTTATATCCACAAAACTAAGATTTCTTCGTATGGTCTCTTTCCAACACATCTTGGGCCATCCTCACCCTCTCTTAGCCGGCTCAACATCCCAACACCCGCATCTCCTAATTGGTGCGTCAACTGATCTTTGCAAATGACCAAACCATCTTATGCGGTTTTTTCGCATCTTATCCTCGATCGGAGCTACACCAACTTTCTTTCTGATTGCATCATTCCGAATCTGATCTTTACGTGTGCGTCCAAAACATCCACCTTAGCATTTTCATTTCTGCTACAGACATTCTGTGCACATGTCTATGGTTCACATGCCAACATTTAGATCCATAGAGCATAGCAGGTCTCACGGCTGCTTTGTAAATCTTTCCATTAATTTTTAAAGAAATTTTCTTATCACAAAGAACAACAGAGGCTCCTCTCCACTTTAGCCAGCCTGCATTTATTCTACTAGGAACATCTCCATCAATTTCCCCATCATGTTGCAAAATAGTTCCCAGATATCTAAAAGAATCTCTCTTTCGAATGTTATCATCACCAATCTTCACCAGTTCACCTCGATTCCTTCACCACTGCTTCCATCAAAGGTGCACGTTATATATTCCGTCTTAACCCTACTTATATGGAAACCTTTACTCTTCAACTCATGTCTCTAGACCTCAAGCTTCTCATTTACTCCATATCTAGTCTTGTCAATCAACACAATATCATCAACAAATAACATACACCAAGGTAACTCATCCTGAATGTGACTTGTCAACTCGTCCATAATCAGTGTAAAAAGAAATGGACTCAAAGCTGAACCTTGATGTAAACCAATGTTGATGTTAAAATAGCCCGTCTTTGCAGACGGGGTCCTTACACAAGATAAAGCCCTATCATACATGTCCCTTATGAGGTTAATGTATAGGACAAGTTCCTGTCTCTTCTCCAAAACTCTCCACAATATCTCTCGTGGTACAGAATCATAAGCCTTCTCCAAATCAATAAAGATCATATGGAGGTTCTTCCTTTTAGCTCTATAAATCTCCATTGTTCTCCTCAGCAAATGGATGGCTTCAATAGTTGAACGACCTGACATGAATCCGAATTGGTTTTCTTTTACGTTGGGAACTAGCGTCAACCTTCTTTCGATCACACGTTCCCAAATTTTCATAGTGTGACTCATCAGCTTGATACTTCTGTAATTTGAACAATTTTGAATGTCTCCTTTATTCTTATAAAGAGGTACCAGGATACTCCTCTTCAATCTTCGGCATAGGGTTAGGAGCTTTATGCTGACCCATATGGATTTGAACCTGATTCGAGTCTTTGAGACATGCGAATCAACTTATGAGCTCTGGACCGCGGTTAAGGAGAAATATCACTCCAAGTCGGAAGTGAGCGTCCATCTTCTTCTACACAAATACAACCTGTGTAGAATGAAAAATTCTGAAAGCGTCCTCGAGCACATGAACAAGATGTGACCAAGGATCTTGCGGTTGCTGATTGCGCAATTCTGGAGAGGATGCAGATTGCAGTCATACTAGGAAGTCTCCCACCGTCATTCGACATAATTTTCACAATCTCTACGGATGAATAGAAACATTAAGTCTGTGAAGGACCTACCTGCACAGGTGGCAATGGAGCAGGACCTCTCTAAACAACGATCGAAAACTGAGATCTTTGAGGTTGAGAAAGTAGAAGAAGCAAATGTCGTGCACACGATGAAAAGACTGGGCCCCTCGAAGGCGAATTTCAAGGGAAAGAATGGAAAATACCCACGTGGCTCTTGCTACGATGATGACAAATATGATCATTTCAAGGTCAATTGCCCCAACAAGAAGAAGCTAGGAAATTCTAAAATACCTGAAAACAAAGGCAAAAAAAAAATAGAATTCACGGCTGTCGTGCAAGGATATTGCCCTGCGAACATTGTCTGATCGGTAAATTGATGAGAAGACCCTTCTCAATCGGAATTCGATCAACACAGTTACTAGGTTTGATCCATTTGGACATATGTGGACCGTTGAGCGTCATCACATATAGAAATAAAGAATACTTTATAACATTCATGGATGATTACTTAAAGTTCTCCTATGTCTATCTCTTAGGAAGAAAATCGGAAGCACTTGAAACATTTAAGTGATATAAAACAGAAGTGGAGACAAGATTGAGCAAACCAATCAAGACCCTTAGGACAGATAGAGATGGGGAATATACATCAAAGGAATTTGAGAATTACTGCATTCAAGCATGCATTCGTAGGCAGACTATAATGCCCTATACACCACAATAGAATGGTGTAGCAGAAAGAAAAAATCAAACCTTAATGAATGCAGTAAGGTGTATGCTTTTACACTCAGGACTCTTCAAGAAATTCTGGGGAGAGGCAGTGTTGACTGCGAACTACATACATAATAGGATTCCCACCAAGTCCGTAGAATCAACACCATATGAAATATGAAATGGTAGAAAGCCCAAGTTGGGCCATCTCCGAAAATGGGGATGTGTTGCACATGTTCTGGTACCAAGTCAGCTTAGAGACAAGCTAGACTTTAGGACATTAAAGTGCAAGTTTATTCGATATAGTGAGAATTGTAAAGGTTATAGGTTCTTCCATGAAATTAAAGGTCTGATCGTAGGTCATAATGCTACTTTCCTTGAAATTCATCAAGAAAAGGAGCATGAAGTAGAGGAATCAGATCCTCTGATTGTCCTACAAGACAATGAAGACGACTTGAGCATGAGACAAGAACTTGAAGATGATATCGATCATCCAAATATAGAGAATGAACCTATAGATCATGATGATCCTCTAGAGGAAGTGGATGGACCCACACAACCCACGAGTATAATCGGCAACAAGAGGCCCAGAACACGACCTGTATGAATGGAAGATTACCATTTCTATGGATGCGAGGCGTCGTGTTACACCGTGGATGAAGATGTTGCGGATTGTATAGATCACATATCCTTTGATGAAGCTATCGTTTCGTCTGAGTCAGAATCATGGTCGATTGCCATGAGAGATGAGTTGGACTCAATCGAGCGAAACAATGTTTGAGAATTATGTGATTTGCCAGAAGGTAGGTAATCCATAAGATGTAAGTGGGTATCTAAGAAGAAGTACCAAGACAATGGTACTGTTGACAAATACAAATCAAAATTGGTTGCCAAGGGTCATACTCAGCAAGCTGGAATAGATTTTCAGGAAACCTACTCTTCAATGGCTAATTTTGCATCCATTCGGATGATCTTAGCCATAGTCGTATATATGGATTTGGAATTGTTTCAAATGGATGTGAAGATGACCATCCTTAATGGAGAATTAGAGGAGCAGATTTATATGCGACAACCCGATGGCTTTCAGGTTGAAGGTTAGGAGAAAATGGTTTACAAGTTAAGAAAGTCATTATATGGCTTGAAGCAATCTTCACGGCAATGGTATCTCAAATTTCATGAAAAAGTTATCCAATTTGGATTTGTTGCAAATAAATTGGATAATTGTGTGTATGTCATGAAGAATGGGAGCAGTTTTGCAATAATGTCATTGTATGTGGATGACATTCTGCTTGCAGGTCATGACATACAAATGCTCGATGAAATCAAACAAAAATTGAGCAATGAATTTGAGATGAAGGACATGGGCGAAGTATCCTATGTTCTTGGAATTCAAATAACAAGAGATAGTGACTCAAGGACATTGAGCCTTAATCAGGAAAGATATTTGCATACTATATTAAGGAGATTTGGAATGCAAAATAGAACTCTAGCTCCAACACCACATGTGATGGGAAAGAGGCTTAGCAAGAGTCAGTGTCTTGGAATGGAGAAGAAACCTTTAGACGTACCATATGCACAAGCAATGTGAAGTCTAATGTATGCAATGATGTGTGCTCGACCAGACTTAGCCTATCCAGTAAGCTTAGCCAGTAGATATCAAAGTAATCCTGTTCCAGCACATTGGGAAGCTGTAAAGAGGATTCTTCGATATCTGAAAGGGACAATACATCTGAAACTTGTGTATCAAACAAAATTTCTTGAAGTGGTAGGATACTCTGATGTCGATTTCGGAGGGGATGTGGATGATAGAAAAACCACATCAGGTTACCTGTTCATGTTTGGTGATGCATCCATTTCTTGGGGTAGCAAGAAAGAAGGATGTGTATCTCGACATACACAGGAGGCTGAGTACATAGCATGTAGCATGGCCACCACTCATGCTGTATGGATCAGACGTTTTCTAGAGAATCTAAACCTCGAATTGGTCAAAGGACCAATTGAAATGTATCGTGACAATCAAGCCGCGATTAGCTTTATTAATAGCGGGACTAATATTTTTAAAGGAAAGCACATTGAGATCCAATATCACTATATACATAATATATTGGTGAAACAAGAAATCATGGTAACCTACATCCCTACCAGTGACATGTTGGCTGATTCTTTAACCAAGGGAATAGCAACAGGAACATACATTAAACATGTTGGTTTAATGTTACTCGGGATGTATGAGTCAAGGAAGATGTTTTATATATAACGATCTTCATAAATTTCCATGTATATACTACACGAATAGTGGGAGCATATATGTTTTTGACTACTTCGATCTAGTGGGAGATGTTTGAACGGGCCTGGTGAATGACCTTAAGTGGTCAACAACCGCACCCTGGCCGTTTCGTGGCCGACGGTTGTGGGATGATCGGATCCGACGGAAAAATGTTGTGCGGGTGCGAGAAAGGTGGGACGAACGACTCGAGGCTCACGCCCTATAAATATACCTCCCGACGAGAGGAGAAGCAATGCAAGCAATGCCTGAAGTATGGGAGCCCCCATCCATCCCTCTCTCTCATTCTCAACAGAAGAAAAATATCAGACAGCGTACCTTGTCGATCTTTGATATATTACCTGTAACCTTTAGATGTATGTCATAGACACCACGATATGTGTACACAATATACACATGTATATTCAATAACTTGGATATTCATATCTCTATCTGCTAAAACAATATATAACTATATTTGCAACCATATCCTAAAAAATGAAAACCTTATGTATTTCCATGCGTGTCTGCAAAAAATCTTATCCTTATTTGTTTCTTTATCCACAAAGAATAAAAAAAATACATATCCATTTCCGATTAAAAATAAATACAATGATGGATAAATATATATCAATATCCAGTCGCATCCCAATGTTCCACTACTCACATCACTACCATTGTTTGTCTGACTTGCCTATAATCAGACAAGGCCCTCAATCACGGCCATAAAAAATAGCATAATTGTTTTTTTTTTATTTTATCTCTGATTACTTTGCAAAACTAAAGATTAAGATTTAAAAATCGACTAATTATTATACAAAAAAGCTGCTCATAAAATCGTACGCTTGATCAAATTACTGCACACAGCTTCTAAACCTTCTGGTTTATCGTAAGGAGACATGTATCTAGAGAGGAATTTCTTCACGTCTATTTTACTCCACTATTAAGTATTTTTTTGAAGAGACACTAAAAAAAACGTTACTACATGGCAAGTGCTGCTGTTCTTATCACGTAGAAGTGGGGATGCAAATGGACATGGATATATCCGAATCTGATCCGTCACCATATCCGTTTTATACAGATTTTGACATTCGTATCTGTATCCGTTTTAAAATAGATACGGATATGGATATCATTTTGATATCCGTAAACATCCGTATCTGTATCTTTATATCCATTTTAGTATATAAATATAGTCGTAGATTTATTTTTAACCAAATATAACATATTTCTCTATCTCCTTTTACCATATTTATATACTTTTTATGATACAAACACATTTAGTAAATTAATATCATGTTTTTTCCATCCAATTCTTATATATTTAAGTCGATTCTATAGATATTTCTGACATTACTCGTGTGCGATCAATATCCGTTTTACATCCATATCCGTTTTTTAAGGATAGGGTAAGATAGTTTTAATATCCGTCAATATCCGTATCCGCATCTGTATTCGTATTAAAAAACGGATAAGGATATAATAATACCTATATCCTTATCCGTATCCGATTGTTTGCATCCCTACATAGAAGACGTCACCGGTTCACGCTACGCGTACTCCAGAGTTAGCACCTCCGTGCACGTACCCATGTACAAAGCAACACCGTGTACATGATCCACCCACAGAGACAAGCAACACAGCAACAATTAAGGGAGAGGGCGAGAGAGGGGGACTCCAATCCATGGAAGGAAAAGGAGAGGAGGAGGAGGAACGGATGAGAAGAAAGCAGGAACAAGAGCATATATCCCCCATGGAACCAGTGGTCGAGGACGCCTACGCGGGAGGCCCGTACGGCAAGGAGGAAGGCGAGGTGTAGAAGCCCCAGGACCATCCGGCGAGCGAGACACAGAGTGCAGATGGGCCCCAGGAGGCGGCGGTAACTGGGCCGAAGAACGAGCCCCCGCCGTCCACCGGCGACCGAGATGTCGATATCACCGGACAATCCTACATCCAGTAACCACTGCAGGCAGCTATATATATGCATGGAACTGTTCTGATAATTAATATAAGAATTACTCGTGACCATTCCATGTCCTCCAACTGATCGGAGAATAAGCCGTTATGTGTTGATTTTAGGGATATCTTTTTCTGCTTAGTATTATGTTGAGTTAGTGTTTGGTAGCATAAGGTTGGGACCATGGGATGTAAAGTGAGAGGATTCTATGCTGTTAACAGCACCTGCTGTAATTCAGAGGATCCGTCCGACGAGCGGACGATCTGAAACACGTGCCAACCATTTCTGCCTCCTATAAAGATCCTTCGATTCTCATCCAACGGATTTTCTGCATTAGAGCAAAGGACCTTATCCAAATAGCAAAGAAGCCATATTTGAATGACCCTAAATCAAAAAAGAATGTGATTACCATTTATAAAAGTATCTCATTAATTATGAATTTAAGAGATCCTTTTTAGCATATTTTTAAAACTCGTTATTAAAATAAAAAATAAACAATGTTTGTTGCTATCTGCTCCAATATCAAATCATCAATTTAACTGAAGAATTATAGAAAATAGATATTTTTTTTTCATCTCCGGTAGATGGATCTTCTCAGTTGAAGATTCCTCATATGGATAATACACATTCCATTTAGCTAGAATATGTCTATGGTTATCTAATTGTTGGGCACGAGGAACGATCAAAGCCATATGCAATCGTAAAAGAATCTTAAGCCAAAGCACAAAGAAACTTCGGAGAAGCATACCTCCCATAGATGAACCGTCGCATCGCATCAGGGGGTTATTAAAATCCCCTTTGGGGGGAGAATTATATTGTTAGCGCGGACTATTTATTCGAGGTGGTCTATCATTATTGAGGGCCCTTCCCTTTCATTACTCCAATGCAGATTACCTCGGGAAATAACAATATAACTCGATGGTTTAGGTTTGCTACATGGTTTGACAAAGGTTTACGTGGAGTTATTGAGGATATTGTGGTTTGTAGAGGCCCTTTCTTTGGTGACCTTCAATGGCGAGTGGCGTCGCTACCCATCAGACTCTGTGGCTTAGGTCTGCACTCGGCTATTGAGGCTTCTTATGCTTTTGTTGCCTTTAGAGCTCAATCTTGGGTGTGCTCCAGGACCACATATTATGAGACAGTGGGATACATGGTATGGATTCCGATTTTCTATATACTTTGGAAGGCCTACGTGTCGCACTTCCGTCTCTTGATCTTACATATTTTGCTAATAAAGATACCTTCCCCTCTGAAGCCCAGAATGCTTTGGTGAATTCCCTTTTTAGCAAAATCGTAAAAGAAATGCAAGTTGAATTTGAGATGATTGCTAGACAAAAAGTAATTTTACGATGTTTGCAAGGGAACATGCTCAAGATTTTCTTCTTGCCATTCTTATTGAGGGACTTGCATTGCAAATGCCACCCATTGAGTATCGTACTATTCTCAAGTATCACCTCATGATTCCTCTATTTCCAGCAGACGAGGCTTGTCCAATGTGTCACAAATTCTATTTAGACGCCTTTAGGGAGAATGTCATTCATTGTCACGAACTGTCAGGTTTTAAATATAGGCATGATTTTTTCAGGGATGTCCTTTATGATATTCTTGAGCATGCATTGGTTGCTTCAAAGAAAGAAGCACATGTGAATTTTCTGATGGATCCACAGGAGGGAAGATCGACACTTAAATCAGCAGATATTTTAATATTTGGATGGGCTGGAGGGAAACATGCATGCGTTGATTTGACTGGAGTTTCTCTATTGGTATGTTCTATAAGGAATTATTTTATTGCGGGATACACTGCACAAAAAGCCGCCTCAGCTAAAGTGGCTAAGCATGAAAAAACTTGTATAGACAATAAACATGTATTCATCTCCTTTGGTTTTTATACATTTGGGTTCTTGGCAAGTGAAGCTGTTGAGCTCCTCAAGAGGGTCTAAAAAATTATGCATAGCAATGTTATGATTCCTAGATCTATGAAAGTTGTGCTCCGAAGAATTGGATTTGCCATCCAAAAGGGATTGGCGGCATAACTTGTTGCACATCTCCCATCAATTTCTATGTAACCCCTTCTTTTTCACATTAATGTGAACTTACATGATAAAAAAAGTATAACTTTTCCGGACATTTATAATTTGAGATCTAATCCGATTCAATACTCAGGACAACACCGAAATGTTGACGTGAACATATATATATATAGGGTCATATGTGGCTGCCCCCTAGGGGCAGCCAACATGGCTGCCCCCGCCTTATTTGGGCAAAATTTTTTATTTTTTTGAAAAATAATACCATTTACATTCATCCCTATATCCCTCCTATATACCATTCGAATTTCGTCAGAAACAGAGACTCCTACGGCCTCCATCCGGACTGTAATTTTTTAATGGTAACAGGATTTTTTTAAATCGATACCATCGAGATGGAGGCCGTAGGAGTCTCTGTTTCTGACGAAATTCGAATGGCATGTAGGAGGGATATATGGATGAATATACATGGTTTTATTTTTCAAAAAAAATAAAAAAAAACACCAAAAAATGGGGCGGGGGCAGCCCCATTTTTTCCATATATATATATATATATATATATATATATATATATATATATATATAGAGAGAGAGAGAGAGAGAGAGAGAGAGAGAGGAAAATGGGACTGCCCCCTAGGGGAGCTAACTTAGCTCCCCCCGCCCTATTTTCTTCAAAAAAATTTATTTTTTTTTGATTTTTTTTCCGTGAATATTCATCACTATATCCCTATATCATGTCATAAAAATTTCGTGTGAAACAGAGACTCCTACGGCCTCCATCCAACAGTCATTTTTTTAACGGTAACAGGATTTTTTAAATCGACCTCGTTTGGATGGAGGTCGTACGAGTCTCTGTTTCGCATGAAATTTGAATGTCATAATATAGGGATTTAATGATGAATTTACACGGTTTTAGATTTCAAAAAAAATAAAAAAAAAATTGTGAAAAAGGGCGGGGGAGCTAAGTTAGCTCCCCCTAGGGGGCATACACATTTTACCCATATATATATATATATATATATATATACATATGTAAAATGTGTATGCCCCCTAGGGGGAGCTAACTTAGCTCCCCCCGTCCTTTTTTAACATAAATTTTTTTATTTTTTTGAAATCTAAAACCGTGTAAATTCATTATTAAATCCCTATATTATGTCATTCAAATTTCATGCGAAATAGAGACTCGTACGACCTCCATCCAAACGGGGTCGATTTAAAAAATCCTGTTACCGTTAAAAAATGACTGTCTGGATGGAGGCCGTAGGAGTCCTGTTTGACACGAAATTTTTATAACATAATATAGGGATATAGTGATGAATATTCACGGAAAAAATTTTCAAAAAAAATAAAAAAAATTGAAGAAAATAGGGTGGGGGAGCTAAGTTAGCTCCCCCTAGGGGGCAGCCCCATTTTCCTCATATATATATATATATATATATATATGGGTCATATGTGGCTGCCCCCGCCTTATTTGGGCAAATTTTTTAATTTTTTTGAAAAATAACACCATGTACATTCATCCCTATATCCCTCCTATATACCATTCGAATTTCGTCAGAAACAGAGACTCCTACGGCCTCTATCCGGACAGTAATTTTTTAACGGTAACAGGATTTTTTTTAAATCGATACCATCGAGATGGAGGCCGTAGGAGTCTCTGTTTCTGACGAAATTTGAAAGGCATATAGGAGGGATATATGGATGAATATACATGGTTTTATTTTTCAAAAAAAAATAAAAAAATGCCGAAAAATGGGGCGGGGGCAGCCCCATCTTTTCCTATATATATATATATATATATATATGAGGTAAATGGGGCTGCCCCCAGGGAGTAGCCAACTTGGCTACTCCCACCCCTATTTTCCCTCATTTTTTTATTTTTTTGAAAAATAAAAATTTGTATATTCATAATTATATCCCTCTCACATTCTATTAAAATTTCGTCAGAAACAGAGACTCCTACGGCCTCCATCCAAACATGGTCGATTTAAAAAATCCTGCGACCGTTAAAAAAATGACGACTGGATGGAGGGCTTAGGAGTCTCTGTTTCTGACGAAATTTTAATAGAATGTGAGAGGGATATAGTGATGAATATACAAATTTTTATTTTTCAAAAAAATAAAAAAATGAGGGGAAAATATGGGTGGGAGTAGCCAAGTTGGCTACTCCCTAGGGGCAGCCCCATTTTACCCTATATATATATGGTGTAAATATTGTTGATTGTCGTGGTGATTTCAAAATGACAAACATGTTCGGGCATGAGTTGATGAGAAAGGTTGTGTATGTGGGACAATAGTCTACTAGGGCATGGGGTTGGGTGTGTGACTAGAGAATTAGGGCATTGATGTCACTAGGGTTCGCAAAGTATTATCTCTTGGACTTGAGACGTAAGTTATGTTCCCTAGATCCCTATTGTTGAAGATGTTGGTAGAAGTGTTGGAGGTGATGATGTTCTTCTTAGACAAGAGACCATGTTCCCCTCTCTCACTTATTCCATCTCGAGGGTGTTATTCCCCTTTATATGACCTAAACTCTCATTCGTGATTCGACAACCACCATTTATAGCTCAAGGTTTGTTGCACTGAGGGGGGAAAGAAATGCCCAATAGTTGAAAGTGGATCAGATGTCACGACAGGGAAGGGGTTGAATTGTGTAACCAAAAAACCTACATAGATGAAAAAAAATAATCTACAATGACACAATTGATTTTTTATATTGAAAATCCACTGGGTAAAAATCATGACTTAGAATAGAACTAGAGTTGGTCGAACTGCGGATTGTGTTGAAATTCCAAAGCCTCATATCCAGAGGCCGTTTTTTTTACCAATTTTGAATATACGAAATTGTTTCGACATTGGATAGAAAGTAACCAATTCAAAATCACACAATAATATAAATTTATGGTGTATTTATTTTACTCGGACAAACCCAATATCGAACACAAGGAGGCAAAATATGGGCGTAATTCCAGTCAAGACAATCAAGCAATCTAGGTTCACATAATGTTATTTTTTTACATTTTTATTTGAGGAAGGTAATGCATATTCAAAGTGCAAAATGTAGGTGAAATGCAAAATGAATGTGTAGTGTATTTTGAAACCCAAGCATATACATATATGCGCATTTTTGTAAATTTGTTTTTGAGCTCAAAACACAACATAAAATTCAGATGAAAGTATTTTTGGTGCTGAAATAAAGTATATTATCCTAACAAATTTTTTGGGGATTTTAAAAATCAGTTTTAAGGCAAAATAAAAATATGGAATTAAATGCTTATTTTTGTAGCTGTTAACTTCCTATTTATCTAGAAAATTCAAGAATCAAGATAATATTTTTTTCTATATTATGGATCTTAAAGGCTATGCAGAATACATTTTTACATTTTTTTAGACTTAATGTGCATGCATGAAAAATTCAGGAGGCTTTTTAATGCGAAATATAATCAAACAATAACCAAAAGTAATGATTTTTTGCTAGGAGGTATAAATATAAGAAGTACACATGTATTTTCTTAGTAAGTTTTAGAATTAAAATAAAATTTTAATGACTTTTCTACTGAAGTTGAGTGATTTGAGTATTTAAATCCAAAAATGGCCAACATTAGTAATTTTGCAATACCAAATTTTCTTAGGTAGACAATTGGGGAACACTTTTGAATTTTTGCTAGAAGATAATGTAAGAACTAATTATGAATTAGTTACTAAATATACTAAAAAAATGTTTAAAGCAACATGAAGCATCGCATTTAATGATTCTGTGCACATTACAGATTATCAAGCAACCAACCAACTTCTTGTACATGGTAGAATCATCTAATTCCTTGCCTTCTTCTACCCACAATTTTGCATTCACTTCCATAGGGGTTGAAAGTGGCTTACAATTTAGCAAATCATATTTCTTTAATAGATCCTTTGCATATTTTTGTTTGGTATACTCAGTCTTAAGACCAAGAAAATGCTTGAGCTCTCTAAGCTATTTTATTTGAAATCTTATTCATAGATTATCTGTGTCCTTTTGATCTCATCATCGTCTCCTGTAATGATTAGATCATCCACATAATGACTAATATAGAAAACTTACCTTCTTTGGACTTGACAAATAATCTTGAATCAATAGAAGTGACTTTATAGCCACATTGTTGGAGAAACTTTGCTATCTTACCATACCATGCTCACGGAGCTTGCTTCAAATCATATAATGTCCTTTTTAATGTGCAAACATGCTCTCGATTATTCTTATCTTCAAATCCTCTTAGTTGCTCCATATAAATATCTCAATCAAGTTCTCTATGAAGAAATGCATTCTTCACATCCATTTACCACAACTTCCATGTTTTACAAGCTACTAAGGCTAGGAAAACTCTTACTTTAGTCATTTTTCAACTAGACTAAATGTTTCATCATAGTCCACACCATATTGTTGAGAGAATCCTTGAGCAACCAATCGAGCTTTTGTACCTTTTGATAGATCCATTTGGACATGTCTTCAACTTATAAATCCATTTGCAAGATATTGGTTTTACGTTTCCTGGCTTAGGAATAAGATCACATGTTTGATTCTCTTGCAATGCCTTTATTTCTTCCTCTATTGGGTCTCTCCATTCTTTTCTCTTGGACGCTTCTTTCTATGTAGTGGGTTCCTGCATTCCTTCATCTTAAACATCTACAATATTAACATACATGGGATTAGGCCTGATAGTTTGATAGATCATCGAAGTAGCGCATTTAAATCTTCATCGATGTAATGTTAAGTATATTGAGTCTCCTCTGGAGTTACTTCATGGATACTTTTTCAGGGATTGTTTGTCGTCTCTATTTCATTGGGCTCCTCCATGACTTAAGTACCAAATTCTATTCGTTGGAGTTCCCCTTGATTTTCTTCTACTTGCTCTTCCAAAATCCTTATTCCTAGTAGTGCAACCTCTTGCGGTGACCATTGGGATGAGGCTTCATCGATGGTCAATTCATCTTCTTGCATAATCGTCGCAGAAGGCTCCTCATCCCAATCTTCTTCCAATGACGTGATCACGAATATACCTCCTCATCCCAATTTTCTTCTGAAAAATATTCATATTGAGCACTTGATGTTGTGGTCTTGCTTTCAGTTGGCTTCTTCATGAACCTGCAGTCACATGCATGGTGTCCCTTTTTCCCACAAACGAAGCACCCCTCATTCTTTTTTTTTGCAAAAAATCATTTGGCCTTTGTGATCAGCCATACGAAGCTCCCCATGGCTTGAAACTCCTCTGAGATTGTTGCTTCCACTAAGGAATTGAATCTTTTTATGCAACTCATGTAGCTTCCCTTGTTTATATGCACTAAACAATGTTTCTTATCCACCTTTCATTGATAGACCAACCATTTGCTTGGCTCCAGTCTCTTGATTTGTTAAGATACTTTCAAACTCTAAAAAAGTGGACTAAGTGGGCCACTCTAAGACAAAAATGATAAATGCATTGTATTTTGACCTCATGCCTTGGATAATAAATCATTGCATCCGTGACTCACTAATTTTTGACTCTGGATCTAATTGAGACTATCTCAGCAGAATGAGCGTACCTTTGCGAAGTATTGAATGATTGTCATTTGTCCTTTCTTAAACATGATCAACTCATTCTCCAATAGATGCAATCATGCAAAAATTTTACGTGAGAATAACATGGTGAGCGTATCCCATGCTTCTTTTCAAGTAGTGGATTCTTGGATGTGCTCAATCAGATCCTCCTCGATCATCATATTGAGAACAAACATTGCCTTCTTGATCTTGATCTTCCATTCATTCAAAGCATCCATCTATTCTGTTGATGGTAATGCCACATCGTCACCACTGGTAACTTCCCAGAGGTCTTGTCCATGAAGTTAGGACTCCATGCATGTCTTCTAATAGCTGTAATTATGCCCGTTGAGATTCTTTATAGAGTTGGTTGCACCAACAATGTCTGTCATATCGATCAAATGATCTTCCCTAACTTCGTCAATGAAAATTAATCCCTGACCAAATCGATCTCATAGTCCTAGACTGTATGTAGGAAGAACCTTCATTTAAAAGATCTCAAGGAACGACTCAAAATGAGGACACACAACTCCCCTCATTGTTTTTGAATAGACACGCCTATACTTTCTTGGAGGATAAGCACGACTAATTAATTTGGTGGATAGAAACAATATTCCTAAGAAGACCTATCCTTAGAACCCAAAGGAAAGAATCTGCTTTGATACCACTTGTAGAAAATTCACAATCTTTGATACCACTTGTAGAATATCCTATGTTCTCATACCACTTGTAGAATACTTAACTCAAATAAAGATGATGCAATATATATTTTTACTTGAAAATACAATATAAACACATACATACAACAACCACTCAACTCACTAAGAAGACTAGCACTCACTTGACACAACAATAAAATACTCAACCTTGTCTATTGCTCACTTGCTTGGTGGCTCTCCTTAATGTTGGGTGTTCTCCTTTGATTTGATGCCTCTTCTTGATGCCTCCACACAGTGACTCCCAAGGCCTATTTATACTAGTGCTCTAATAGCCTTTAAGAGTACGTAATTCTCTAGAATATTGGAGTTGAATGAATCCAAAAATATTCTAGATAATTAGAGTTAACTTACCTTAAGAAAACTCTAGATAATCAGAGCTCATCTCCTCGAGATATTTCTAGAGTTATAATAGCGCATGAACTTTCTAGAAAATGAGGAAGTTGGTGGTGCACCTTTTATCTCAACAAAAGATGCCTTTATTTCACGATAGAGAGGCTTAGTGCAGCTTATTGATGGACGCGATGCTTTGAGGATGGAGGTTGGACAACATAGCTTATGCTCGACGAAGAACCTGCAACCTGTAAAGGTGAAAATCAGAACTCTAAGATCTCTACCGAAAAAAAGGAGTGGATGCATGAGGTAAAGGTCCGATGGGTGCAAAGCAATGGTTGGACTGGTGGTTCATTATTTAGAAGGATTGAGATGATTACAGTGATGGAGGGTATAACAGAGAAGAAGAAGAATAAGATGTTTGGTAGTCTTCATGGAAAAAAGGGGTGCTAATGAACGCCTGGTGCATGGTTGGACTGAGATCAAGCTTCGATCACAAGATCGGCTGAAGATGATAGCAATGGGTTTCCGAAATATGCAGAGGTTGATGCGACGATGATGGTTGATCGACATTGGGTTGGATTTCATCCGAAAGGAGGAGGAAGAAGAAAGTAGCGAAGAAATAATAGTAAAATAATAACACAAAGAAGAAGAGAAAGATAAAGGAACTACATAATGAAAATGGTCGAAGTACATGGAGCTTGGAGCGTCGATCTTAACTCGAAGCTCCGGTTAGAGATGAGCTCAACAATTGCGACTTAGGAAGCGGATGCGAAGGAGAGGGTATTGTGAAACCATTTATCTACTATATATGTCAATCTTAACAAAATCTCCTTAATAAATCACTAATTGCCCCCCCTAAATTTGATTTACTAACATTTATTAACTGTGCTAAAATTAGGGTTAAAATGTGTAATTAAATAACTCATATTTTTGTCTTGATTGAAACCATTATTTTATGTATAAATACTAATTATTTTGACCTAATACTTACTCTACTATATTCTTTAATTAATTAGATAACTTGGCATCAAGAAATAAAATCCATAAAAATCACAAAATCCAGATAAAAAGAGTAATTCTAAACTTGTTTATTTTGTACATATTTTATTTTTGTTGATTTTATTTTACAATTTTCTAATCTATAAAAATTTCATAAAAATTAGATTAATTATATATTGTATATAAATTAATTCACGAACTAAAAATAAAATTAAAACATAAAAAATCACAAAATACAAAAATGCATTATTTTATTATCTATATATTACGATCAAAAATATTCTTTTCGTAGAAATATTTTTTTGCTTTTGGTCCCTTCACAAAAGTTGTAGATCTCGTCGAGACGATTAACTTTCATGTATACCAATTCTCCATTTGGCATCATTTACTATTTTTTATTCCACCCCGCACCCTCCACTACTAAAAGACAGAGAACGAGCCACAGTGGCGTATCGTGGCTTAATGTCATATTACCGTGGCCTAATAGAATTGACCACAATAATATTACCGTGGTTTATACCGTCATGCGTTATAGTTTACCGTGGCCAAAGAGTGTACTCTTTCGCCATGGTGAACTTACTGTGGCTATGTTATTTTGGCCACGGTAATTATACCTACAAAAAAATATTTAGGCCATGGTTAAATATCATGCCAAATACATTTAAGCCACGGTAACTAGAATGTGACTAACACCGCCTTGCCAAGGAGCATAGGCTTTGACCATAGAAAAATAGTTGTGGCTACAGAGATTTTGTCATGAGAGTTGTACCGTGGAAAAAATAGTAGACTTTAAAAAAATTCCCTATGTAGGTGTCAATAAATCTTTTAAGAAGATCTCATTTGACAAACATATGGTATTCAATGTCCATTCCCTACACTATCACTATCACATGTTGAACATGCATACACATGATAAATCCACATACAAGGTAACATACAAACTTATGTTAAACATAAGCACGCATGTTGAAAAAGTGGCATGTAAATAGAATGCTTTTAACAAAATAAGAGGTAACTAAGGTTCAACTAAATAATAAAACATTAGAAAGTATCTGAACTTTGAAATGTAATAATCTTAAATATAACATAAAGACCAATCCAAAAGTAACTGCTACTCATGTAAAGCGAAATCATCGAAAATTGCATCATCTTCTAAATATTCACCATCATCTCTTCTTGGACCCATGCCTCTGCTCACTCCAGACGATGAACAATCTCTTTGTGATTGATGACTGCCCTTAGATGATGACGCCTCTTGTGCTCTGGCAATGACGGAACAACCAAATGCTCGAATTGTATATCTTATATTCCTTAGATGTCCAATAATCAACTAAATTTCTCCAATTTTCTTCAGTTATACCTTTCCAGTACATTGGCAAGTAATTGACTTATTGGGATGATCTCATCGAAGTGCTGAAAATATAGATAACAAGTTTGAATTATATTTCTATATATAAATTAATTACGATAATAAAACTATAATGATTAAAGAAATTATTTTTCTTACATCTCTCTTGATTCTAAATCGTCAACTTCGAAGCAACTCTGAAGCGTGCGAAAGAATCATTTTATCCAACTCATCATTGCTTTCCTATGAAAATGATTCCTGCAGTATATTCTGATTAGAATTTTCATACAAAAATTGTGATAAATGTTCCCAAGTCATGAATTAACCTTACCCTAGATCTCTTCATAAGTAGGTCACGCATCTCTCTTGTGACATCTCTTCAAAAATCGCAGATCGTAATTAGGATAATACTATGAGTAAGTTTTTCCAACTGACTCTGAAAAAGTTCACTATTGATGCCAACAACATAGCCACCCACAAGATTTATAAAAAAAGTCTCTCCCGATCTAATACAGTTGAGAGCTACTCCTTGAGATGTACCCCATACTCATGGTTTTTTGGACTCCTGTGTAATTGGAGCCCCTACATCCTCCTCATTTGGAGTAGCTGATGCAGATGATGGTCTCGTAGGAGGAGTCGGTGAACGATGCTCATCTTGTGTGTCGTGATCATGAACTCTACGATCATTTAGCAATCGACGAGCGATCACCTGGTGCGTTAAACAATAGATAGTAATCATATTATAAAAAGATGGACTATACTAACAATACGATTCATATGTTAATACATCCTTTACTAACACAACTTTATCGATATAGATGACGACTTTGTAGGAGGAGAATACAAATGATGCTCATCTTGTATGTTACGACCGAGAACTCTATGATCAATTGTCAGTCGACGAGAGACCACTTGGTATGTTAAACAATAGAAATGTATCATATTATAAAAATGATAGCCTTTACTAACAATATGATTCTCATGTTCATACATCCTCTGTTAACACAACTTTACCTATGTAGATGATGACCTTGTTAAAGGAGAGGGCGAACCATGCTCATCTAATGTGTTGTGGTCATGTACTATATGATCAATCGTTTATCGACGGGAGGCCACATGTGTTATAATAATCAAACCCAATAGAGATATTAAATGAAAGACATTAAATTATTCAAGAGTTCATAACAAAGTTAATACAAGAATATTTAACTAATATTTACCGATGGTCTTGTAGGTGGAGAGGGTGAACGTTGCTCATCTTGTGTGTTGTGATCATCTACTCTACGATCAATTGTCTGTCGACGGGGAGACATCTACATGACAACAAATCAAAATTAGTAATTTTATAAAAAAAGACATTAAATTTAAAGGTGTCTGAAAACAGTTGAGATAGCAATTGAGATAGCAATAATAATGTGAGATACACCTCTTTTTGACAGATATATGCATTCATTCATTGTTAGAAGATAAAGACTCGCCTTCATTCATTGTTCGCAACCACAATATTAACCAGCTAGAAGATCAAACATGGATTTTTTTCATATAAGGAAAGCATACACCTCTTTTTGAACTTCCAATATATATATCTCTTTATTGGATCCCAGGATTTCAAGTAATGAATCCAAAATGAGTCATGTTTAACTTATATGTTGCTAAAAATAAACATCAAGCTTTAAGTAATTCAGGGAATATATTAAATAAACATCAAGCTTTAAGTAATTCAGGGAATATATTCTTTAAGCAAACATGAAACAAAGAAGGCTAATGGGATGAGAGGCAAAGCTGAAGAAGGGCATCTCTCTATAAAAAGTCTCAAGTTATTTTCATGGCAGGAGTATAGGAGAACTGTCCAGTTCATATGTTGGGAAAATCAAAAGAGTTGTTTATTCCATAAATCCTAGGCTCTCTTATATAAGGGAGTAGCCTATGGGTAAATTACATCAAGAGTCCATAAGAATATAGAAAACATGAAACAATACAAATAACATAAATTATATCTCTATATTCCCCCTCAAGATGGAGCATAGATATCGATCATGCTCAGCTTGGACGAGCACTTCTGGAATGGTCTTCTAAGTAACGCCTTGGTAAAGATATCTGCAGTTTGGTCCCCTGAGCTAACATTAGATGTAGAAATAAATCCCTTCTAAATCATATTTCGTATATAATGACAATCAACCTCAATGTGCTTGGTCCGTTCATGAAATGCTGGATTATTGGCAATAAATATAGCAGCTTGATTGTCACATTCCAGAGCCATAGGAAGTGGGACTTCTACATATAGATATGTAAGAACAGATTTCACCCACATCATTTCTGTACTAACCTGGGCCATAACCTTATATTCAGACTCAACATTAGATCTGGCTACAACAGTTTGCTTCTTGCTTCTGCATGAGACAAGAGAGTTTCCAATATATACAACAAATCCAGTGGTGGACTTCTTATCCTTGGGACATCCTACATAGTCTGCATCTACGCACGTTGAGATAGCAATCTCCTTGTCTTTCTTGAACAATTGGCCTGCACCTGGAGATGATTTAAGATACATGAGTATCATATGTATAGCATCCATATGTACCTGACGTGGTTGCTCCATGAACTGGCTCACCCGACTAACAACAAAAGAAATATCAGGTCTGGTAAAGGTAACATAAAGAAGTTTTCCCACCAATTCTCTCTATCTTCTCCTATCCACCTCATCAGTGTCATCATCATATAATTTCATGCTTGGATCCATAGGTGTAGTGATCGGTCGGCATCCAAGCATTCCTGTTTCACTCAGCAAGTCAGTGACATATTTCCTCTGGGTCATCACAAGTCCATGTGGATTTCTGGCAAACTCCAGTCCCAGAAAATATCCAAGGACTCCAAGATCCTTGGTGATAAATTCACGAACCAGCATTTCTTTCGCCCTCTGAATTCCTTGTACACCATCACCTATAATCAGGATATCATCTACATAGAGCATAATTACAATCATACCTCTGGATGTTTTCTATATAAACATGGAATGATCTGCATTGGAACATTTATACTCCTATTTTTCAAACAAGTCTGAGAGCTTCTGGAACCAAGCTCTAGGGCTCTGCTTAAGGCCATAGATGGCCTTATGAAGTCTACACACCTTTGAATACTCCCCCTCAATAGCAAAACCAGGTGGTTGTTGCATGTAGACTTCCTCCTGCAAATCACCATATAAAATTGTATTCTTAACATCTAACTAAAACAGTGTCCAATCACGAATAACCGCAACAGAGAGAAGGATCCGTAAGGTGGAATGGCGAGCAACCGGTGAGAATGTATCAAGATAATCCACACCATATGTCTGTGTAAATCCTCGGGCAACCATACGTGCCTTGTATCTGTCAATGTTGCCATCGGCAGTCTTCTTAACTGTGAACACCCACTTACAGCTCACTGTAGACACGCCGGTAGGTGCATGGACAAGGCTCCATGTACCTCTTGACTGAAGAGCGGCCATCTCTTCTTCCATAGTTAAATGCCATCGAATGTCCTTCAATGCATCTTGGTAATTCCGTGGAATATCCACGACAGATAGTGCAATAGTAAAACTCCTGAATTCACCAGATAGATGATCAAAAGAAACCGTGAATGCTATAGGATATGACATGCAGCTACGCTTCTGTTTCCAAAGCGCAAAAGGTAAATCAAAATCACTTGCATCCTCATCTATCCTCTGTAACACGGCCTGCTCAGGTAACTCATTAGATCCATCATTAGAAATGATATCCTCAAAACATACCTCAGGCGAGCTAGATGATGAGCAGCGACCATGAGTAGAAGCAGGCCGACGGGTATAGTGAAGGTGGCAATGGGGGAACACGAACTGTAATAGGAGGTGCAGGTGATATAGATATGGCTTCATCAGTGTCTGAGGATACCAACCGATCACCTATAGGAGAGAAGTACATAATAGACTCAAAAAAGGTGACATCGGCACTAACAAGGTATTTCCTGCATAGCAGATCATAACACCTATATCCTTTTTGTGTCTTGGAGTACCCGATGAAAACACACTTAACAATCCTAGGAGAGATCTTGTCAATACCTGGAGACAACTGGTGGACAAAGGCAATCGAGCCAAACACACATGAGGTAAGTGAGAACAATTCCTTTTCAGGAAAGGCCAAGAAGAAAAGAATCTTCTCACCTAAGATAAACGACGGCATGCGATTAATGAGATAACATGCCGTTAGGATAGCATCGCCCAAGAAAGAATGAGAGCACGACTCTATATGAGAAGCGTTCGGTGACATCAAGCAAATGATGATGTTTCCTTTCTGCAACTCCATTTTGTTGGGAAGTATAGGCGCAAGATGTTTGGTGGATAATTCCTTGGGTTGAAAAATAATTTAAAGAATATAATACAAAATTCCAAGGCATTATCACTTCTCACAATTTTCACAGATGCAGAAAATACAGTACGAACTTCATTTTTGAAATTTATGATAATATTCCCAGCTTCAGATTTATTCTTTAATAAAAAAGACCCAAGATAGACGAGAAAAATCATCCACAATGACAATATACATGTATCCCTGATGTTCAGGAACACTGGCTGGGACCCCAAATGTCAACATGAAGCAACTCAAACTTGAAGCTACTGCTCCGACTCTGACAACTGGGAAAGGTAGACCGATGATGCTTTCCCAACTGACAAGCCTCTCATTGGATGGACGTGTGAGGCAAAACCTGGGGTAAGACATGACAGTTTCTGAAGCGGTAGATGATCGAAGAGCAGGTGCCACATGAATGAAGAGACATGTCCAGCATGAAGAGAGGAGATTCCGGCATATGGAGTCCGACTGAGGCAATATAGTCCACCCTGCTCATGGCCACTGCCAATCACATTGCCCGTAAGGATGTCTTGAAAAAAGAGAGAAGATGGATCAAAAATTGCTCGACAATGTAAATCCTTTGTAAGTTGGATATGGATAACAAATTCATAGAAAAATCAGGTGCGTGCAGCACATTTTTGAGGTGCATAGATGGTGTCAGGCTAATCTCCCCTTAACTAATAATCAGGGAGTGTGTCCCATTAGCAACAACCATAGTGTGTCCTAGAGGAACCTGTCGGTAGGCTGTAAGTAGACCTCGATCACCACATAGATGATTGTGTGGCACCCAGAGTCCATAATCCACTCTAAAGTATCAGATCCACTACTGCTAGTGAATGCATAAGTACTACCTGAGGTACTGGTGGATGCAGAATCAGTAACATCAGAATAACTCTCAGAGGCTAGCGCTAATGTAACAGGATTGGATGGAGGGATAATACCCCTTAGACGAGCTACAAGATCATCAAATCGCTGATCCAAAGAAGCGGCAGATTGAGGTTCAATATGTTTAGCTACTTGTGCATAAGAAGGAAATCCATGTTTTGGAATAGCATGTGTCCTCGGTATGCCCAGAACGATGGCAGAAGGTGCATGGTTGCCAAACACGACTCCCTCTGCCTTGAGGTCCACGACCACCGAAACTGATGACGACCCCCACGATCACAAGATGCTACCATAGCTGAGGTGATCTGCTTGGCAATAGATGAAGGAACAGTAATACGACTCAGTCTGTGAAAGGCTTCCTCCATCAGAGGAATAGTGGAATCTGCCAAGATTTGGGAACGTGTTGCCTCGTACTCTGGATCAAGGGCTACCAAGAATACACTAATCATAGTGGCATTCCTGTAGGTCTTCTGCTGCTCAGGAGTGGTTGTGAGAGGCATGAAGCTATAGAGATTCTCAAACATTCCACGTAAAGACGTGTATATTGAGTGTAGAGGCCGTCCATTCTGCTTGATTGTAAAGATGTCATGCTGGAGTTGCAGAATCTTCGTCTCTGGGATGATGGAGAATAATCATTTGCAATCTCAATTGCTAATGTTCCTGATAGCCAAACCTTGGTGTATGCATCATCCGTCTCCCACGAGGCATTAACCCCAGTCTTCTCATCATGCTCTTCCTCAGTAAGAATGTGCTTCTTACCGGTCGACTTCATCATACTCATGAACTGCATTGCCCACATTTCATAATTTGACCATCCATCTTCACAATAGGCGCAGGACGTCTGAAGGCACATGTAGATGGAATATCTGCCTTGCTTTCTGACATGATTATAATAGAAGAAAAGGGTTGTAGACTGGATATATGGTTGTATACATTGACATTCACGAGTTCGACTGAATGCTAGACTCAAGCAACCAATCCCATAAGGAAGAAGGTTCAACGAGAACCTATGTAACAGCCCCGGCAAGAGAGGGCCTGGGCTATGATGGCCTATGCGATATGGGGTGATCCGAGGTAGATGCGGCGCTCAGACAAGATGTGCACGCAGAGGAGACCATAAGGTGTTGTGCGCGCGGAGGTTAGGGCGGCCTATGGTGGTGCTGCACGGAGAAGGGGGTGGCTACGCACGGAGAGGGAGATGGCTTGCACAGGGTTGACAGCGCATGGAGGAGATGATGTACGAAGAAGGAAGGGGTGACACACAAAGGAGGTGGTGTGCGGTGGGGTTAGGGAGCTTCGATCTAGGACCGCTACTCTGATACCATGTTGGGAAAATCAAAAGAGTTATTTATTCCACAAACCCTAAGCTCTCTTATATAAGAGAGTAGCCTATGGGTAAATTACATCAAGAGTCCATAAGAATATAGAAATTATGAAACAATACAAATAACATAAATTATATCTCTACATCATACATGGGTTGCACTTTCACAGAGTTATATAATATAGAGTGCAATCATGTTGATTGCAAGACACTGAGTTGGTCCCCTCTTGGAATGAAAGAAATTAAAGAGCAAGACCTGCATGTAATCGTGCACCCCTTGATGCAATCATTACAAATAAAAAATCAAGGGAAGCACAGGAAGATGTCATCGGAATGGGCAAACATGTGGCATGATCTTGTGCTTCTTTTGAAGAAGATGATGAAACCTCTTTCAAAACACGACTGTGGATTTTATATGACAAATATGATGGGGTGCACACGTTTCAAGCACACAAATGAAATGAGAAGAAACTTAAGCTAGATTATTTGGATATCTACCTTGTTCACTTTTCTATTGCTGGAAAGCATACATGTGTTGGAAAAAATTCAAGTACTCTCGATGAGAATGGCATTCCTAGAATAGATACAACCATATTGTTGGAGTCTACATGGCAATGGAGGAACTTGTTCATATGGGCTTGGTTACAACATTAAGATTAACAACTATGCATATCCCCTACTAAAGATTATCTTGCATATGCCAAAATAAAGCCTGTTGTAAACTAGATCGAGACACCCCTTACTTTCAGAGTGATTCTCTGGTAAAATTTTGCCAGATACATGGTAAAATTCTCTGAATCAACTTCCATCACTACTCACATACCCTTTGGGAGATGGTGATGCCAAGATGGAATGGTTTGGCACTGTCTAGCATTCTAGATATAGGGGAACCAGACCGGCCTATTGTAAAGTTGGTGTTCTAACTTTATAGGCGTGATGATAAGCAGATTGATTATTTCAAAAAAAAAGAACCTGAAAGAAAAGAAATAAAAACAAATCCATTGTAGCACCAACGACCTCCCCAATAAACAATCATTGTTGATTGAGCATTAGTTGCTAAGTTCATCATCAAATACTAATTTATTGAAACAATTTGCTCGATGCTAAAAATATGAAACACAACTAACACAGAAGAGGAGGCACAACTGCCACCTTGTGATAATCATTGATCCTAGCGTAGAGGAGGAGAAATAGGGTGTGGTGGTGAACGACGAAGGACGTGAGAGGAAGCGATAATAAGGGAGGGGTAAAAATAGGGTTTTGGGAGGTAGGGGTTTTGACTTGAGGGAGTCACAGGTTTGGGCGAATGCCAAAAGTATTTAGATGGAAATTTGGGTGGAATGGGGAATTGGATTTTCAGATAAATTAAACCACGTTTATAGACCCGTGGCCCTTACTATTAGGCCATGAATATATTACCGTGGCATACATCTTTCAACCACGGTAACTTTGCCATGGCTTAAAAATATTGGCAATGGTATTTACCGTAGGCAATATATTAAGACCATGGTAATATACCATAGCTAATAACATTTGTCCTCGATTTTTTACCATATGAAAAATCTACCTATTTTTTAGTAGTGCTCCGCAGCCGTTGCGGCCTCCTCCCTTGCTGATCCGCCTCCTCCATCATTACACACCCTCTTGCAACGACGCTCGCTCCTCACCCTCCCACACCACTGTTACACTCCTCCCCCCTCTATAAAGCATGTCTCTGTTGACCTTCCATACCATCATCGATCATTGAGTAAGAGTGTGAGTTGAGGAATGCAACATCTAACATAGGCCTCGACCTTCGACGCAGACTCTCCAAGGTGCGATCCACGACGATCCGTTGTTATGTCACTGCCTCTTCGTGAGTATCGGAGCTTTGGGGTCACCTCACCGGACCCCTGAGGCAAGAATATGGGAAGTGATCCCCTTGCTCCTCCCAAATTCAGGAAAAACCCCCCTTCCCTTCTCCTCCTCTTCTCCTCTTTCTTTTCACCTCCTGCACAGCTCATTATCTCGACTTCAATGCCTTTGTCATCTATCACACCTCTTATGCCAACACACTTTTACCACTCCACGTTAGCCATCGTCCGTAGTTTAGACCTCCTCCCACCTCCTCCGTTACTCATCGTACCACCTCTGTCGATCCCTTCGCCTCACCGTCGTTCCACCATCAGTTTTCACAGCACAAACTGCTCTAGCCTCATTGCTTCATCTTGTTTTCTGTCAGCCCACTCGCCCTCCCGTCGCCTTCTCTGCCCTACCACGCTCGGCCGCCCCTCCTTCACCGCCGAGCACTGTCGCCCTCCACTGCTTCACCTCGATGCATAATTGTCGTTGGATTGAGGCATGGCCCTTGATCCAATACCGATCATGCTCCACGTTGCCCCCACCGAGCCTCCTAGCCTTGGGGAGATCAAATCTCTAAGGAGTGATGTGTGGGTGCTTGGGGATCTGCACCTCCATCTGGAGCTCCTACTGTATGAAGCTACCCCCGAGCTTCAACTGCCTATCATGTGGAAGCTCGACACCTACACCCCAGCCTCAGAGCCCTTACCTCCCTCGAACATCCACGATTTAGCCACGTGGAGGGCTCGGTACCCAAGCCACCGTTAGCGTGTGAGAAACATGCTCAGGAGTGGGCTATTTGCAATCAAGTCCCTGCAGAATTTCACAAAATATCGAAAGGGTCCCCGCTCAGCAGGTAAGTGCCCCACGCATGCGCACACGGGTAAACTACAAAGGAACCCCTCTAGGTTATTATTAATTATAGATAAGTTCCTGAAGGGTCCCCTTTTTTA